>JAOSBK010000002.1:27587599-27617167 GCA_027568895.1 Erythroxylum shatona
ATGATATAAAACTGTTTCAAATGGATGTGAAAAGTGCCTTTTTGAATGGTTTTATAGATGAAGAAGTTTATGTAAAGCAACCCCATAGTTTTGAAGATATTGATAAACTAGACTATGTCTATAGACTTCATAAAGCTTTGTATGGATTAAAACAAGCACCTTGTGCTTAGTATGATCATCTGAGTTTGTTTTTAATTAGAAATGACTTTATTAGAGGTCAAATAGTTAAGACATTGTTTAGAAAACATATTAAAAATTATTTTATAGTTGTACAAATATATGTAGATGATATTTTTTTTGGTGCAACTTCTAAGAAGTTATGTTCTAGTTTTGAAAATCTTGTGAAAAGTGAATTTGAAATGAGTATGATGGGTGAATTGAAATTCTTTCTTAGTTTACAAATTAAACAAACCAAAGAAAAGATTTTTATTCATCAAAAAATATATATCAAAGAACTTTTAGTCAAATATAAAATGGAGAAGGTCAAACCTATGTCAACTCCTATGAATCCTTCAATCCTCTTATCTAAGGATGAAGCTGGTAAGAAGATTGATCAAACTCTTTTAAGAGGAATTATTGGTTCTTTACTTTACCTAACTGTAAGCAGATTTGATATATTGTTTAGTATTTATTTATGTGCAAGATTTCAAGCAGATCCTAGAGAATCTCATTATATTGCTTTTAAAAGAATATTGAGATACTTGGTAGGATCTACTAATCATTGTTTAATGTATGAGAAAGGTAAAGATTTCGGGTTAATTGGATAATGTGATGTTGATTATGCTAGAGATAGGATTGATAGAAAGAGCACAAGTGGAGGTTATCATTTTCTTGGCCATAATTTAATTTCTTGGTCATGCAAAAGGCAAAATTTAATTGCTCTATCTACTGCAGAAGATAAATACATGTCAACTGCAAGCTGTTGTTTATAAATGTTATGGATTAAGTATCAGTTAGAAGATTATTCTATAAAGGAAGATCAAATTCCAATTTTCTGTGATAACATAAGTGTTATCAATCTCTTAAAAAATCCAATACAACACTCGAGGGAAAAGCATATTGAAGTTAGACTTCATTTTATACGATACCTATATACAGAGAGGAATCATCAGTCTACAATTTGTTGAAACGAATTAATAATGGGCAAATATCTTCACTAAACCCTTAAGTGAAGATAGATTCAAGGAAATCAGATGAAACTTGAATATGGTAATGTTAATGACCATCCGTCTAACACGTTATGACCTAGACGATTCGTATAAGAAGAAGATAAAATGGTACGGAAACTCCAAGAAAACAAGGTTCTTGAAACCCCCTAATCCTATTGAATCAAACCCCTAATCTTTCTATTCTAAGAACATGCTACATCAAACCCCAAATCATAAGTTTGAGACCCAATCCCAAATAAATCAGAAATCAATTTACGTTGCAAGTACTTATTTATTGATGCAAATCAATTTCTTGAAGTAACCATGAAGACAATCACACCTCATTTGAAGAACTCAATTCCGCAATTTTTATTAATCATCCAAATCTAGGGTTACAAGGTTATAATCTTGACCAAGTCCAAACCCTAATAAGAATGGGTTTGCAAGCCCATTGAATGAAAACTAGGCTAATCCTAACAAATCTAGGAGTATCTAGCCCATTGAACCTAATCTGATCCAAGTCCTTTTAAGGATGAGCTAAACACATTATAACAAATAAATAGGTCCATAAATAAGTACTTGGGCCTAAAATTAGAGAAAATAAATAACAAGCCCAAATTATCAAAAATGGGCTTAAATGGCTAAGTGCTAGCCTCTTCCAACGCCTCCTCTAATAAAGTCACAAGCTTGGGCGTGCCTTGGTATCCCTCTATGGATGTTTCGGCCTCCTCATGGATTTGACTTGTGATTTGGGCTTGAACAAAATCTTGCATTGCTTGTTTAAGTCTTGAAGCTTATTGCGTTGTAATTGGACCACTTGACATGTGTAGTTTGTCGGGTTGATGTGTAAGGTGTGGAATTCCATTACGAAGCCTGGTTGTATCAGAAAGCCTCTCAAAATCCATGTTTTTCTCGTTTCTTCACTAAACAATTTGTTTTCCTACGGCTTCTCAAAAGCACAGAACATCTAATTCTTAAATAATGATGGTGGGAGGAGTGCCGTTCTCCGTCATGGCACCGCATCAATTTTACGGTTGTTATTTATTTTACAGGAAAGGACTTGTCTAATAACATTGGGTTTCTATTTACCACATCGATTTTACTGATTTTTGTAAGCTTACGCTGTTCATATTCCATACTTCAGAGCATCCAAAGGCAGATGCTTTCCTACCCAAATGCTCGGAGTCAACTCACCTTTGTTTTGTTATCTAACAGAAGAGAAGAAGATATAAGAAAATGATTCTGCAGCGCATGGAATTACATACCAGAAGATGAGGAATTACTAACTCTAATCAACTCTTTTAAGATCTTTTGCGATTTGCTAATAATGGCCTGGTACTTTACTCCAAGACAACTCGTGTAATACAAATCTGCGCTGCTTCTCCACCATATCTCTACCCTCAACTTCTTCCTCCATTCCTAATCCTAGTGTTAAACCTAATAGTGCTCTCCCTGCCAATTGCAAATTGATTGGAAAGTTGGCAAAAGCTGGCATGTAGTTCCAAAAGCCTTCCAATGTGAGTCAAAGGCTGAAAGGCCAACTAATGCACTTTCCCCTCATTTATCAGAATCATTAGTCGTGACAAAGAAAGGTTCTGCACAAATAACCACTACTCGATGGGCTGAAATTTCAACAAAGGGAAGAAAAAGAGTGAAACATAACATTGTTGTTGTGTATGGTTCTGTTCATCCTTAACATTCTCAAAAATCAAGTTTACGCCCCAGCTTTTTGATTTAACAACGTGGATGGAATCTGTGGTGGCACCCCATGCAATGTATAAGTAGGTACTCTCATGATTAGGACCTAATTGCTGTATATTCCCATTGTAAGAACAATTGGACTCACCCAGAGTTTTGTTCTCTCAACTCTATTTTGTTGCTCAGTTTGCTTGGACAACATTTTTGATAACAGATTTATGTCAAGGATTGTTGGTTGGTAAGCACCAAGCCTAATACAGCTAAAGACCCTTTTTAATTGGTAAGCACCGAGCCTAATACAGCCAAAGACACTTCTGCCTATAAAAAGGCAGGAGTAGCATAAAGAATTGTATAACTGTAAACTTGCTCTAATTCGGTTGATTTTCACAACAAGTGGTATCAAAGAAAGGTGAGAAAATTACAACGAATTTTATAGCGTAATCCGTTCGGAGTTTCGGTGAGCGCAGTGAAAATTGGTGAATGGTAATCAAAAGGTGACAACTGTTCATTTCTTTTTTCATTAAACTATGCAGTTATTGTAATTCAAGTATACAATACTATTAATGTATATGGATTATTCAGGTGTACAGCACTATTCACATATACAGTACTATTCACATATACGGTACTATTCATTAATATAGGTACTATTCACGTGAAATAATGAGAGCTAAATTTTGTTCGTGATAGAAGTAATGACAACAAAATTTGATATTGAAAAGTTCAATAGGAGTAATTTCTTATTGTAGAAGTTGAACATAAAGGCAATCTTGAGGAAAGATAATTGTCTGGCAGCCATTAGTGAACGGCCAGCTGGAGTCGCAGATGAAAAATGGAACAAGATGGACGAGAATGCTGTAGCTAATCTTCACCTAGCTTTAGCTGATGGAGTATTATCTAGTATAGAGGAAAAGAAGACTACGCAAGAAATATGAGATCTCTTCACTAAATTGTACGAGGCCAAGTCACTCCACAACAAAATTTTTCTAAAGAGAAAACTATACACTTTTCGCATGGCAGAATCCACTTCCTTGACGGAGCACTTAAATACTTTAAATACTTTATTTTTCCAATCCACATCATTAGGACACACAATAGAGATAACTAAACATGCGAAACTTCTACTCCAAAGTCTACCAAATTCGTATGATTAATTCGTCATCAATTTAGCAAACAACACAAACACTCTAGTCTTCGACAATATTGCAGCTGCTATTCTAGAAGAAGAGAGTTAGGGTAAAAGTAAGGAAGACATACTGACAAATTTGCAACAAATGGAGGTTTTGGCGGTGACGAGAGAAAGATCAATGGATGTGACCCAAGTAGGAGTCATAGTCATGGTAGATCAAAATTAAGGAATAAAAAGAATTTCAAGTGCTACAATTGTGGCAAGAAAGGCCACCTGAAGAATGAATATTGGAATTTAAATAAGAAAGATTCTATTCCTCAAGAAAATGTGGCAAACACTCTAGATGATGGAGGTGCAATGGTTTGTGAAGCAGCAACGACTATTAGAGGTAAGAGAAGATTTGTTGATATATGGCTTCTCGATTTAGCAGCTACTTTTATATGACCTCTCGAAGAGAATGGTTCCATCAGTATGAATCTGTCTTTGAGGGATCTGTGTACAGCTGTAATGATCAAGCTCTGAAGATCATTGGTATCGACACCATCAAGCTAAAAATGTATGATGGGATAACTCATACTATTGAAAAAGTGTGACATGTAGAAGGCTTGAAGAAGAATTTGTTGTCTGTAGGACAACTGGATGATCTCGGTTTTAGATTTGAGATTCAAAACAAGATCATGAAATTGATTAAAGGAGCGCTAGTATTTATGAAAGTAGAGAAGATTATTGCAAATCTATACATGCTAAAGGAAATAACTTTGCAAGAAGGAGAGGCATCCATTGCCGTGACTAGTCCAGACCACAAATCTGCAATAACGTGGCATAAAAAGCTTGGACATTTGTCAAAACAAGGAATGAAGATACTTGCAGAGAATAATCTACTTCCAGGTCTCACAAAGGTATCACTACCCTTCTGTGAGCATTGTATTGTGAGTAAGCAACATCGATTGAAGTTCAACACATCAAAGTTCAGAAGTAAAGAAATTCTAGAATTGATTCACTCTGATGTATGGTAAGCACCAGTTACATCCCTAGGAGGAGCAAATTTCTTTGTATCATTCATTGATGATTGTTCGAGGAGATGTTGGGTGTTTCCTATCAAGAAGAAAGCAAATGTGTTTTCAACTTTCAAATTTTAAAAAGCACGGGTGGAACTCAAATCTGGTAAGAAGATCAAGTGTTTGCGCTCAGATAATGGACGCGAATAAACTAAGAAAGAATTTGATGAATTCTGTAAGCAAGAAGACATCAAAAGGTAGTTCACTACGGCATACACTCCTCCATAAAATGGAATAGTAGAGCAGATGAATAGAACTCTATTGGAAAGAACCAGAGCGATGTTAAGAATTGCAAGCTTATATAAGAAATTCTGGGTAGAAGCAATCAATACTGCCTATTATGTGGTAAATTGAGCTCCATCAACTGTAATTGAGTTGAAGACACCGATGAAGATGTGGATTGGTAAACCAGTGGATTATTCCAACTTCTATATATTTGAAAGTCCGGCCTATGTGATGTTCAATGCCTAAGAAACTACAAAGTTGGATCCAAAATTAAGCTAAACATTCTAAAGTGAGTTTGACTTTAGACGTGATCTCGTTTTATTAGATTCAATAATATGGAGTCTTATGCTCCATCTTCCTAAAGTTTGTGATGCTTTGATTAGATATTTCAAAACAAATTTGGTTCAATTTCTACTTGCCACCTCTTAAAAAAAAATATCAATTTTACTAATTGAGCACCAAAATCACCCAAAATAAAAGAGATAAGTCTAATTAATATGATCTAATCATATCTTATTGGAGAACCACTCCTAAGAATATTTTGGTATGATTTAAATGTCATAAATCTTTTGGCTACTAAGACAAACACTTCATCTCAAAAGTTTGACCATAGGAATATTAACTCCCTTTGTACTACTATTGTGCATTATTACATTTGTGGATCCCGAGGAAATTTAACTATATATTTTCGATTGGGAACCAATGTTTATATGATTCTACTCTTAAAAAATTTAACTTCATCAATAATCCCAAACCTCTCCTATGAACATAGGTTTAACCTTTCAGCTTAGAACAATAAATAACCACCTATCTTTTTAACCTAGATCTTTTAATACCCCACTCCTTAAAAACCTAACCTAGAGTCTATCCTAAAGAACTTCCTAACTAAAGAGGAGTTTAAGGAGAATATTAGGAAGCTAAGTTCTAATATGGACTTTATAGCTACCCACAATAAGATAAGTCTAGCTAACTCAACTTCCTAAAAGACCTAAATGTCCAAAATATTGAGAAGTTATAAACTATTCGAGAGCATTAAGAAAAGGGAGGTCAGGGATAGATATAATAATAGAGAGAAATGGAAACCAAGTGAGTAAATTGGATGAAGCCTATGTTAATTATGCTACCACCAAGAAGGAGCTATTGATAATGGTGTTTGTCACTAAGAAATTTAAGTCATATTTGGTAGGGATGAAGATTTTTGTTTACACAAATTATTCCACCATCGAAGATCTCTCAAACAAGAAAGAAACCAAGCTAGTATTGATTAGATGGATCCTTCTCCTTTAAAAGTTTAAATTGGAGATTCGGGATAAGAAAGGGGAAAAAAACTTGGTATCTAACCATCTTTCGAGATTAAGGCAAGAGCAAGATGAGAACATATTCAATAAGATACTAATAAATGATTGCTTTTTGGATGGTTAATTATTTTCCTTCTTAAAAATGAAACTTCTATGGTATATATATTTCATGAATTTCCTTGCTTATGGAATCTTACTATCTAACTTGAGCTACCGATAGAAGAAGAAGTTCTTCTCGAGTGTTAAATACTATTATTACAATGAGCCTATTTTATTTAAGCAGTGTGTCAATAAAATTTTTAGAACGTATGTACTCAATGATAAAATGTGGAATATATTCTTTTACTTCCATTTTTTTTATGTTGGTGGTCATGTTAGTTCCTCAAAAATACCTACCAAGATTCTCCATATGAGTTGTTATTAGCCTTTCCTCTTTAAGGATGCTCATAGGTATGTAACAATATGTGACTAGTGCCAAAATACTAGAAATATTTTAAAAAGGAATAAGATGCCTCTCAATAAAATCCTGAAGGTTGAGATATTTAACATTTTGGGATCAATTCCGTGTGCCCCTTTTTATCATCATATGGTAACAATTATATTCTTATGGCAATGGATTCCTTGTACAAAAGGGTAGAAGCTATGGCATCACTAAATCATAACGATAAGGTGGTAGTAAAGCTCTTCAAGAAAGTGGTTTTTTAGGATTGTTACTTCTAGAGTTATAATAAGTGATAGGGGCACACATTTTACCAAACATTAATATGAAGCCCTCTTAAGAAAGTATGTAGTGACTCGTAAGATTACCTTCAGATATCACCCTTAAACTTGTGGCCAAGTGGAAGTTACTAATTAGGAAATCAAAAGTATCTTTAAAAAGATAGTCATTAGATTAAGGAAAGACTAGCAATGAAGTTGGATAAAGCCTTATAGGACTATCATATAACTTTTAAGACTCTGATAGGAATAACACCATTTAAGTTGATCTATGAGAAATTTGTCACCATTTGATCTAATTAGAGCATAAAACTTATTGCACAATTATGGTCTTTAACTTCGATTGAAAGGCTACAAGTAAACGATGATTACTCCAACTCTATAAGCTTGATAAGTTGAGGTTAGATGCCAATGAGAATGACAAGATCTATAAGGAGTTTCATAAAAGGATCCTCTATATAAAGTTTCATAAAGGAGATTAGGTACTTTTGTTTAACTCTCAATTGAAAATTTTTACAGGTATATTGAAGCCAAGGATGTATGAACCATTATAAGCATTAAAATTCTTTCCTTATAAAGTTGTGGAGGCATGGAGTGAGAAGACAAAAGCCTTCAAGGGGAATAGGCATCGACTAAAACCCTAAGTAGCAGGAGATTTAATAAGAAAGGAGCTATATACATACTTTCCTATCCTTCCATAGATCCTAAGTAACGATAAAAGGAATCAAACCTATGACATAAAATAAGCACTTGTTAGGAGGCAATCTAACACTTATTTACTTCTTATGTTCCAAACTTCAGTGTTTTAAGTTATTTTACTTAAAATTTATTCATTTTCCTTAGTATCATTGTCATTTCTTGATCTTATGCTAAGTGTAAAGAGTTGGTGTATTTTTAGTTTTGTAGTTTTTTAGGCCAATATAAGTACTTTATTGGCATCTACGTGCTTAAGCTTTTAATTAATCCTCAATTACTGATGGGCAAAGGAAAAGTGTTAAATAAGTTGATGTTAATTAAAAATGATCAACTATGGCTATTTTTATATTGTTTCTTTTTTCCTTGTGATAGGAATGTGTCTACACTGTTTATAGATATAGAAATTACACAAAAAGTTGGGTCATCTTTCATAAATTTCCTCATCTACTATCTGTAATTTCCTATTAAAAAGGTTGTTATAATTCTAACTTTTTATTCTCTAATTGTGAGAAAAGCTCTATACCCGCTACATAAAATCTTATTTACTCAAGACTAATTAGATTATTGATCTATAGAAAAACTTACCAAATTTTGAGAACATTAGGACATGTAGATGCTTAAAATGTTGATTCCCTTTATCCTTGCCAAAACTCACAAAAAAACTTTCACATAAATCTATAATATAGTTAAAGGTTCAACAATTGACAATGATTGTAAGGTAGAATGAGGTTCAAAAGAGATGGCTTATGGTCTCAATCAACATGCGGATTATAGACCAAACATGTGAATATATTTTTAAAGGAATTATATTTTTTTGTGATAGATTTGTTGATCACAATAAATAATACTTGAAAAGTATTAATTGGTTATATGCTGAAGTTTAAAACTGTTTTGTTCACTGTGTTTAATGAAAAGTATTAGTTTGTTAGACGCTTAAGTATTGATCAAAAAATTCTAGTAGGCTTTTGATTACTTCTAAATGTAGGCCATAAACATATTGTATACACATTGAATACTAAAATTTCATCTCTAATTAACTTCTTTGCATTCTTCTCAGTTGAAACCTTTGCACACCAGGCACATGTAGATTAAAATTGTTCCTATGTATGTTCTTTTTGTACATGCTAAGGAGACAAAATTAATAGTATAAAAAACTTGTGTGTTCCTATTAAGCTTGCTTAATTGATTACAATGGTAGGTACCTTTGTAAATAGACTAGTATTACATAACTTAGAAGTTTTGGACAAGTTACCAACATTGACACATCTATCTAATGAAGCTTATTTTGTAGGCTAGCACTTAGGTCTAGGGACTTACTTCATAACCAACTACACACTTTATTCTTTTTTTTAATCACTAGATGCATTGTACACTACGTCAAGAATCAGTCACTACTCTAGTGACTGATTCTTGATGTGGTGTACAATGCATCTAATAATGAGCTGGTGCTAACTCAAACTTTGGTGAAGAGTGCCATTATTCAAGTTGATGCAGCACCTTTCCAGCAGTGGTATCTCCAACATTATGGAGTCGACATTGGTCGCAAGAAGAAAACTACAGCACCTACCAAGAAGGAAGGAGAGGTAGTACTTAAACATTACCTCATCCTTTCTGTTGGTAATGCAATTCCCTAACATGCAATGTCTTCTTTTTGTTTGTTTTGCTATTTTTGAATAGGGTATCAATTTATTTCAAGTATACTTTGCATATTAATGTTTTATTGTTTGTTCAACTTAATTCGCTTTACAAGTGTTGATTAATTCCCTAACATGGAATCTCTTCTTTCTGTTTGTTATGTTGTCTCCATTTTTGGCTAGTAGGAAGGAGAAGCTACACTGAGGAAGCGAAGAAAAGTAATCATGTTATGAGGAAATTGGAGAAGAGACAACAAACTCGCAAACTTGACTCATATATTGAAGAATAGTTTGGCAGTGGACATTTATTAGCTTACACGAAGAAGATCCAAAGGAAGAAGGGCAAGGGAGTTGGTGCAACCTAAGTTTTATATATCAGACTTTTGTTTTCACCTTACATTCCTTACTTTTGGAATATTTTCAGCAATCAAGACACGTACATCCAAATAGTGTTATGGTTAAACTTTTGGTTAGAATACTTATATTTATCGATGGAATTTGTCCAATTAAATGGTGCACTTAATACATTCAAGTCATTTTGTCATGTTGTTGTGATACATGAATCATTATTAAAATTAATGATATGCTAAAAAATGAAGAATTATTAAATAAATAAAATTCATAAATAATATTGAATAGTTATTAAACAAATAAGATTAAAAATTTATATTTTAAAAATAATTATTAAAATTAAAAATTATTAAATTAAAATGATTTTCAAAAAATGAAAAAATAATAATTAAAAAATAATATAATTGTAAAAACGTCGTAGAAGACATTTTATGATGTTTCCAAAAAAACGTCGCAGAAAGTAACATTTCGCGACGTTTCCAAAAATGTCACAAAATGTGACTTTCCACGATGTTTTTAAAAGCATCGCGGAAAGTGACTTTCTGCGACATTTTCAAAAATGTCGCAGAATGCCCAATCTTTCTGTAACGTTTTTTAAAACATCGCGAGATGTTAGTGTTTTTCGTGACGTTTTACAAAAAACGTTGCAGAAACATACCACATCCCGTGACATTTTTTAAAACATCGCAAATTATATTTCATAGCGTTTTTTAAACGTTGCAGATTGTCCTACTTGTAGTGACATAACGAAGATCAAAAGACTATGGATCAAAAGCTCTTCCTTGAGATGATCTAATTTTAGTTTAAGGAAAAGTGAATGACCCTTAATTTTGTTTGAGACTCTTCTTTAGGAAAAATAAGTGTTTAACTCATTAAGCCTGAGCAAGAATTAAGTCTTAACTGAAAATGAGAGCATAGCGAAAACAATATTATAAAGTAGAGGAATCGGCTTGTATAAATCCTTGAAGTACATGTTTAAAAAGTCCCATGTAATTACAACATATGAGACGAAGGTTACGTTATGCTACTGTTGCCCTCATAATGATTAGGGAAGAAGCTAAATTTTCATACTTGCCCTAATAAAGGTGGTGGAGGGGTGCCGTTGAGAGTCTTCAAGATTGTCCTCGTAAGTATCGAGTCTGGGCTCATCAACATTGACGTATGGCGAAGGAGGAGGACCCAATTTAGCAGGCCACTTGACTCTGTCGGGAAACTGTTGACAGTAGCTACCCAATCTGGTATTGTGGAGTGTGTGACTCTGTGTTTATTTATAGAAACAGTCCATCACCGCATAAAAATTTATATTTCATCAACTTGGCGTCAACGTCAAACGCGCCAAAACATGTGCATGGACTCTCCAAATGGTATTTATTTTAAGATTATGCATGTAACCACGTTATTTATATCCACTTGCAGATATTACTTCAGCTCCCCCCAAATTGTTGTGAGATTGAAGAAAGGAAATGTGGAAAACATAGAGGGAATGAGACAAGGACAGCTACAGCTACAACTACTTAATGATTTCGTCAAAAATCAGGAATACTGTTCGTTTCCATTCGACTCTATTCACGAATCTTATCAGGTGATTAAAAAACAAAAGAAGGGAAAAGGGTTAACAGTTGAAAGTAAACAAGTTGAAAGATAGCGACAGAGTCTGGCCTTTGCTGATTCGCTTCTTGCTAAAAAAGAAAGAGTCCGGTCAAGGCATTCGTGACTTTTTGTATGTAGCTATAGTTGAATGAGGATGATGATGTTTTAATCTCACTTAGCTCTTCTTCACTTCAAAATCCTACTAATTTCTGGAGGCAGACAAGGACAGGAGACAATAGTTAGAGGTCTTAAGTTCTTAATGGTAAAAAGCTATAAAGTAAACATCTTTCTGTGACTGCGTGTCTGTTTCTCTCTCAATCACCGCTCATCAATGCAAGAAAGCACGCAAAATATGAGAAAATATAAGGTTTTTATTTGAAGCTGAAAAAGGCAAAACTTTGCTCCAGTGTGTCCCTTTCAGAGTAGCCCTCCCTTATTAAAACGTGGCGCCTCCTTATCCTCCGTCTTTCGACTCTCTCCTTTCTGTCTCTGACTCAGTCTGTTCGTTTTCTCTCTCTTTTTCTTTTCTGGGTTCGTTGCATTTGGTTCGGCTCTGTTCAGCTTGCTGAATCCCGATCTTATGTAGCTCATTTACCTTTCTACTTTTTTCTCAAGCCTGGACTGAAGGTTTGTGATCTTTGTCTATTTGATACTTGAGATGGGTATTGGTTCTTTTCAGGGGTGAGATGACTACCAAGAGAGAAGATCTGTTTTACGACTGCCTTGTTAAGATTTGTGAAAATGGAAATAGCAAGATTGTGATTGAATCTATATGCAGCGGTGTGTTTTGTTTGTTTTTCTTTTCTGAGGGTTCTGTTGTTGTCAAACGGAGGTGCACATGTAGCGTTATTTATTAGATCTAATGATTATACTACAACTTTCTTCTGCTATTTTTGATTAAGAATTACGTGTTTAAATGAAGCTTTTATGTTTTGTTTCTGCGCGAGAAATTAACCTGGGAGTTATTGATTTTTTATCTTTGGTGGGTTAGGGAAGAAATTTTTTAGCACTGATTAATCAGTTGTTTATTTCATTGTGCCGGGAAGTTTTGGACTTTCATGGCAAATATTCGTTTTCGTGTCCGAACTCTAATTTATGTTATTTTGTTTCTTTCTCGGATATATTGTTTGCGAGTTTCTGTTATGTTTATTTTAGATTCTGCTCGTGTAGAAACATAATCAATCATAGCTTCATATGACAGGTCGATCAAGGAATCTATAGTCTGGAGCTTGCATTTCTGCAATGCACCGACACATGCATGCCCCTAATCACGTTTAACAGACCATTTTTACTTACTGACAATTACATTGTGTGTTTACTCTGTCCCGCCTATCTCGCTTTTTTGCTGAAAACTTAAAAGGAGGTGAGGAATGTAGGTGCTAGAAATTGGCAGCACTTGCTTTGAGGCAAAAGACTCCTCAAGTTGGCAATTTCTAATAGTCAAAAGACTTTGGGTATTGGCTAATAAAAATAGAGCCTTGAATTACTAAAACTTTAGATGAAAGAACTTGTGATTTCTTTCTTTCTATGAGTTTCTTTGCGTAACCTTAGTCTGGTTTGAAGCATTTTCTTGGTAGCTTGCTTATCATTTTGACCAGAAAATGCATTGTTGTCTTTTGGATGTGCTTATAATGGCTTCTAAATTTTCTCAGATTTTTGATGCATTGCTCTACATTTTGTTATGAGAACATTATAAGAAGTTCGACTCTGTCCATGATGTCACTCAGATCATGGAAATCGATAAAAAGGAATGCATTTCTTGACGGGGTATGGTCTACTGTATTTTGTTTCTTCACTCCTCTCCTCTTTTGGGACTGCAAATAGCTAAGAAGGTATAGCAGTTGTAAATTGGTCTCTTGTGATAACCTTTTGAGCTGTATATCGCTGATGCAGGGAAAATGTGGACTAAAGATGAAGAGGCTGCCAGTTATGGCAGTTTTATGTACAGTAATGTTGTTCATTGTATACAGAACCACAGTTTACCAATATGAACATACACAGGTGCTCTGATCCTTTCATCTAAACATTAACTAGCTAGGTAGATCAAGTGTCTGCTGGTTGTCTTTTCCTGGTTAATTTGTGCGCTGGAGAGAGGAAAGTTGATTGGTGCTACATTTATCTCAACACTTCTCTGTGTAACTTGCTTAATACTATTTTATTGGATGATCACATTGATTTTCAAGATGAATATAAATTGGCTGTGCCATTACTGCTGGTGTGAGTTAAAGTGTTGTTTAAAGTTTGTATCTGGGAATCTTCAAAACTTGATACCACTCCTTCAATGTTTGTCGTTTCTGTTGATGGATTGAACTTGAATATTTGCATTTTTATAATTTTCCTTTTTCCTGCTTGACTTATGCTTCTACACGACAATATGATTTCAACTTTTGTACTTAATGCTGCTTATTCTTTTAATATTTTGTTCTTTTTCATTCTCATCTTGGTCACTGAGTTTGTTTATTTTGCTTCTTAATTTTCTCTTTTGCTGTTATTAGATGGAAGAAAAGTTGCATCCATTTGACACATTGAAGGTAATTTTAGAACTGTAATTTTATCATAAACTTATTCTTTTGCTCTGAGATGAAGAGCTTGCAAAACTACCGCTTCAGTCTGCTCTAATTCTGGAATACGACTATTTTCTTTAAACTACAAGTGGGGTGGTTTTCTCATTCGCCTATGTGGCTTTAGGAATCAGCTTTGGCTTCTGGAATGCTGCGTTATTTACCTCGTGGTATTGTACAAGCCAGTTCAGATTTGGAGTTGAAACCTCTGTGGTCAACTAGCAGGTCAAAGGTCAGTTTCGATTCCCTGTTCTGTTTAAGAGCATGTGTTTGAAAAACATTTATAATTCTGGTAGTGTGGCAATATTTTAGTGATTTTAAATTGTAGTTGGCTATTATTCCATTCTGCTAATGTTTGTTGTCTGAAATGTGTTGTGTTCGTGTTATTCACAACATGTTTGTTGACATCAAGTGCAGGTTGAATCTTATAGCCTGCGCAACTTGCTAGCTATTCCGGTTGGTATAAAGCTAAAGAGTAATGTTGATGGCATTGTTGAAAAGGTATAACATTCTGCTTGTGTGATTGTTATGTTTAAGAGCTGAATTTTAGCCTAATTTCATGGGATTCAGTTTCTTCCAGAAAATTTTACAGTTATTCTTTTCCATTATGATGGGAATTTGGATGGCTGGTGGGATCTTGAGTGGAGCAGCCAGGCCATACATATAGTTGCTCAGAACCAAACAAAGTGGTGAGCTTGATCTGGGTGAAAATTTGAAACACTTTTTGCACCCAAAGGCATGGGGTTTTTTGTTTTGTCTTTGAAATACACATTTTTCTGTGTTCAGCACACTAACAACGGATATGAGGGAGCAATATCAAAGAGTTGAATGTAATATGATATTCTAAATGAAACTAAAACCACTTAGATTAATCTCTATGAGTTTCATAAAAGGGGCGATGAGAGCTGTTGGTTGTATGTCTCATGGTTTTACTTTGTAAGCTAAGGTAGAAAAGATAAAAGAAAAGAGACTGTTACTGAAGCTTTAGCGGCTATAAAATATGGTTGTAGACTTTGAATCTTCAAAAGGTGGCCAGAGACATGGATTTTGGAATGAATACTTCACTTCATCTTACTGTTACAACTTCCAGAGCCGCACTGCTGCTCTTCTGTCTTAATCTTGTACATATATAAATTTGATGTCCTTGCATGCATACTATAGAACTTACAGTTCAAATTGTGGTTCAGCAGTTGTTTTGATAGAACCTGGTTCATTTTCAGGTGGTTTGCAAAACGGTTTCTGCATCCAGCTATTGTTTCTGTTTATGACTACATATTTCTCTGGGATGAAGATTTGGGGGTGGAGAATTTTGATCCGAGAAGGTAAAGCCATGGACTTTTTAGACTTGCTTAAATTCAATTTGTTTGTCTTCTATACTTTTTTTATTTTTATTATTGTGCTATATGCATTCTTAGGTGATACACATACAGGAGACAATTTAGCCGATTTTACTTTTACAGGTATTTACAGATTGTGAGATCAGAAGGGCTAGAGATATCTCAACCAGCTTTAGACCCCAATTCAACAGATATACATCATAGAATCACCATTCGTGCCAGAACAAAGAAGTTTCATAGGTGAATGTGATGAGTTTTAGGAACTTTTTCTTGGGATCTTAAGACTTCTGTTGCTTTTAGAATTACTGACCTTGTCTTAATCCATGCAGAAGAGTCTATGACAGCAGAGGCAGTACTAAGTGTTCAGATGCTAGTGAGGGGCCACCATGCACTGGGTATGTGGTCTCTCATATTTGCGTTGGTTGTTTTTGCTGCTGATGTAAATATCTGTATTGATTTCATTTGTCTGGGCTATCCGACTGTTAATCATGTCAGACACTATGTCCTTTATTATCACTGATGCTTTTATATACTGGAAGAGTTTTGAAGTACTTGTGTCCAGAATGTGATAGATATAGTATGTTTCCAGGCTTTAAAAACCAAATAATTCAATCATGCCTAGGAGCTTGAGTACCAACTTCATGAACACTATTACTGCTAGCTTACAGATGTCCTGCAGGAATTCCCTTAAACACGGGCCTATTTCAAAATAATTTAGTTTGTGCATGTTCTTCCATAGATTTGTCGAAGGTATGGCTCCAGTATTTTCAAGATCAGCTTGGTATTGTACTTGGCATCTTATACAGGTAAGACGTGTATGTACATTTATATATATAATTATACATATGGCCAACCTTTTCATATTACCTTTGTTCTAGTGAAGATTTTATGTCTTCTGTTATTAGCATTTCTTCACCCTCTTGGATTAATTTTGGAAACACGATCTAAGATGGAACTTTCACATGCTTTTCCTAATTTTTCTTCTTTGAGATGGACTATGACTTTGATTAGATTCTAGTTGTAGAATTTTTCTCTTTAACATCGTATATGAGGCAATTGATTATTGTATTAATACACTGTTATTGAGAATCTGGTCTAACCTTCTTGGTACTGAATTCTACTTCCGTTTGTTCTCCTTACTTTGTTCAGAACGATCTAGTCCATGGCTGGGGAATGGATATGAAACTAGGATACTGTGCACAGGTATAATATAATCCGACAATGTGCTTTTGCTGTTTCTTTATATTCTTTTTGTGCCTAATTATTAATGTGGGTTTTACAGTGCAACTTTTGGTGTTTATTTAGACGTTGTTTTCTACATCTGTTATTTGTTTTTGTGGCTTAGTTCTGCTTATTTATTTAAAGCCTGTGAACTAGTTCACGTGGCCTATAGCAGTCTCCTTTTCAATATATATTCACAAACTATCTGGTTGTAATCGATAGCCAACTGAAACGGTGTGATTGGGTTGCTACAATTAAACATACCCTCTTCGACATTATTATATGATCACTGAGTGTTTACACGATGTCTGCAATATTTGTATATTTGGTGATGTCTCAAGGATTCCATCAGCATCTCTTACTAAATCCGCACTATTGATGTGAAGTCTTCCCCCTATAACTGCTTCTGCTTTTTGTGGCATTGCACCTTAAGTTTCTCTGTGAAGTCATTGAGGGTAGCATCGTGCTTTGTAGTTATCAATTGAGTCTTGTGCTATTTGAAAGTGAAAATGTCCTCTAGATCCCACTTCCTGCTATAATTCCTTGTAATAATCTTCACTGAACATTGGAAAGCTTATTGCTTTATTAGTTGTATTAACTTATAAAGGAGTCTGGAAATTTACAGGGAGATCGGACAAAGAAGGTTGGTGTCATTGATAGTGAGTTTGTTGTTCATCAGGGAATACAAACTTTGGGCGGCGATGGGACTCCTGGAGAAAAGGTCCTTCACTTTACATTTGATTTTTCAAGTTTATAACTTGCATTAATCTAGCAACTAACAATTTGTTGTTTTTTCATAATCAACAGACTTCAAACCCCGAGGAATTGACCAAGGTAACAACACGTATAGTAGCTGTAGATGACATCTTTATGAACTGCTCAATCTCATGCTAAGAAATCATCCCTTTTTCTGGCTGCAGAAACATGGTCCTGCAACCGTGGATCCTCGAATTGAGGTGAGATTGGTGATCTTCTCTAATCTTCAATCTCCATGGCGGTTGTATCTAGAATGTTAACAGGTATTTTGTACGTGTGAACAATGAACAGATACGAAGGCAGTCTACATGGGAACTTCAGATCTTCAAGAAGCGGTGGAATGAAGCTGTAAAGAAAGACAGGAAGTGGGTTGATCCATTTATGAACATTCAAAGAGGTAGGGGACATAGGCGGCTGCGGCTCAACCAATGAGAGCCAATGGGGGACGCTTGAGCCAAACTCCACCACTACCAATCAGAGCATATTAATGGTGGACCAGCAATCTGAGGATTTGCATATACTAAGCTTTAGTCCCTCAGGCAGCCTTATTTATACTTGTAATTTTGCTTCGTATTACTAGCCCCTTGCAATTAAATTCATTATTTCAATTTCATAGCAATTATTATTTTATGCAATCATATTGATTGTTTATTATTTGGCATGGATATAAGCCTAACGTCCCAAGTTAATCAATTCTGACAAGTGACTGTTTAATCACAGTAGCTTAAAATATTACGTGAGGTTAACTTAATTGGTTTGATATATCTACTAATATAACCTTTCAAGTGAAAGTCTTTTGAGCTTGAAATTTGCACCGGTTCATTTTATCTTGTATTGAATAATAGGTGGATTGTAAGATTTGATATGTTAAGTGATTATTTTATTACAATAGTTTAAGATATTGCGTGAGACTAATTTAATTGGTTTTATATATTTATGAACAAATTTTAATGTTTTTTATTAAATCTCATCTATAGTGTAGGTCAAATTAAAAGTAACAGGTTGGAACACACGGGTGCTCCATCGTGCAGGCTGGGCTTGTGTTCGGCGACACTCACCGTGTATTGTAAACAACGTTGTTTGTCAGGATGGAAGTTAACGAAAGCATAAGGATAACGTTGGAAGTGGCAAACATTGAATTAGCATATGGACAGGACGTGTCGTAAAACATTTAATACCAATTTAAAATGTAAGAATAAAAGCATTTTCATGATAAATTATTTATTACATGTGCCCGCCGTTTCCTCACAAATGCTTGACTCCCTTAAATATCAGTTGAATAAGAGAGTCCGATAATTACCAAGTCGCCCTGCCTTTGTCTCCCTGTGCAGCTTGTCAACAACCTCTCATTCTCTCAAATTTCTTCACTTTTTGTCTTCATTTCAATTCAATACTTGGCTTCCCTTACAAGTCTTCCCCTTTGCTCTTTCTCTATTTATACTTTGAATCTCTTTGTTTCCTGTAGTTTCTGCTTCATTTTCTCTTTGGTTATTTGGGTCTCCATGGCTGGTCGCTACGATCCCAACCCTTTCGATGAAGACCAAGTCAACCCTTTCTCTGTGAGTCTCTTTTTTGCTCTATTTTGGATTAGAGTAGTTTAGTTGCATGTGGATCTGTTTCTTTTTCAGTTTGGGCTATTACGGGTTTTGGAGAGGATCACCTGTACTGGTTTTGGTTAATTTTGAGAAATTAGTCTAGGGTTTAATGACCAATTTTGATGGTTGATTTGTTTGGTTTCTTTATCAAGTATAGCTTTTCCGATGCGAAGTTCGTTGCTTGATTTTGGTGCCGTAAGTCTATTGGGACACCAAGCTTATAGCTTTGCGTTAGAGAGCTGATTTTAGTTCTGTGATTCGTTCTATGTGCTTTATAGAAGCATACCTTTGTCTTTATACACTTGAACATATTATGGAGGTGTAGATGCTTGACTATTTGAACTTTTTCTGCTCTACGTTAAGGTTCTGTCTCCTGCTTTCTGTCTTTGGAAGCCTATATTGCCTATTCTCTAATCATTTCCGTATACTCAGGACCCAGCTGTGAGGGGTAAGTCATCGGGGCAGTCCAAGTATACTGGGGGTGCATTTTACACATCAGTAAGCCTAACATTTATTCATGCTTTTCATTTGTTATGATTTGGAACCTTGATAATTTTGTTTAGGAGCTTACAAGTTTTTGCTCATGATGCTTCCTTTCTTCAGAGTGTTCCTCCTGCTACAAACTCTAGGCTTTCTCCACTTCCTCCAGAACCGGCTGATTTCAATTATAATCATGGTGCAACAGTTGACATCCCAATTGATTCAAATAATTCACGGGTAAACTCTCAGTTTGGTGGAAACAAACATAGTATCTTTCCTCTATAGCATTTAGCAATTCTTCTTATTTTGCTGTCTATCTAGGATTTAAGGAAGAAAGAGAAGGAACTCCAAGCTAAAGAGGCTGAACTAAAGAAAAGAGAGCAGGTAGGTTCTTGTCCATTGAAATGTGAAGTTTTGAATTGTTGCATACTGCATGATCATATAACCTTTTCCACGATCTCCGATGCCTAACATTTGAGTTGGTTCTTCAGTAATCTTGTGATGCCTTTTAAAGAGTTGGTTAATATAAAACTTTTTCAGTGCTTATATATTAACGTGTTACTACTGGAAGTCTGTATGGAAGGTATGGAAAATGTACCTGAAACTTAATTACTGAGGTCTAGCCTTTCAGAAATTGACATTTGTGACAATCCTCTGCAACTTTCTGTTGTCATTGTCTATAAGATGATACGCTTATAATGGTCCATTCAATGAGTGTTAAATAAACGATGTACTCATTAGCGGACACGATATTGGGTGTTAAATGTTTGGTTCAATTATCAACAATCATTAGCTATATTTGTTTATCCTTTATTATTGCTTTTGGCATTTTGTAGGTAGACGTTGTGAGGTTAGTAGAACTAAAATGAAACTTTGTGATTTAGTATTGGTCAGTTCCATTCTCATAAATTATATGATCATGAACTTATTATTGTCCAATGAGTTTCATATGAGGAATGAAATCATTCGTGCAATTGATGTTAGTTGATATTTTCAAAAAAAAAAAAAGATGTTAGTCGATAAACCTTTGGTTGGACAATCATCAATTGTCTGTATGTTTATCCTTTATTATTGTTTGTGGCTTTTGTAGGTCGAGACATTGTGAGGTTAGTAGTACTGACGCAAAAAACTGATTTCGTACTAACTTTCCATTCTCATAATTTATGTGATGATGAACTTATAATTGCCCATTTTAAAAATTTTAAACGAGGACGTAGCCAAGCATGGAATTGGTGTAGTGTGACAAACCTTGGTTGGATTATCAACAATCATCGAATCTATATATATTCATCCATTGTTATTTTTTTGTGGCATTTTTTGGTAGTCATTGTAAGGTTATTACGAATAACATAGAGCACTACGATGTAGTTGTCCTTTTATTTACAAGGATGATTTTTCCTGTTAGTCTTAGTAGTCTAAACCTTTTGTTGCATACAGGATGTAAAACGGAGAGAGGATGCTGCTGCACGAGGTAATATCCTTTAGGTTTTAAAATTATTAATTGACTAAGTTCTGGTGGTGCTACATATCCCGCAATGGATTTTTGATTTTCAGTTCCTTTCTACAGCTGGAATTGTCCTTGAGGAGAAAAATTGGCCAAGTTTCTTTCCAATTATCCACCATGATATTGCGAACGAAATTCCCATACATCTGCAAAGACTTCAATATGTTGCGTTTTCAACATTTCTAGGTATTTTCATCAGTGCGTGAACATTTTAAGCTGATATTACTGTCAGTGGACAGAAGTGTCACTGAAAATTTCTTGATATGCTTTGAGATTTGATCTTTAGTTTTTCTCAATTGTTTATGGATTGAAGTTTCCAAAATGGAGAAATCAGGCATGATTATGAAAATAGTTTCAAGTTATTTTTATCTCTTTCTACATCATGTATTTAGCTTATTAATTGAGGTTTGCTGAAAATATGAATTGGTATTTGTTTATTTTATTTTAATGAGTTTTGGAAAACTATTATATAAGCATTAATTTAGAAAGTATGATTCAATCACTAGAATCAAAGTTGTCTTCATGTCTAGGGGTTATATTTTAATTGAATTGATCTTACAACTTGTTTTGATCAACTTCATTCTTCCAATGCTTACAATAGAACTGGCTAATTGGATTAACTTATTTTGTTTCAAACTGAATGTCATTGTGTTATTCTCTGATCTAGCCTGACATTAAGCATTGGTGAAACAGATATTTATTTATTTGTTTGTTTGTTTGTTCTTTTCTTTTGGAGTTTATCTATTGCTGTATTCTTGTAGTTTGCATTGTTTAATGGACTGTGATTTCTGTGCAGGGTTGGTTGTTTGTCTTTTCTGGAATGTCATAGCTGTTACATCTGCATGGATAAAGGGAGAAGGTCACTAGCAATTTTATTCTTTGCTCCTCGTTTATTCAAGTTCTATATAAGTTTTTCATTTTAATATCTCATATTCTTTCTATTCTTACTTTATCATGTTTTCTTTCTAGGTGTGAGAATATGGTTTCTTGCTATTATCTACTTCATATCAGGAGTTCCTGGAGCCTATGTCTTGTGGTATCGTCCACTATATCGTACATTTAGGTACATACTTTCCTTCTTACAATGGATTCTGTTTGTGAATTTGTTTTATATATACAATGTACTTATGCTGACATCACTTTTATCAGGACGGAAAGTGCATTGAAATTTGGATGGTTTTTCCTCTTTTACCTGGTACTTCTTGTTTGTCCACACCAAGTTTCATTTTAGAATTGAAAGAAACCTAATTTTTTTTATATATTCCCTTGCTGCAGATTCATATTTGCTTCTGCGTCGTTGCTGCTGTTGCTCCTCCTATATTCTTCAAAGGAAAATCTTTTACGTATGTCTTCAGAAGTTTTTCAGTTTCTTATTTGATGATGCTTTTGAAAATTAATGCCTGTATCTGATTAGTCTGATTTTTGACTTTGGACAGTGGCATTTTGTCCGCAATTGACGTTATTGGTGACACAGCTTTAGTTGGGGTAAGATGTCTGCTCTAGTGGTATATTTCCAGCCTACTATTGTGGCTTTGAAATATGTTTTGTGTATGCTTGGCCCAACTGGCTTCCACGTAAATGAAACGTATCTTCTTGAAAATTCAGCAGTAGAGGAATATGATTTCGTCTCTTTGCTCATGTTTTGCCTTTTCCCTTCGTACCTCTGATAAATATTTCAGTTCAAAAGATATCAATCTGAAGATTGGTTGGAATCAACAAAGTTGCTACAATTTTCTATGTTGGACCATATTTGATTGTTTTCATTTTTTAGATCTTCTACTTTATTGGATTTGGGTTTTTCTGCCTTGAAGTCGTGGTCAGCATCTGGGTATTGCAGGTATGTAAATGTATTGAACCTAAATTGTTCCGTTGAACTATTTTGCTCCAACATATGGAGAATTCTCACTTGCTAATGATATGTCTGCAGCAAGTGTACATGTATTTCCGTGGCAGTGGCAAAGCTGCAGAGATGAAACGGGAGGCTGCAAGAGGAGCATTGAGGGCAGCTATATGATTCTATGCTATTTGATTGGTGACATGAATATTTGGATTTAGGTTGTATATGCCCATAGACACTTAAAATTCGACACAGATTTTACTTGCTTCAGTCTGATAGAACGGTTTGATTTCTTATCATTACTTGCTTGAATGCTATACATGTCTTTTGTAAATTTTGGGAGTAATGTCATGGGATCTTGTGATCTTTTTTGGTATAACATTATTTAGTATTATCCGGATTGCTTATTGAAAATACATCCTAATAAACAAGAAAGAAAGAGAGAGAAAAGTTGGTCCTCATGGAAAACCCACTAAGCTGAATTTTATTCAGTTTGGAGCCTCGGAGATGTCTGAAAATGCAGTTGCCCTTGCCAGGGCCGATGATTGGTAGTGGTAATGAGTGATAACTATGGCAATTCTTTATCATTTTCACGCGAGTTGCCTGCAACTTTCTTTCCCGGTGTTTGGTAGACGCATATTTCAGCTCTAGTATCATCAATATTTCACCTTGTATGAGCATGCATATACATGAACTGTTAACAATTTGGGATCTTCCCATTGGACTACTTGTAATTCTTTCTATTGTTATTTACTAACATTTCTTTAATTGTTCAAAAAAATTAAAAAAAAAAACAATTTGCGCCTGAACCAAGTTCATTTTCTGGCTCAGAAGTTCAAGTACTCATCCCAGATGTCGAGCCCTTGCCACTTCTGTTTTAACATTTCCGTACTCTTTGAGCCCCATCAGTATTCAGTGGTGGCTTCCAAGCCAAGATGGAAGTATCTGTCCCTTGTGTGTTTCTAACACTACGCTACTACTATTTTATAGATGTAATTTGTTGCTGCTAGATTTGAGCCAAAATTGAAAAGAAAAATCAAATTTTTAAACATAAATCGCGCATATTAATCATAGGAATAGGCATGCTGGCAACAAACTATCTAGTGGCAGATATCTTTGTATTACCAGTTACTGCCTGCTATGCTAGCTGCCCACAGCTCCTCCAACAGTAAGCACCATACTCTTACAATCAATAGAACAACCTCAGCCACCGCTGCCGGCATCGTACCCTTCCCTGACCGACTATATGAACCGAAACACTTAGCTGGACATGTCAACTTCTTGTACCCTTTTCCTTAAAGGCGACTGTAGGCCTTATAACACCACATCTAGGGTAGCCACGGGTAGGACCACCATAGCCAACAACGTAGCCAACGGCAATGTCACCCCACCCTTTTTCAAACCGGATATGCCAAATCCATTTCTCGATCTGAACAGTCCGAGTAAGCGACCACCATTGTTGTTATTATTTCCAGTTGAGTATGCAAGTGTGAGGAATATTTGAAGACGAAAACTATGGGGGTGAGACGACGGTGGAGGGAGGGTCCTCGTTGAATTTAAAGTAGAGTAGGTGAGCTTCATTTACCACACTTTCGTTGCATTTTCTTGTAAAACAAATGTTTACTTGCACTTCTGGATCTGGATGTGGACACACTGTCGAGTATTTAACACAAATATATCAAGTGAATATCTTTGTTCTAGGTTCGGTTAGGACATAAGACCATACAAACATGTTTCAGATTGCATATATCTGTCCTTAACATGAAAAGCGATCCATGCAAAATGCTTTAGGTAGTGGAAACTGGTAAAAGGAAGATTGGCCATCGTCATCTTACACCTCTACGGAGGGAAGTTCCTATTATTTTATAGGTCCGGGTAAAATAAAATTTTTTTTTAATAAATTGACAATATACTTAAGTTTACATATTTGTATGAAACATAAATAATTCAATTTATAAGTTTATATGATCACAAAGACATAGAGGATCATAATTTATGAAAAACAATTTCTCTGTGCATTTCTAATATAACACAGTTGGATTAGAAAAAGAACAAAAGCACCTATATGGAATTGGAAGAAGTATGCAGGCACAACCAAACTCCAATAGCTTTACAATATATCACAAAGATATATAAATAATATTATATCTGTGATAGAGGAAAAAAATAAATAGCAAAATTTAATATATAATATTAAAAATAAAAAACAAAGAGCAAATTTTAATGATAGAGACACACTAATTTCTAAAAATACAAGAAATTAATATACTTAGGAAATAAGTTAATATAATGTTCACGTTAATGACAAATTATAAATTAATTATAACATATTAAAATATTTAATAAGCTAAAAATACATTAAAAAATCAGGAATTTTACCTTTAAATTATAATCAGGACTCAGAAGACAGAATCATAAAATTTTTTACTGCTAATTTTTGAGTTGGAGTACTTTGAATACATATATTGATGAAAATAAAAAAATTAGAAGGTAAAAGTACACTTAAATATTTCAAGACTATTTATAAACATGAAATGTTAACCACAATGTCCATAACGTTAACTTATAACATTAAATCAATCTTTAACTTATAAGGTTAAACCAATCTTGGAACTTACCCTTCTACTAATGTTGAACTCTTTGAAACATCTGCACTAATGTTAAAGTCATTTATTACTACCTGTAGGTAAGTTAACGTTTAAGTCTCACTCTACTTTAAAAGATTGATAGTGAATTAGTGATATTGCTGCAATCTATGGGAATTAAAACATGAGAATGGGGCCCCCTTCTCATAATGGGCCCTGGGCAGGTGCCCTGGGCAGATGCCCTGCTAGCCCTTGCCCAGGGCCGGCACTGGGAAGAGGAACAATTGCAGATAGAGAGCGAAGGGGTGGCGAGTGGCCACTGGGGCAGAGAAGGGGTGAGTGAGGGTTGATGGTGGAGATAGATAAAGAGAGAGAGAGAGACTGAAGTGTTGGGATTGAGAAAGAAAGGTTAACCGAGTGTAAAATGATGTCGTTTTATTTTATGAAAAACAAAAGCATAAACGATGTCATTTTGCTTTTATTTACTTTGTCTCATAAACAAAAATCATAACTGAAAATGACATTAGTTTACTTTTGAAACAAAACGACATCGTTTCTAGTATGTTATTGGGCCTCAAGTCAGACTCAAATTTGGGTTAATTCGACATCCTTATAACTTTTGGACCCAAGGCCTAACCTGAGGCTCAGTTAACTCGGGTTAGGCCTAAATGCCATCTTTAATGTTTGTGAATGAACTTAATAAGGAAAATTAACAAATTGTTCTTTACTAAATGTATCTAAAGCTCTTTAAAATTATTGATTCCATTTCGATTAATAAATGCACTTTTACATCTTAAAGAACTGAAGTTTTGAAGTGTTAAACCTAATTAAGGCAACTCCCTTATTTTTAACTAAATGCTCAAAATCATAAATATTATGAATTAGAAGATTAAAATTGTGGTCGGGAATGGAGGCAAAACATGGCTTTAGGATGATAAATGGAGTGATCTTGATCCCTTTCACTAAATACAAGGTCTAAATAACCTTAAACTCTTAATCCTCTTAGAGGCCAAAGTTACTATGATCATTGACATTGAAGTATGAACTAAAGATTCAAAGGCTTTAATACTATAGTGAGCTATGAGCCAATTTACAAATAAAACATAAAAGGTAAAGATGGAACAAGGTCTAAATAACCTTAAACTCTTAATCCTCTTAAAGGCCAAAGTTACTATGATCATTGACATTGAAGTATGAACTAAAGATTCAAAGGCTTTAATACTATAGTGAGCCGTGAGCCAATTTACAAATAAAACATAAAAGGTAAAGATGGAACAACTCATCGATACCACAACTTAAAAACTTTTCTAATAAATCCCGGCTATACCTGCCTAAACAATCTACTCAACTGGTGTGATAGTGAAAGCTTATTTGGTTCAAAGATAACTCCCTCAAAACTTCTTTTATTCTCTAGTTAGCCATTAAATAGTGATTAAACACTTTAGATAGGGTGAAAGTTGTCTCCCCCTCTCAACATATTATTTAAATTGTATTGTCAAGAACATGAAAACTTAAACTACCTGCTTTTCTCTTGTTTTCAAAATCTTTTTGGAGTAATGTTTTTAACTTGTGTAGAATCTAAAGCAACGAAAGTAACTGGTTAGTGTTTGTAGCTTGGGTGGAAGAGTTCAAATTTATACACCAAGGTCACTCGACAGTCTTTTAAGTTAATGATCGTGACACCTACTTGATTTGGTGGGAAAAGGAACAAAAGAACAATTCACAATGAATTGCGGAGCTTTTTAAGTCATCACTATTGCAACAGTTCGATGGATGAGACAGATGATTATGGTAAATAATATTTACTTAAAAGATGATTCCTAAACTATTTTCTAGATGTAGAATATATAATCCTTGGTTAAGGGAGGTTTGAAGATTTGAGAGTTTTGTAATCACCCCTTCTTCACACTAAGGCTCCATATTTAGTTTCCAGTCTTTGCTTTGCTTAAAATGTTAGACTTTGTTTTGTTTATATTTTTGTAAAATTGTTTTGAAGTTAATAGCTTCTTTTTAATCTTTAAATAATTCAATATTACAAAAATTGTTTTTAATAATTTAAATAAATAAAAATAAATTTTAGTTATAAAAGAATATAAATATAGATAGAACGACGTGAACTTGAATTTCATATAATAAACAAATATTAATATCAATAAATAAGCATGAATTTTGATAGTAAAGGAATATATGTAGAGAGATATATATGTGTGTGAAACTTTGAAAAATCTTATATTTTCTTATCAATAAACTTATATATTTATCAATTTCGACGTACGACCATACCAAACGACTAATTTGATATTTTGTTTAAATAGTGGTCCCTTCTCAATTCAGAACTGAACCATTTTTTTGTTCTTTCTAGTCAACATCAATGCCTACCCTCAAATATAATTGAATAAACTCTAAAGCCTACAATCTGAAACCAAAAAAGCAGTAGCTAGAATTTTCTCACAAGACGGACGTCATGAAAGGGAAAACGAGTACTACATGATGGATGGATGGAGGCAAGTTAGGTTTCTGGACATGTCTTGCGGTCTGTCATGCTGTAAGATATTTCACTAACCAAATCATATTTGTAGCCACAAAAACTCCCAGGTCCTAATAGACCCCCAGTTTCTTCCAAGCCATGACATAAACGATTGCAGGACAAGACCCTGGAACGTACGTGGACCAGTAGCTTCGCGACAGCTAGTACGCGCTTACTAACTCAGCATCACAGCACGTTAAGTGGTTGATTGATGTAGAGAGGGCTTAATTGCCATTACAAAATAATATAGTGAATGTTGAAGTTTGATCATCATCAACTTGTTAATTACGTGTCTCTAGCACACGCGATTAATTTGTGTCCCTACGAATTGACAAATTTAACATTAAAAAATCAAGAAAGTTTGATGCTTGGTAGCAACAGCTTCTGGGGTTGCTTACAACACCTGTAGCTTGTGTTCTTGGAGTTCACATTATTTGAGGACAAAAGGAATGTGATTAGTTAGCCAAGAAAAGACATCCATTGGCCTGTTGCAACGATTGCAATCGCCTTGCTGTAATACTGAAAAAGCATGTTCCTTGCTATGAAGCCACTGGGTATGAATTCGTCAACTTTTTGTCTGATTATTGTGTCCATGATGTGCATGGCCGCTTGTCCAATTCACGTAAAGCGACAAAATCTTCTTTCTATTCGTCGCAACGGAGGAAGTGAGATTGAGATAAATAACGATTTTGGTTGCAATTTTTGCTTGTTAAATCTGATTCAAATTTAAAATCTAAATTCGTCTTGACATACAGGATTATTTAAATTACAAAATTCTAAATAAGGGCCCTTTTTCAATTCCAATTTTCTATTCTTCTGGTGTAATTTTTATTTTTATTTTTATTTTTCAATTTCAATTTTTCTTTTAAATTAAAATAAAAACTTATTTAAATGTTAATAAGATTTACCTTTTTAAATTAATACATATTAGATCAATTCAACTCTAGGGATGAATAAAAAAGAAATCTTTATTAGCTCTACCTCTATTTTTTATGAAAAGAATGAATAAGAAAAAAAGGTTTCAATCATAACCTTTTTTAATTTGTTATTTCAATATAAAGAAGGTTTTGTTTTTTTTAATAATTCAGTAGATTTTATACAAAATAGAATTATGTACAACGATGGAATATAAGTAACTCCAGGACTTTTCTTTCACTCACCTACGAGGTGGGGGTTTAAAGGAACAAAGTCATTTACTAAACAAAGCTTCAAAAGAACTCAGGAACTCCATCACTTCTAACTCACAATCTATTAAGATTCAACACTCCAACACTCTCCCAACAACTGCCTCAGCTAACAAACTTATTTCATCTCAACAAAGCAAAATCACAGTGCAAACTTACTATTTAACCACAACACTGCAGAAACAGCAAGCCACTCAAAGATCAACACAAACATAAAATCTTAGACATTATACCGTAGGTGCAGATTAGAACATGTTGTTTACTAATTCTGTCCTCTTAGTGTAGTGATATATGAAGAAAGTTAGAAATGTAGAAAATTGTCTCCTGTCCGCTACCGACTGTACACACACATGACCGAATCAATTGCATTCCCTGTGCTGGCAAACCTGCAAAGAAAGATTAGTAAAATAGGCACTCATTTAATTACCTCCTCTCTG
>JAOSBK010000002.1:27617267-27632260 GCA_027568895.1 Erythroxylum shatona
CTCGACTGAGAGGGCCTGGAGTTGGATTGATTTTGGGCTACGGCAGCAACAATAGCTGGTTGTTTCTTTCGCTCTTCATTCTGAATGAAGAGCTCATTGTCAAGCAGCTGCTCATACAATTCTTCATAGCTGATCGGGATTGATCAAGATCGAATCGCAGCAGAGATGGCTGTGTATTCTAATCCGAGGCCTTGGAGGATCGGCACCGTAAGCTGAACATCAGACAGAGGCTCACCAGCAGTGGCGAGCTCATCAGCAATAGACCGAATATCATGAAGATAATCGACAATAGGGCGAGTATCTTTGGTGATCCTTGCAAGCTGATCTTGCAGATTGATTAGGCGAGTCTGTGACTTGTTCTCAAAAGCCGTTTGGAGAGCAGTCCAGGCCTTGTGGGCAGTCAGGGCATTGGCTACAGTGGAGGCAAGCGTCGGTTTAACAGAGGCAAGAATGGCGTTCTGAACAAGTTTATCTTGTTGAAACCATTTGAGATAACCGGGTTTGGGTTCGATTGATTATTTGTTGTGATAGTTTGCGGCGGCGCAGGGAGGGAGCCATCAAGATGACCAAAGATATTGTGTCCATACATAAGCATGGATACTTGAGCCGACCAGATCGAGTAATTTTGGCTACCAGCTAATTTGATTGGGAGTTGCGACGCGGGATTAAACCGAACAACGATATTGGCATTGGTACTGGTATTGTCGGAGTTAACAATTGTGGCGGCCATTGGTAATGAGCAGCTAAAAGGAGTATGGGTTGGAAAAAAAATTTAGCTAACTCGTTTGAGTGAGCAAGGCTCTGATACCATAAAGAGTTTGAGAATTTGTGAGAAGAAAAAACACGTCTCTTTGTAGATTGATTGAGTATCACATTTATACACAATTACAGAGAAGATCCTATCTTAATGGATATATCTTAACTACCTAATTTAGATACACTCAAGATATATACAATTTGAATTGAAATAGGAAGAATCAGTCTATACGCCTATGATGGTGCAATGGTTACTTTGTTAAACTTCCTTTCATTTATCTGTAAAAATAAGTGAAGACATATCAAAATAATACATAATTCAATTTCATCCATCACAATCCAATTTTATCCAACATTATGCATCAATAAGTCAGAAACCAACAATTCAAGTATTCAATATACACAATTACACAATATGCATATCCATCATATGTAATATAACTCATTTTGTATGATACATCATACATAATTTAATTTCATCCAACACATTCCAATCTTATCCAACACAATTCAAAATAAACTTATTCTCCCTTCTACTATATGGCTATTATTTCCTCATCTTTTCATGTCTCTTTAAAATCGAAAGAAAAGAAAAACTAGAATCTTCTCTTCTTATGATAAAGCCAACCAATGGTTTAACAAGTTTATGTGGTATTTGAAAGTAAATCTGCTAGCTTTCTTGGTCTATTATATGACATGCATAACAATTTACTTGTCGTTACCAATGAATCTACTGATCAACTTGACAACTTAATTGAAAGAGACTGCTAGTGGATAATTAAAAGAATCAATAGATCCATGTTTTTATCAAATGAAGAAAATAAAGCTACAATTATACAAATCAACTATACACTTGGAAAATGTTAATTATTTAGAAATAAAATTGATTAAAATTTAAGCTACAATTATACAAATCAACTATACACTTGGAAAATGTTAATTATTTAGAAATAAAATTGATTAAAATTTAGTTTTATTACTAATTTACTATACAATTACATGGACCTCCTCAGCTCTTCCTCCATAAAAGTATTATTATTAATTGGCAATGCTATAATTTTTTACTCAATAGTCAATACTATTATACTAATTTTAAGAATGTGTAACAAAATATTATTTCAATTAATTATTTACCAATACTATTATGTTAATTTTAAGAATATGTAATAAAATATTATATCAATTAATTATTTACTTTACATTTTAAATACTAACAAGAATACAAGATTATTTTGCATTCTCTTCCTCAATTTTAAGTTGAAACTTTCAACTTTCAACTCTCACTTCTTGAATGCTCGTGAATGAACCAAACCATAACCTCCAAGATAAAGTAAAAAATTGTCCATCATTTCATTCAACTCTAGTCCAAATATCTAATTCCAACCCAACTTAAATCACAAATCCAATTTACAATTTAATTCCAAGTTCCAACAACCCAACCCATCTATAATCACAAATGCAATTAAGCAGTCAGATTTTTAGGTCAGGTCGGGTTTGGATCTGAATCTTTTTCCAGATCTGGTGAGTGGCGACTCCAAATACGGTGGTGGCAAGCAACGGTGGACAGTGGTGGAAGGAGGAGAGTGGAGCAGGGTTGAAGCCTAAAAAAGGTTCGGTGGTGGTGACGTATGGAGGAGGGTTGTTGGTGCGGTGGTGGCGTGGAGGAAGTGGTGTGGTGGTTCTGCTGTCACCCTAGAAGGGAGAAACAATCGCAAGAACGAGAGAGAGAGAATAGAGAGTATGAGAGAGGAGAGTGTCTAAAAGAGAAACAAAAATGAAAATTGAGAGGGACGAAGAAGCAAATGAGTCGGGGGGTGGAGGGTGGGGGTTGGGTATAAATTTTATGATTTTTTTCTGATTAATCCCTGGAGTTTTTAAAAACTTACATAACCAACCAGTATATAGCTGGTACCATGCAAAACTCCAATATTGGCTAGTACCCACAGTTGGTACCATAACCATTGATACCACTTTATTTTTCGACAGGTATGGTACCTTCCAGTCGGTACGAAATGGTATTCAAAAGCTTCAGCGTACTCTCTCCAATATAGCTTCAACATTAGACTGATCCGTGAGTGATCATCCTCACCATCTTTAGTCCTTTTGGCATACGTACAATATCATAAGTGAATGTATTGATGGGTAATTTGCTCATCAACATTTCGATAACTCTCTTAAATTAATTTTCTATTTTAAATTAATTCATTTATATAATATTTTATTTTTAAATCATACAGACCAAGCCAATCCAAATAATATTAGTTTGGTATGGATGGATTGGTTTAAAATTTTTATTTTTAAATATTTATTACTAAAATAAAATATATATCAAAATCTCTTTAATTTTTTAATTAAGTTAAAAGTCTAATAGTACTTAAAGAATGAAAATAACATCTCTAGTCCTTTTGGCATGCATACAAAATCATAAGTGAACATATTGATGGGTACTTTTGCTCATCAACATTTCAATAACTATCTTAGATTAATTTTCTATTTTAATTTAATTCATTTACATAATACTTTATTTTTAAAAGTGCCTTAATTGGCTCTTCATCTAAAAACTTCAACAATTTTGGCCAATACCTATCAAAACTCAACAGAAGAAATAAAACATCTTCAATGTAAGGAGCAAAAAGAGAGGGGGCTAGTAAATTAAGTTATACCACACTAAGTTGATGCCTTATGTGTTTCCAAATCCAGAAGCCTTGTCATTCAAATAACTCCTCAAGGCTGAACTCTTCAGAACAAGTTTATGATTGGTAGGGGTTTCTAAAACATGAGGAACATTTCTCAACTTATTTCTATCAACAAATTGTTGTATAATCTTCCAATACATGAAACTCGTGCTACTTATTGTGTACATTAGCAATTATAGAACAATTCTAGGTTTCTAAAGTTCAAAGATGATTTTTTAACTTAACCAACTCTAATTTAATCTAGGGTTAGGGTTTGTGTTCCATTAATTTGAACTTTTAGATTCAATAATTTTCAATTTGAAAGGGCTTCAATATGAACTTTTCATATTATTAGTCAAATTTAGATTAAGGTTCAAATCTAATATGATTTTAAGATTTAGGGTTTTCTCAAATTTTTCATTATCAATTCCATAATTATTCAATAATGATTAAATTACTATAATCCAGTTACGAATTAAAATATAACTCTAATACCACTGCTAGAAAATCAAGCTGCAATAGAATAAGAAGAAAATTTTTTCATTCAATTTTTTAGAAGCTAAGGTCAATTTAAATTCTATTATATGATTAATGCATGAACAAAATAAAACATGAATAATAAAATCGTACCTTATTATGCAATTTAATATTTTCTTGAAGTTTCTATCAAACATTTCTAGAAATTGGATCATCACAACTACTTTAGCCACATATGTCTCCAGCCTCTAATATTATCCATACAAACTAATTAAAAAATTAAGTAATATAAAGAGAGTAATGAAGAAATGCTAGCTCTTTTAGAGATTAAGCCGATGTATAATAGGGTTTGGACTTTTTTGATAATTTAATTGAAATATAATCCTAATTATAGTTAAAATTTAATTAGAATTATAATTAATTCTAATTAAATATTATTTGGGTCCAAATAAGATCTAATGTCTCATATTGATCCTTATTTACCAAATATCTCATATTTAATCATAATGTTTTTCAAACTTTACAATCAAATCTAACTTGGTTAAATTACCTTTTTCTCTCTTTAATCATTCTTTATATGTAATTCATTAGATTCCTAAATATGTTGACATTAAATGTAAATTATAATCTTAAATCATATTTATGATTAGATAAATTAAACTCTTTTATTTTATCTTTAATTCTCTAATTAAATCATTTATATCCATATATTAAGATTGACGTTTAACGTGTTAAGACTATCCAAATATTAAGAATGTCAAATTGATTTTGGCTAACCATTTTGTGAATAATTTTCTATAATTCAATCTTTTTATAGTACAATATTTTGACTAAATATAAAGTATGTAATCAATATCTTCTTTATTTGAATCCAAACATATTAGTTACCTACCATTAATAACTGATTATATTAATAGCATTTAAAAATTATTTCAAAGTCTTATTTCACTTTTATAAGGATATCTTGAATCAATACTAATTGAGTACAATAAAACTTTCTCCCTAATTACTTCAAGGCTATGCATCCTATATTGATCACTTAACTTCCTCCATATAGTTTATAATATATTCAATAAGTACCGATTTGAGTTATTTTTTATCATAAGTTGTGTCAAAGTATAACAAACTCTATTTGAGATACATTATAGACATACAGGTAATGTTATATACTGAATTCTCACATCAAGTCATTTTAGTTAACTTGTTCTTTAACAAGCAGCTATATGTTTATTTAAATATCTTCATTCTTTAGTCTGTAAGATTGACTACTTCTTTCATTAAGAAGAAACATAATATATGATAGTATTTTTGTACTCCATTAATGTCTAGTCTTAACAGAGCTATGACTAAGAACAACTTAGGAATAATATAAAATATAATATGAATATCATAATTATAATATGGTCATAATTTCATTTCTAATATGCATTTATCCTATAGGTTTTATCTTTTAAAAAGATAGAAACAATTTATTTTACTAAATCATTAAGGACATTGAATCTCGTTTTATTCAGAATTAACTTGGTACAATTTCTTTCATAGTATTTAGGCATTTTCAATCAGTTTGATTGTTAATCTTAAGCAAATATCTCAATACCAAATTTAGTAAACTAATAAGAATAGCCTTCTCTTCTTTGTTATTATGATTCAAATTCATAATCTTGGATGAAGATAAATTTATTTAACTGTGAAGACAGAGTCTCCTAAACTATTTATTAATAAATAGATATATTGGTCACATTAGTATTGTATATGTACAATTGAAATTAATGCAACTATAATTACAAATAAGGTGCCTTATTCCGTCAACAAATCCGAATTGGCAACTTATCAGCCGGGATGGCGAAGAAGAGATGTATGTACTTGAATCACACAACTGCCTGCCCTTATTCAGGAATGAGAGCCTCAAAATAGTACCACGTTTGGGAGACACTAAAACATATATTTAAAAAAAAAGGAAGAAAGAAAAAAGCAAATCTAATTTTGTGAAGGGAAAGGAACAGAATTGGTAGGAGCAGCCGCCAATGTCCCCTGCCAATGAATCTATCGCATGGTCCACACATAACGACCAAACCCTGAAAGGCTTTGACATAGTACAAGTATAACCAAAGTATCAGGACCATCAGCCTGCTGAACATTGTACAAAACTTTTGTCTTTCCACTGGACCTCAATGACAGAGTGTCTTGTTTCAGACTATGACTTCTTCCACGTCTTTGCCTAAATTTGGCAGAACCCATCTAGCCGTCTATACTAAATCTAAATCCTGTCAAATAAAATATGTTATCTTTGTAATTATAAACGTGAAAGAAAGCTGACAAGATACGGGGCAGAACAGAAGCGCAGAGACACCATCTAACTTTAAGCCCACACAAAACAAATAGCCACGTGAACTATATGCCCACTTGCTAGTGCTACAAAGTATATAGTGACGTACCATCTTTAATTATTATATATTAAATTTAGGAATCTTACTTTACCAACATTATTCAGGTCTGTCCACCGTCATGTTCTTGTGTATAAGCAAAGAGGCGTCACTGAGAAGCCACCCCCATGACAATAACACCCCTACCAACCTTTAAGAAATGAGACTATGGGAATCATCATGTTCAACTTGGTCAACGGAAAAGGCTAAGGTTTGAAGCGGGTTTCCAGGATACCCGTCTCTCTCTATATAATCCACCTTGTCGAGCACTAACTTGGCCATCCATTTAACTGAAGCACAAAAACAACGACAAGGTAGTTATCTTTCAACACTATTATTGGTCACTAAGAAGTTAAATGGCATTGGGAAGCGTTGGTAGGAATGGTACGATGAAGGGTAAAAGGTATACTCAGAGTTTGTCATCAGGTCGTTTGATTCCGAAGAGAGGACAGGTTAAGCTGGCAATTGTTCTGGGTCTGGCTAACAATATTGCTGCAATCTTTACTCTACGCAGTAAAAGGGTCGGCGCCCGTTTGGATTTGGCTCCTGGGTAGTGAAGAGCCGTTTTTGGTAGGCTTTGGTCATTTTAACCTGTAACGCTGCTAATGTTTCTTCTCCACCATTCCTCGTTCGGTCATTTGATGAGCTTCTGCTTCTATTTAATTTGGATCTCGTACACTATTTCCGGAAACCCCGATTCATGATTCTATTTTAACAAGTTGGTATGAAGCAATGTAAAGCCATTCCTAGGCTAGTGGTTGCCAACATGTAACGTGGGTCGTTGTGAATTTATTTTATTTTATTTAGCCAGAGATATTAATATTGATCTTAAAGAACTCAAAGAGTAATTTAATATTTCATACTAAAGGCTATCAAAATTTTCAGTTTTATATTATTGTTTCTTGTTTACTTCTAAGGCCATCTCCAAGCGACACACCAAAATATCAAATTTGGCGTTTTGGTGTAAAGAAATCACTTCAAGAAAGATACCAATTTTTAACACCAAAATAATGTAATGAATAATAATACACCACATTACACCGAAAATACAAAAAGACAACTTTGTCCATTATCTTTTTAACATATTTCTTTTATGTAAAAGATGTGAATTTTAAAATGGATACAAAATTTATATTTATTTTACGAGAAATATTTTATACACCGTCTTTTAGATGAAATCATGAAAATATTACATAACGGGACAAATGCATATTCCGAACCAAGAAAGAGATTGGCATAAGATAACTCTATACCAAATCTGTAGACATGATTCAAAATGTGCTATAAAATGAATTCTTGAAAATGGATTATGAGACAATTTTTTCGTTATCAACAACATTTGATATAATACATCCATTGGGCCTTTTCGCTGTTCAATTTTGGCAACAGTTCTGTTTTGTCTACACTGTACTGTCCATATTCTTTACTGACTTCAATTTCTCATAAAGCCAATACAGATTCCTCCCACCCGGACACTGCATAGCAAAGTGAGGGGTCTTAATTTAATGAATAGAGGGATGATCTCGGAACGAAGCACCCTCTGTCTCCAACTGAGTGGCTGCTTTCTATATAATACTATAAATCTGACATGATTAGACTCGAATCTATGGCTTTTGCATTAGATTTAATCCAATCCCATTTAGATCAACGAAGTACATTGAATTAGAGAGCCTTTCGGCCATAAGATTCGATGTATGGGTTTATTCAGTCATCAGTTTTAAGCACGCACTTGTCCAACTGTCATTAATCTGTCATTATTAATGAATGCAAATGTCGAAGAACCCTATTGATTTTCTTTAAAAAAAAAGAAACAGATTGACGGTGACGGGCACTGGCTTCCCACTAAAGCACGATAGTTGGTTTAAAGTCTCTAAATCATTACCCTTCTTATAATTACATACGCAATCTGCATTATTGCAACGTTCCTCCTCTACCGTAATGCCGTAGCTTTTCTGCTTCTTCAAACTTACGTGTTAAGGGAGGTGTACATGAGTTACGTGCTGAGCATCATTTATAGTTATAGGTTGCTTTCCAATAAACAGAGAATCTGTACATGGGTTCAAATTTAAAAAATTAATTTTGCTAAATCAAAAAAATTAATCAACGATAAAAAACTCAAAACTATTGACTAATAAAAAAATTAAATGAAGAGTATTAATTATACATTATGCATCAACGTTATGAATATTATAATGTATCATTTACAGTGGTCGTACCATATTTATTGGTAAAAAATTAATACAAATTTATTTTATACCATACCAAATTATTGTAAAACATTATCGCACTAAGTTGCACAAGAGAACTTTTGGTTATATTAATCAATATCGATTCGTCCATTAAAATATTGAAAAATATCGAGTCGGATTTATAAATTAATAAAAATTTAAGGGGCTAAGATAAAAAATATATTTATGTTTAAATATTTTATATATAAATTTTTAAAAACAGCATTTATATTAAAAAACTTCCGTTAATTTTAATAAGTAAAGTTATTAAATTAAAATTCAAAATATTTTTAAATTTTTAATTATAATATTGAAACTAAATTTTAATTGTATAAAATAAATGAACTATTTTATAATTTTGTGCAAAAATTAATTTGAAATGATATTTTGTGTTAATAAGTACTAATAATGTCCAAGGATTTTAAAACGAAAAGGAACAATTAGCTCAACTAGAAAAGGTATGAACCGACCAGTTTTTCAATTCAATTCATATTTATAAACATTATGATTGAAAACTGCCCGATTTATTATTTAACTGGTTGGTAATTAAGAAAAACCCGTAACCTTATCTTCTTCACCTTATTCTTCAATTTTTTATTTTTCAAAGTTTATATATGACCAGACTCTATCTCTTCACTAACTTATAATTCTGTTGAATCTTGGAAATGTTCCCTCTCTAATCAAACTCATCGTCTTCAATAACTCTTTAGATTTATACTTTTGTTCAACCTCTTCAATAATAAATAGAGAAGAAGATATAACGATTAGTTGATTAGTTTTTTTTTTTTCACTTTTCAAACTTTCGTCAATGCAAGAATTAGGGTATTTCTTTTTTCACCTACCTGTCGTAATATTTAACAAAGTGCAACCCAACGAAGCACCTTACTTTGTTAAATTGAAAAACTCAACTTCATCTCTCTCCTTTGCTCTTTCTTTTATGGGTTAATTATAAAAAGAATCCCGAATTTTGCCCAATTTTGTAATGATAGTCCAAACTTTAAAACGTGGTAATTAAATGTTCAAATTTTGTTTTTTTCAATTCTAACTTGACATTAGTGTCTCCGTTAACTTTTTTGACGTAACTTACCACGTGTTCCATAAATCCTAACTATTAATACACGTCAACTAAAATTCTCACAATTAATGAAAATTAATGAAACGACGTCTTTTAGTTACATAACTAAAATGATATCGTTTTAAAAAAATTACATAGTTTAATCCCTAAATCAGTCTACACAGCCCTGATGCCCTTGCTCTTCGTTTTCAGTTTGTTCCCTTCATTTTCAATTTGTTTTCTCGATTCCCTAAGTCACTTTCGCATTGCAACGCAACAGGAAGTTTTTCATTTTCAGTTTGCTCTCTCAACGCCCTCAGCCCTTCGTGGCTAATTGCAATCGATGTAAAAGCAAAACGAGCTTCCTGTGATGTGAGAGCAAAATGAGCTTCCTATGATGTGAGAAAAGCTGAGGGCGTCAGGAGAATAAATTGAAAACAAAGGATGAAAGCGTCAAGATAGCAAACTAAAAACGAAAGAAATAAACTAAAAACGAATAGTGAGGGCATCAAGACTATGTAAATTGATTTAGGAATTAAATTAAGCCATTTTTTTGAAACAACATCATTTTATATATGTGATTAAACAACATCCTTTCATCATCCTTCATCACTTATGTTTATTTTAGCTAACATGTATTAATATTTAATGTTTCTGGATCACGTGATAAACTACGTCAACAAAGTTAACAGAGACACTGATGTCGGGATATAATTGAAAAAATTGAAAGTTTGAACATTTACTTACCATGTTTTGGAATTTAGGCTATAATTGCAAACTTGAGCAAGGTTTCTGATTTTTTTGGTAATTAACCCTCCTTTTATTTTCTCCTCAAAAGAAGCCATGATTGTGATCGAGAAGCAGCCTAGGATCTTGATAGTTGGTAATTTTGATACCCATATCTTTGTTTAAAAAGTGGGAAGCAGAAAATTTGTTAATTCCTCTGGTAACTTCAATTCTCTCTCAAGCAACTTGTAAGGGTACATAGCTTGATGAGTATTACGTTATGTTTCAACACATTGGTAAGAGTCTCTTCATAATTCATAGGTGCTAAAGCCTACCCAATACTCACTACCTTGCATTATATCTAGGATTTAAATAATAAAATATGAAGACTAGATAGCTCGTTGGAAAACTTAGAAGCCGCACCCAATAAGTAAAATACTAGTTACCCAACCCAGTAGTGGACGAAGACGCACCCAGCTATTACCCAACATATGATTAATTAATTATTAATTTATTAATTGTTCTTATGAGATTTTTATTGAGTTGAACGACCCATTCCTTCATGTTTCAATTATTGAATTATTGTTATGACTGGTCAGCTGTGACCTATTAATTAACTTGGATTTGGACATCTTATTCCTTATTCTTATTCTTATCTTATCCCAAATTACAACAATTTGATAATTGCAAAATTATACCTTTATAAGCATAAACATGTAAACTGTAAAGTGTGGTATCTCTTTGTATTTAGTGGTTATGCAAGTGATCATTCTTCTAAATTTTTTTAATTATTATTTTGATTTCCTAAAATAGATCCGTCAATTGTGTTAATTAATTGATAAAAATAGGCCAAAAGGGCAATTTAGTCCCCAACATTTACATTGAAATATGAATTGGACCCTAACATTTTCGGTGTATTCAAAATGAACCCTAATGTTTATAAAAAGTTTAATATGAACTATAATATTTGAAAAACTTTCAAAGTAACCCCTAACTAGATGAAATTACGAACTGAGTTTAACCTTCGTCAGGGGTTGTTTTGAATGTTTTATAAACATTAGAGTTTATTTTGAATGTTTTACAAATGTTAGGGTTTATTTTAAACATACTGAAATGTTAGAATCCAACTTAATTTTTAGTTTAAACATTGGGAGCTAAATTGCTCTTTTTGTCGACGAAAATAATGCACCTATTTTTTGAACTCTTTAAAGAATAATATAAAAAATTTCTGTTCATAACTTGTATATTTTTGTTTCTTTAAACTTTCCTATACCACATTTTAGTCCGAATGGAACTACACTAGTAAATCAAATATAATGTATTCAATAGTACAATTAGTTTCAACATCTATTACTTTCTTAGAATGTTAGATCTTATAGTTTTGAACAAAACTTATAAAATTATTTTTTCTTATATTTTCAGGTTGAAATTATAATGAAAAATATGGAATCAACAGAAAAAGATTCTATAAACTTAACATCCTCCACTTATTGTATGTCTAATCTAACATGGAATTATTTTTCTTCTTCCTAAGATTTTCATGAAAATATTTCAATATAATTATATATTTGTGGTATAGAGTTTAAAAGGGAAGAAATTTATAGAATGAATGAACATCTTACTAGCATTAAAGGTGATATTACTTCTTGCAAAAAAGTATCATTTGATGTAGGTGAAAGAATTGAAAATTATTTGCAATAACAACTAAAAAAGAAAAAGGAAAATAAAGAGGCTCTTAATGTATCTTTTGAAGAAGATCAATCACAATAAGTATTATATAAAGGAACGAGGAAAGTTATTGTTGATATAGATTCTTGTTTTCTTCCGAGAGCAACTCCTAGTTCTTTACCTAGTTTAAAAAGTATTTTGGTTGATAAGGATGTTGTTTTGTAATGTAAATGAGCATAGGCTAGATGGTTTTATCATTCATGTATTCTTTTAAATGCTTGAATTTGCCTTATTTTTAAGAAGCAATAGATGCTACAATAACTTTAAATTAAGGATTTAAAGTACCTTCTAGTCTTGTTTTACATGCATCTAAGATTACAATTTTTGTATATAATATTTTTTTTCTTGGTTAAGAAGCAAGAAGATTTTGTTGAGATTGTGCATCTATTGCTATCAATTTTACAACTAAATTTCTTAGTTTGAAAAGTGTTTATGAACATAAACAACTACTTTAAAATTTAGTTACAAGTAAACATTTTTCAAGTCATAAGTTATCAAAGAGTACAAAAGGAAAAAAGGTTTACGCTATTATTCTATATAATAAATTTTTAAATGCCCGTTTGATCATTATGAAAATTATGGCTTCGCTTAAGAGGTTGTTAAGCAATGTTGACTCCGATGAGAAGCCATCTTTAGGTGGTCTCTTTGATATGATTAAATGTAAATGTATTTTCTCTATTAAAGAGTAATTACAAGCGACAAATGAAAATAAATAGTATCGTGAAGGTTTAGGTAGTTTTACTATATTATATGTAAAGAGAGAACTTATAATAAAAAAATGCAGCTCAATAAGTTTTTATACTTTTAGTTCATCCTTTAATTATTAATAGTATATATTTTATTTCTCATAACTATTAATTTAAAATGCAAAAGAGTAGTGGAGATTATTCGGTAGAAGTGCTTCAACATTGAGAAAATTCACTATTAGATTACTCAGTCAAACAACTTCTGTATTAGGTTGTGAATGTAATTGAAGCATTTTTTTAACATACTTATATAGAGAAACAAATTTATTTTGAGCATCAAAGACTAAATGACTTTATTTACGTCACTTATAATCTGAAAATGAAGAACAAATATTTTACTTATTTGTTTTTATTTTTTATTAATTGTATTTTCATCATTAACTTTATAATTTCTCAACTATATGTTCGGAGCAGTTGGTAACAAGAGAATGTATGATCTAGTTGATATTAATTGTATTGACATTTTTGCATCAAAGAAGAAAAACAATCAAGTGACCTTGATTGTAATGAACTTGAAAAGGCAGTTTATGAAAAAAATGCATTTGTCACAGTGAATGAGCTCTACTTATAGTTAGTTCATATCTTATTTTGATCATATTTAATATTAAAAATACAATATCTTACAAATTTACAATAGATAATAATTTCATACACTACTAATTTGCAGTTTATTCATACAGTAGAAGTAGTTTATGCAAATACTTTAGATGAAAACGTAATTTACGAATCTTTATATAGAGTTGGAGAATTTGAAACTTTTGACGATAATTAATACAACTTCTTCACAAATGCAATTTTGAATTTTTTATTATTCTAAATTTTATGTTTGATTCATAATTAGTTTTAATTATTAGATTTGATTTATTATGAGTTCATTATACGATAATACAAATTGGTATATTATTTTATTTTAATACAATATTTTATTTTTACTTATTCTTACAATATTTTATTCTTGTTTATTATATACCAATTTTATAACATTTAACATTGGTTAAACCTTTAAATATTAAACTTTTTCTTTGACCGGTTTAATATCTGATAAACAATGATTGTATCAATATCAAAAGTGATACAAGCTATAATCACAATTTTATTTAAAATTCAGTTTATATATTAAATGTCTATTAACTACTTTCATCTTTCAAATATTGTCTTTATTTTTTTTCAATTTTAATAATTGAGTTTAATTTATTTTTTAAGCTTTTTCTATTTATTTGTATAGAACATAAACATGTAGATTTAATATAAGTATAATAAATAAAAATAAATAGAAATATATTATTATTAAAGGTTCACTCTTATTTTTAAAATTTGGTTTTTAATTCAAAGTTCAAAAATTATTTATTTAAAAAATAGAAATAATAACATATATGAAGTAATTTAAGATTTATTATTATATAATATTATTAAATAAATAAATAAAAAAATAAAAAAATTAATTAACTATTTAAAATAATTTAAGTGGTTAATACTAATGTATTTAAAAATAAATTTATAATAAAAATTAATATAAAATTTAAAATATGCAAGCAATATCAAAATTAGTACAAAACTCCCATAAGTTATTGATAAAATTGTGATCTAGATTAACAGTGCTACTTAATTTTATAAGCATCCATCAGATTTAGGATATACACAAAAATAATAATAAAAATAAGTGATCTGTTTCGGATTCCCACGTGGGTAATGATTTACTTTGGTGAAGGTGGCTCTCGCAATGGACGTCAGCCGCTAACCTTGAAATCTTATAATTGACCATATTAAAGACATCTCATTTTATGGCGTAGGTGAGTTAGTAAGAGATTTTTTTAATTTAAGTGAGGTCACGGGTTTGAACCATTTTAATATATACAGCTGTTTAAAATTTGGGACCAAAGTTTTGCCTCTCGTAAGGGACCTACCCGGCTCGAACGGGAATTAATCTGAATATAAATAGCTTAAAAGTACCTTTCTATAGTTAAAACCCTCATAAAACATCTCGTGGGCAACAAATAAAAAAAGACATTTACAGGTCACTTCTGCACAGAAATTCAAAAATTTAAAAATGAAGAATTAGTTCTGCCAAAGCAAAAATCAAGAATTCAAAAACTCGTAACTATTGAGTAATAAAAAATTAAAGTTTTAATTACATAAAAACTGTTGAACTATCTTATAATTTCACATAAAATTAATCTTAA
>JAOSBK010000002.1:27636835-27655456 GCA_027568895.1 Erythroxylum shatona
AGTTAAGAGTTTTGTCCTTAAGCGTTTTTGTTTTCTTTGTTTCCGAGCCTTTCGATTTCTTTGGCTCCTTAAGCTTTTGATTCCTTTGGTTTTCGCACGCGCTTTGATTTGACCTTAAGCTTTTGAAATTCATTGGTTTTGGCCTACGCTTTATCATTTCAAGATCTGTTTTTGGAAAAATTTTGTTCGCACACTTTTTGATTTCGAAAGGTTGGGTTCTGGAATCGGGATCCAACATCTCACAATCATCAAATTCCATTGAAAGAAGGGTCTCAACCTGTCAACAAAAGACCATACAGGTACTCAGGGTTACAGAAAGATGTTGTAGAAAAGTTAGTTGATGAAATGCTCACTAATGGAATAGTACAACCTAGTTCTAGCCCTTTTGCTAGCCCAGTGGTATTAGTAAAGAAGAAAGACAATTCATGGAGGTTATGTGTAGATCACAGAGCCTTGAATCAAATGACTATTAAAAACAAATTTCCTATTCCTCTTGTTGATGAGTTATTAGAGGAATTAGATGGAGCTAAGGTATTTTCTAAGATTGACTTGAGGGTTGGTTATCACCAAATTAAAATGCATTTACCTCATGTAAATAAACACAACGTTTAGAACTCACAATGGGCATTATGAGTTTCTAGTAATGCCATTCGGGATTATTAATGCCCCTGTCACCTTCCAGGGATTAATGAATGAGGTGTTCTAGCCTCTTCTGAGGAAATTCGTCTTGGTGTTCATTGATGATAATTTAGTCTACAGTAAGTGCATTGAGGAGCATGTGAAACACCTAAGATTAATGTTTGAAATTCTAAGACAACACCGACTATTTGCCAAGGAGAGTAAATGTGTGTTTAGTAGTACTAGTGTGGAGTATTTAGGGCATTACATCTCTGTTGGGGGTGTGTCCATAGACTCGAAAAAGGTCCAAGCAGTGAGGGATTGGCCAATACCCTCTAATGTGAAGCAGCTAAAGGGATTTTTGGGGTTGGCAGGTTATTACAGACGGTTTGTTAAAATGTATGGCAGCATTAGCAAACCATTGACTAATCTACTTAAGAAAGAGGGATTTTTTGTGGCATTGAAGCATATAGGGCTTTTTAGCAACTGAAGGAAGCTCTAACTACTTCTCTTATTTTGTCGCTACCTGACTTATCACAGGAATTTTTGATTGAAACTGATGCTTCCAGCATAAGAATTGGTGCAGTATTAATGCAAGCTAGTCATCCTATAGCCTACATGAGTAAAGCTTTGAGTCCTAAGCACCAAAGTTTAGTGGTGTATGACAAAGAGATGTTAGCAGTTTTGCAAGCGGTTAGCAAGTGGAGGCACTACTTGAAAGGGAGGCATTTTAAAATTAAGACTGATCATAGTAGTCTCAAATACCTACTTGATCAGAATATGTCATCGGAGAGTCAACAGGTATGGCTGGCCAAGTTATTGGGCTTGGATTATGAGATCGTCTACAGGAAAGGAAAGGAGAACATTGCTGCTGATGCTCTATCAAGAGTATCTAGCTCTGAGTTATTGTCTATGACTATTTCTACTGCTTCTACTGATTTATTGGAGTGCATTAAGGCTTCTTAGGCTAATGATGAACAGATTCAGCAATTGATTTCTCAACTGGAAAAAGACCCTCTGTCTCACCCCTCCTTCCAGTGGAAAGATAGTCTGTTAACCAGGAAGGGTAAATTGGTGGTAGGGTTGGACAAGACACTGCAAAATCAGATTATGGGCATATATCATAATTCATCTATTGGGGGGCATTCAGGCATGCAAGCCACTGCTAAAAGGCTGAAATCAATATTTTACTGGAAAGGGCAGCAGAAAATGCTCAGACAGTTCATTAGGGAGTGTGAAGTGTGCCAGAAGAATAAAACAGAAAATGTTGCAGAAGCTGGACTCTTACAACCGAATCCTGTTCCTGAGTCCGTGTTCACTGACATTACTATGGACTTTGTAGAGGGATTGCCCAAGTCTGGAGGTAAGGAAGTTATACTAGTTGTAGTTGATAGATTAAGCAAGTATGCTCATTTTCTGGCTTTGTCCCATCCTTATACGGCTAAAGAAGTGGCTCAGGTGTACTTAGACAATGTTTTTAAGCTGCATGATATGCCAGCAACCATTATTAGTGACAGGGACCCTACTTTTCAAAGCAATTTTTGGAAGGAGTTTTTCTCATTACAAGGGGTTGAGTTGTGCTATTCTACTGCCTATCACCCGCGATCAGATGGTCAAACTGAGGTGGTTAATCGCTGCTGGAAATGTATCTTCGGTGTATGACAAACGAGGCTCCTAAGAATTGGGTGAAGTGGCTGCCATTGGCGGAATGGTGGTATAACACCACCTATCACACTTATACTAAAGTCACTCCATTTGAAGCCTTATATGGGTACCCTCCCCCTCTCCATATTCCTTATATTCCTAATGATTCTAATGTACATGCAGTAGATGATCTGTTGACTACTCGGGAAGCTAAAATTGAGGAATTAAAGCAGAACCTTGTGCAAGCTCAAAACCATATGAAACAAGTTGGAGATAGGAAGAGGACAGAAAGAGAATTTGAAGTGGGAGATTGGGTGCTTCTTAAACTACAACCATTTAAACAGAAGTTTGTGGTCACCAGGACTACTCAAAAATTAGCGGCAAGGTTTTTTGGACCGTACCAGGTAATGGAACGAGTGGGAAAATTGGCTTACCGTTTAAAACTGCCTGCTAGTGCTTCAATCCATCCAGTTTTCCATGTTTCCAAGCTCAAGAGATTTGTTGGAGTTCCAACTACACCTGTCGATTCACCTTTGAGCATGCCTGAGCTCCCTTGGACTCCAAAATGCATACTTGGTAGAAGGATAAATCGTAAGTGCAACAGAGCGGCAGTACAAGTTTTGATTCAGTGGGACGATGGATCTCCTAGTGATGCTACTTGGGAATGGCTTGATGACATGAAGGTTAGGTATCCAAGTTTTGTCCTTGAGGACAAGGACATTCTCGAAGGAGCGAGTATTGATGCGTGAATTGGGAATTAGGGATTGGCAGCATTCAACTTGGTGGTTTGTTTGTCAATTGGGTTGGCTTCTTGTTGGGCTTAAGTGGGCAGGTTAGCAGTATAGGCCTGGTACCATTAGAATTAATAGTATTAATAGTTAATGAATTGCCAGCATGGCAAGGGTGGGTGGTTCTGGAAATCTGCAACTGATTCCTATTATTCGCGTTGCGTTCTAGTTGCCATATATATTTGTAACCAACTCACGTGAGAAGAATGAGAAATATCAGAATGTTATGATGTGATGTGCGAATAGCCTTACACTATTCTCTCTCCTTACGTAAATTTCATAGTCACAATTGATCCCTTTAACCTTCCCATTCAATTTGGGACGTATAATCCCTCACCCATATCAGTTTCGAAATTATGAAATATCAACTCGCCCGTACACCATCGTTCTCTTTTTTCCTTTCTCTTATATTCAATAACCTATCATGAGCGAATCGTGAAGTTGTCAAAAAAAGAAGAACAGAGTCCTATGACAGCTCGTGTTACAAAGAACGTTGATATATTCTACCTCCGATTATTCCCAAACTTAAATTTAATCAATCTAAGAGCATCCTTCACTCCTAAATCAGCAAAGAATTAGTAATAAAGAGTATAAAAATTGCAAAAATTGAATTAACTCCAAAAGTTAGAACTTACTTCATAAGTTGAATCAATTCTTAATGTAAAACAAGCAAGAATCCGAATTCTCTCTTTCTAATTTTATTAACATGCAATCTGAAGTTCGCTCATAAAGCAAGGGTTTAAATATTCTTGTGTAATACAAACTTTAACAAAGATAATCTAAAAATCCTAAAAAAAAGCCCAATATATCAAGAAAGACTTTTTTGAAACAAATCTATTCAATAACAAATCCCACATAGATTGAGTTTCAAAATTAATTAAAATTGACTAATCCTAGTCCAAATAGGATAAGGAAACAAGAAAAATAGAAGGTCAACTTAAGATTGGCGAATTTGGGTTTTAAACTAGGCTCATACGCTTGGTTCCTTAAAATAAAACATGCACATGATTTTTTTAATGAAACACATGCATACTTATCACAAATCAGCCCATGAAAAAGCCCAAAAGTTCACACGTCCTTTACAAGATAAAATAAGTTCAAGCATGCTGCTTAGATTTATGCTTGTAAAAATTAGCTAAGTGCTAGTCCTCTTGGTTTGATGCTTACAATGTGCACACACTTTTAGACGTTTCCCTAAGCTCTTCTCCAAGCTTGATCAACAAAACTTCTTAAAGTTCTTGTAAAACAAAAGTTTGTGCAAAAATCTAAAATTGTGCCTTGAGCTTGTTGGAGCGTGACCTTGTAATTGAACCCATTGACATCCTCAAGTTTCCATTGCCTTTATGAGTTGCATCATTCCTTCCTTCCTAAAAAAGATTTGTCCTCAAATCAAGACCTACATTATTAAAGAGAAATAGATCAGAAACATTAAAAGTAGCACGAACACTATACTCATTGGCAAATCCCCCTATAGGCGTTGTCATTAATGCGTTCAAGCACTTGAAAAGGACCATCGCTTCTAGAATCAAGCTTAGACTTCCTTCGTTGAGGAAATATCTCCTTTCTGAAGTGTAACCAAACTCAATTTCTAGGCCTAAACTTCATCACCCTGCGTCATTGATTGGCTCTTTGAGCATACTTCTTGATTTGGCTCGAGAATGACTAGGGAAATAGTTTGGTTTTGACTGAAATTCTCTATAAATGAATTGAAGAAGATAGGAAATGTTTGAGTTTAATGGTAATTTATTATGTCTATTCAATTTGGTGTAAAAGAAATCAAAGGATCTTCAAAGATGTTCATGCAGATAAATATGTTGTTGCAAACAGAACTTGTTGTTGGATCAGAGAGATTTTGACAGACAACCCAATTATTGATAGCCTAAGTTCTTCCATAAGGTATAATTGGGTTATAGAGTAATCAAGCCTTGTTTGTTTTTGAAGCATAATTGGGGTCTGGAGAAATCCAGCCTTGTTTGTTTTTTATTAATTCTAGTTTTGTTATGAGGACTGATTTTTTAACCTTATAGTTTCATGACTATTGTTCCTATAATCTTGTAACTACCTTGATTGTCTTTTAGCATTTTCAATGATATTTATTTATTTATCTTCAAAAAAAGAAAGATAAATGAATTAAAGTGTTTAGAACTTAGACGACTTCAAATCATGAATGGTCTTCAACTATTGCATACTCACACACTTCATGTCCCGAGAACCCCTATCGTAGATGTTGCCTCGAGATTTAAGGTGGGCAATAAAGGACAAATGGTCCCACTTGTGTTGCTATACTAGAACCACAATTGTGTTAGAATTAAAGAGTTTAAGGAGTTCAATATGGGGATCAAATTAATCCCCAAAAATTTATGTTAGGGGATCGATTTGTGTTGCTTCATGAGTGGAGGGCTAGGAGCATAATTAGAAGTGAATCTTGATTGCTTGAGTGCTCTAAGTGGGAAAATTTGATAAATGGAGGGCAAAACAGTGGAAAAGTGATGAACACTTTGCCTAAACCAACCACTTGAGAAGAACCACAGGCATTCCTTTGACGAACTCAATGGATTGAAAATAATGACTAATGGAATTGACTTGGGAACTAAGGAAATGTGATGCTTATTGGTAAAGAGGGGTCGGTTGGGCAGTGTTGATATAAATGTATTGTTGGAATCTGGATATGATTTGGGGTTCAACTAGGGTTTTCCAATAACTTAAAAATTAGTTTCCTAATACTTAGGGATTTTAGTTAAAAACAAAATTAAAATAATTAAGATAGATAATAATTTAATTATATTAATAATTCTAAGTTTTTGAAATCAATTAGTAGGCCCCATTATGCCACGTGCCCACTAACTAATTTTAAAAATAAAAAACCACTGATATGATACTTAATAAACATAAGCTTAATTTCATTCAATTTTTCATCCGTTTAAATTCTATTTTAAATGTTTTGAAAATGTTAAAAATAAAATTAAATGCTATGAGATGTTAAGATTCTAAGTTGTATTTTTATAAAAACAATAGAATTCAAAACATGCTTTTAGCCTTTTGTTTTTTCTTTATGTAGGCAATAAAGCCAAAACCATGAATGGTATCATGGATTAGATAATTATATGGCAATAAAGCTACATTTTCAAAAAAGGGTTGGCATCTTTTTTTTTTTTGTTGCCCATGAGGTATTTTAGGAGGGTCCCAACTATGAGAAGACATCTTTAAGCTATCCACACCCAAGCTGATCCCCACTAGAGCCGGGTAAGTCCTTTGTGAGCTCTGGTCTCAAGTTTTAAACGGCTGCATACATGAGAGGAGTTTGAACCCGCGATCTCACTTTTGATTTTCCTATATTTGTCTCTTAGTACAAATGGGTTTACATGGTCACATTTTGATGGTAATTTCTCAAAGTCAACAGAGACTCAATTTAGAAAAGGCGATAAAGAAGCTAGGGCTATTGTTCCTTCTACTGGAAGTCCATATAGAGGTGGCGACCAACTCCATTTCGCCATGAAATCCTCTGGCCCTACCTTGTGCCATGAGATCTGAGTCATCTATTTAAATGAGTCCCATATAAATAGATGACCCAGATCTCATGGCACAGAGTAGGGCCAGAGTAACTAGGCCAGAAGATCAGCCCCCCTCCATTTCAAGATCAAGTTGGGCAGAGGTTGAAGTTTAAAATTCAAATAACTATAAAAACACAATTTTGTAAAATGGAAAACTCATATTGGAAATTTTAAAAACCAGGATTTTTTGTTATAACTAGCTTAACTAGGGTTAAGTTAGATTATTTTATTTAATTAAGTTTATTATTTTTAAGCAGGATTTAGTATACATGATAAAAAATTAAGAATAAATGATTTAATATTAATTTATGATTGATTAAAATATATAGGTTCCATTGTGCCATGTAGCTTCTATGTGGCATAGTGAGAACCATGTGAACATTAAAATATTAAAAAATAATATCGCGACACATATATAATTGATAGTCATGATTCTGTCATTTAGGGTCTCAATTGAATATTTTGAAAATGTTAATGTTTATTTTGAATACTCAAAAATGTTAAGGACTAACATATATTTTAGTATAAATATTAGAGTTGAAAATACGCTTGTTACCTTAAAATTTGTTGCAAATATTAGGGGCTAAATGTACTTTTATCCTAATAAAAGACAACCTGAGTATATGAACATACATATTAAGATCCAATATTGTATGCATAACAAGGTATCCACTTTGAAATAATCATATATTACAAATTTTCATTCCAAAAACTACATCAAAATTAAAAAAATTTGTAATTAAGATTATTTAGAATTAATATGAAATTGGAGTTAATTATAGTTCATTAGAATTTATTAAAGTTCAGTAGAGTTTATTAGATTATTTATAATTTAAATTTAATTTGAATGAATTGAACTCACAGTACCAAATAGATTCCACATTATATTATTAATCTCACGTAAATTAAAAAATAATAGAAAGTGAAAATACATACCTAATCTTGTTAAGGATTACAAAGTTAAAATTAAGTAGTCTTGAAATATTAAAATTACATTAAATTAAAAATACACTTTTTACCTTAAAACGTCCTATAATATAATTGAAATTCCAAAAAGGAGAAGCTCAAGCTCAAAGAAAGCTTCTTCTTTTTTTTCTTTTATACTTATTACAGATTTTGACTTAAACATATGAGTGCTCCTGCTAATCAATCCTAAAGTACTCTAGCCTCTTTTTTTAAATATAAAGTAAGATTTTTGGTTTTACAAATTTGATAGTAATTTTTAGTTTTTTAAAGGAAAATGAATATAATCATCATAAACTAAGAAACAATGACATACTTTAACATCGATGAATGTGCCAATTTTGCTTTTTTATGAACACAAAAACAAGAGTAATTTGAAATAATCGGAGAGTTGTCTAATATATTTTACACAATCCACTTTAATTATTTGGAGCAAGTCTAATCCCACTCTCCAAAAAATTTTATATAAAAATTATTATTCTAAGTTTTGATTTTATAAAAAAATAAAATATTGTTCCATTAAAATTTTACCTCCATTAAAAATAAAATTTTGTCATCACTTAAAAATTTTTCTAAATTCGTCCCTAATCGTAAATCGTCAAGGTTATAAATTCTACATATTTCATAGGAGCAATGCACGAGTAGAGCAACATCCAAGTGAATTCGTGACGATAAAAACACATTCCCACGTGTATTTTCAAAGTAGTTAATCATATTGATTAGTTATTGAAGATAAATAATAAAATAGATATCGGGAAACTAAAAAGTGAAGTCAAGTAGTTGGTTGGTTGAAGACATGTCATATCAAATTGCTTCCTCTTTATCTCTGTTGGGTTTGTTATGTTGGTGATGCTAAACCTTCATCAGCATCTCCGAAGATCTGATTCAAGAACATGGCTAAGCGAACCCCACCTTGAGCAATGCGTTTCATCACTATTGGCATTCTTGAATCGAAGTATTCGTCTGTCATCGTCACACAGTAACATCATTAGACATTCAAGGCTACAATTTACTCGTTTCTGTGCGACTTTAGGTGTTTGGTGTCACAAGTTGCAATCCATTAACTGATTGTATAATTATTCAACGTAAAAATCTGACCAAATCACATTAATTGCTAATGTTCTCACTAATAGCTTGTTATCTTATGTGGCTTGATCCAATAATTATGACCTTATTTAATGACATGCTATGAAAGGAAGTTGAATCCCTGACTTTTTTATTTTCAAAGACAACAGAAAACCAAGCTTGTTTTGATTGGTTTCTGAAGTTAGTTAGCACTTGGTAGGGTTCAATTATATACCTGCAAGGGTTGCACCTTCGTTGACTCCTTTGTAAGCCCATTTGCAAGCAATGCTTATACTCTCTGCTGCATACCTGTAAATGCACTTATACTCTAATCAGTACACGAGTCCTTAATTATAAAGTCATCTCCATCATAGTAGACGTGGGTGCGATAGAAAGAACTTACTTGGTTGGACATGAAAGCAAATTATCACAATCCTTCCACGATGATACATCATCATACCATATTCCCTGTAGCAGTAAAGTAGTACTTGATCATGAGTATGTGACAACCCAATTCCACTTGTTGTATACGTACGATAGGCTCCATTGTCCATAGTTGAAAGTAATCAATAACGTGTACATACAAGCAAGGATAGGTGGGTAGGTAGGCAGGTAGGTCGTTAGCTAGCTTAATTTAATGCTTTTAGGTGGTCTTACATCAGTGAAATTTCCCTCTATTGCTTGCTGGAGGAGGTCCATGTCATTTTCATAGTAATCTTTTAGAGCTGTTAGGATAATTTCCCTGTCCCAAACCTGTAAAATTTTGCAGGAAAATATCATCATGAAGACTTAGTATGCCATAACTTTCTTTCCTTTTTTCTTTAATTGAATGTGACCAATATTATGTGGTCAGAAACAAAAATGGTCGCATTCTTTGGTAGCCAATACTCACATGGTGAAGGTTAGACTTGTGCCTGAACCAGCGCAATTCAATGGTATTCCCTCCTTCATCACTAGTGAACCCAACATGCATTGGCTGTAGGAGTAAGAACAAGGTATGTATATAAATAAATAAACGCATATGTGCAATAGGAACACTTGTAGTTGGGCATACACCATCTACCTGATGAATATCTCCCATGAAGTGCGACAAGAACATCAAGGCTTCTGTTAAATTATCTGCAACAAATACAAATGAATAATACATATAGGCCGCAACTATATGTTCCCCTATTGTCTCAAAAATTCGACTTCATATGACATACTTGGATAATAAACAAGCAAAGCTTTGCTTGCCAATAGTAATAGAATTATTTTTTGACCTTGGATATGATTCACACATCGTTCAATATTTCATGTAAGATCGATTTTACTGAAGATTGTCAGAGATTAGAAACAATTGTAAGTCACAGAAAAAAGAGACACGAGCTTCTTTACATCTGCGATCTGTAGATCCCTCCCTGTAGTGTAAAAGCTGAGAAGTAAAATTTTGGATTGCACCGGCAACACACATATCCTTCACACAGTCCCCTAATTAATACAGGTAACATAAACAGGTTAATACATACTAAAAGCGTTTATGGACAACAGCACTTCATAATCAGGGATTACGATTATTTACTGGAATAATCAAATGTGCAGGCCTTGTCAGGCGTGTCAATGAAGTGAAGTGAGCTAGTCCATCTGTACTTATACCAATGTCGGACTTGGTCAGGCCAGACACAGTAGGCCGATAAGTCGCCTTTGACTTCGGATGGTAACAAATGTTGCACAGCATGTGCTGCCTGAGGCTCTAACAGGTTCTGCAAGTTGACAAGTTATGATCTTTTGGGGTCATCATAAGTTGATTCTGAATCATCACCAGAAGTATCACAATCTTGCTTTTTAAAGATTGAAGTTAGTTGAGTCCTTCTGAACAAATTTCAGAAACTATATCTTAAAAACTTGCTCTAGTTAACATACTTATCTCCTTGAATTGAACTCCCTGTCATAGCGTGTACATCAAGGAATGCAATTTACACTTTGTAAGTAAAAACAAATGTTTCTTTTGTTTCTGTCGCTCTAGCAAAAGGACCACAAGAATGTTACTGGTTCTCTAAGGTTAGACTTCTGCGTCAACCAAAGCAAGGATGCAGATCATTTTTGTCTAAACCAAGGAACTGATGTGACGAGCGAACAGGAAATACAAGTAAACAATGTATACATATATAGAGGAAGGTGTACAGACACCAACATAAAGGGTTTTATACTACTAAACAATTTCAGTTCCATTTGGTTACTTATCCTGGTCGTCACTCATGATGTTGCATATTTAACTCATGATCATCTATCCTTCGGAATCAACAGCAACTATGGATTGCCTTATCTACCTCAAGATCATGGAATCTCATCCCAGATGAATGGAAACAATCGGACATTGTCAGCATACCTGTGCAATCCGACATGTTATTATATGACCTTCCTTGCTCCAAGCCAGAGCTCCAGGCACCAACGTTAAAGCCAAAACCACCACCAAAAACAATGTTATGGTTGATACACTCGAATACCCTCTAGTCCTCTCCATCTTCGGGGAGTTTCTATCTTCTTCGGTTAATGCCACTTGATGGTTTCCTTGCCAGATATCAGGAAGCACAAGGAAGTTTGGACCCCAAAATAATTAGCCACACATATATACATGTTAGGAGAGGTTTGCTTATATGTGCACAGCAAGCAAAAAGGTTCTCATAGAGTAAAAGGATTAAACACCATACTAGGAGAGCTTTTAAAAATTCACATTTTTATCCACATGTGAAAAGGGTATATTCTGCTATGTGAAAGGCATCCCAGCGACTTAATAGGAATGGAATCAATACCAAACCATAAAGAACAATTCTTATTACTTGATGTCAACGAAAAACAAGATAAAATAATTAGATACAAGGGTGCTTGCGTGAAGTGATGTACATCAATGGCTTTATGGTGGTTAGTTCTATCCACGCAATTTCTGGTCCATAAGCAATGCAACAATAACTTATGAATATCCACATCTATCTCCTTATCTTCTTGCTAGAGCAATTTCCTGAGAAGGAAAAATGCGGTTGAGGGTGGCAGCTAACCGGACACCAGCTTGTGCAAGCCTTTTTTCCACAATAGGCAACCGAGATAGGAAGTATTCATCTGTAAGCAAACACGCCATTTCAGGGAGCTAGCAAATGATAAGCAACAGAAAGCTCTTTATGAACTAATGAAAATCTAATAGTTGTGTAAGAAAACTATCTGTTACATAAGGTCACTCTGCATTATCATGTCTCAGCCCCATGTATGCAGTTTGCACGGTGGATCAGTTGGCAGTGTTGTATTATGCTGGATTGAGTTGGCCATGTGTGAAAAATCGGCTAAAAGATATGTCTGTTGATTTGATAATTAAAGAAGGCCCGTCTCATTAGTAGCTTCACTCAAAACTTTCCATTTTCTACTTTCCATCCCCTCCTCTTTCACCAGTGGGGGTGGTGGGGGGCAATGAAAGAATAATAGAGGAAGAATAACAAAAAGAAAATAAGATATCATTTTTTGTTTGTTTTTCTTTACTTCTTATGGTTTGTGCTTTCGTTGGAATAAAAGAAACTTTAAAGTGGAAAAAAAAAATACTTCTGTTAAGCATGACATGGCAATATTACGGACAGGAAACGCAACTAATTAAAACAGGCTTTTTGACTGTATGTTGAAATCAGATCCAAGCCTGTTTTCACTTAGCCTTTTACCACCTAAGGTTGTATCTCCATCTGTTAACAATTAAACTTGAGAGTGTTCTTAAAATTCTAGATTGACTAGAAAAAGCAAAAACATGTCAATTAAAACCCACCTTTCTTTTTTCTGGGAGACTAATTCTCTGAATAGATCTTTTCAATAAATTTATCAGTCTTGATGGATCTTATGAATTCTAGCATAAGTATAAATGGGTCTCATGAATTCTAGCATAATTGTGCAAATGGGTCTCATGAATTCTAGCATAAACTTAATGACTTTGGTTCTTCAAGTTCTTCGATATTCCCACACAGGTACATGCTTCGATCATATGCACAAGAAGTCATTAAATTCAAGAAATACCTGCTAGAGTGCTTCCAGGGGTGGCATTCCTGTATGCAACTTTGCATGCCAAGCTAATGCTTTCAGAAGCATACCTGCACAGTTTGACCCCTCAATTGATCATTTTACTACCTACTTGTGTAATTTCTTTTAGGCATGGTGTGAAACTAGGATCTTAAGCAACAAGGTTGACTCCACTTACACGCATTAACATATTTAGTGTAGACATATCGGTTCAACATATTTTTCACAGGAGTGCACAGAACAAAATTCAACTTTGCCTGTATTGTTAAATCAATGATTGAACATAGAACATTACTGCACTTCACTGTGCTTCACTTAAATTCACTCTCACTTTGTCCATTCACCCGTATTCTCTCTCTCAAAAATATTGTTATATAGATAATTTCCTTTTGGGTACATGTGGATGGATTGAGTGACCATTGCAAAGAGGCATCGTTTGCTTATCAAGCATTATCCACTCTTCAAGCACATTAGTACACCACAGTATCTGCTCTTACAGTACATTTTCATAACCATCATGCGAAATTTCATGCATGTAGATTCAAAAACAAAATGGAAAAGTATGGCCAAGTGCTTACAGATTTGGACATGAAGTGAGATTGCGATTACAATGTTCCCAGATTGGCAGTTGATTGGACCAACTCTCCTATCAATATTGAAACAATACAATCAGAAAATATACGCCAAAACTCAAAAGCAATTATAGAAAAACATCAAGAATTAATTCATATATATATGACCATAAAAATATATAAATTTCATAACTGCAACAACTTCTTATGGATTCAGGATACTCATATATGCTGTACTATTCTCGTTGGTTCTTTTCAATGGATTAAATGTCAAAACAGTCTGCAGCATGAAAGCATACCGTCATGTTATTCTTAATTGCTTGAATCATTATTGAAAGATCTGACCCATAAAATCTCTTCAAGGCTGAATCTATAATCATGTCATCCCATACCTGGAGGAGAAAATAAATGAAAACTAATGGCAATGAGCAAGTGCTCACTGAGAATGATGAGGTACAAATAGGAAGCTATGAACATAAATAGATTTAGTGAACATTTGTTGTTCCATAAAATTGAGATCTCAGCAACTGTTAGCATATCCAGCTCCACAAATAGGAAAGGATGACAAACAATTTAGATAAATGATGGTCTATTAGGTATTGATGGTAATTTGAAGGGAAACAAGTGTTTTGATGGACATAAAGAGAAACTGGATTTCTTGACTTGAATACTAACCAACATGGCTCATATCTTGCATGCTTGTTTCCCAAAAAATTCATGGAATGGTAAGCAATTTTTTTACAATGGATAAACATATGCCAATCAATTCCATTTTCATCCACCCTGGGGGACAAGAAGAGAAGGAAGAAAAAGGTATTTTTGTTTGACATATACACACAGCTGTAAAATGCAGAAATCTGTATCTGTTTTGGAAGCCATAAATGACTGACATGATGTAGATTTGTCTTCCTTCGGTACCATCGAACTATTATTGAGTTTCCACCCAAATCTCCCAGGAAACCAACATGCAGGGGCTGTCATCATAATACAACCCCAAATCAGAAAGCTGCTCATTACTCACAGATGAGTGACGGAGCTGTGAGGACAAACAGACCTGATGGACATCCCCAATAAAGTGCGATAAGAACATTAGAGCCTCAGTTAAATTGGCTGTAATGAATGTCAGATGATTCACCATGTCATGTCAGTTCAAGTGATTATATTAGGTCAAAAATCCAGCAAATGTCAAGATCATGACATAGCAGTGCTTACACTTCAATTCTAAAACAAAATCTTGATTTGTTGACGTGAGTTGAGCTGTATAGTTGAGAATTGCTCCAGTAACGCATCTATCTTTATGCCCTGAAGAATCATGACAATCCCCTACAACAAAACAGGAAAAGTTAAACGGAGTAGTTTATGTCTCTAAGAGTCTAAGAGATCACGACGTTGGCATCACTGAGAAAATAATATCATACTGAACCAAAGAGCACAAGCACCAAGCCAAGCTTACTGCAATATCCATAATTACACTTGAAATCTGGAGTATCAGCAAAGTGTAAAGCACTGCTCCAGTGATAATGGAAACGAATCTCATCAGCCCATGAGCAGACTGCCGCTAGATCACCTCCAGCAGACTCCGGAAGCAATTTCTTGACCGCAGCTAATGCATCTTCAGATAAATAATCCTGCTAAAAGAAGTACCGCATTAGACGAAAACTGACCACCACTTTCGAGACTTTTACTTCCATATGATATCACCATCACTAGACCACACATGCCTTCCCAGTAACCTCATCACCAAAAGCTGGACCCATCACATGAGAGTAAATTTGGTCCAAGATAGGAGGTTATATTAGAATCATGTATATTGCAAAATAAGGAAAAGATTCCTCTCATCAACTTCTAAATCACAGACGGCATATAGTAAAGGAGAAAGAAATTGTTTAAATCAATAAAATGAAACAAACCACCGCCATATTTATCAAGCAAAGTCCCCTTTGAAGATAGCCAAAAAAAAAAACGAAAAATAAAATAAAAATATGCAAGTGTGACCTCTGCTATTTTGCAAACAGCATAGTGACCTTCCTTCCCCCAACCCAGAATTGCAGTAACCAATTGGAAAAGAACAATTAGCCTCCCCACCCACAACATCTCACTCCAACCTCACCAACAAAGGACTCTGTTTGGTTTCCGTCAAAATTCAAGAGAAGAGGAGATCTTTTCGGGGGTAAAACTTCAGTCTTGATGGGTTGGGTTCAAGGAAACGTCAGAAGTGGAAGAAGACGACAGAACTGTTATTATTTTATTAAAGCAAGGGTTCAATTTAATTTTTTTATTGTAAAAGATATGATTAATCGGAAGTCATCAATGGGAGGCGAAGAGCTCGTTTCTGAAGAACCAAACATTAGTCTAAGATCTTAAAAGAAAGTCGCATTTCTATCCAAACAGCCCTAAATCATATGGTCCAAATCTAAATTCGAATGGGTCAAACCAAATCAGGTTCCAGTTTGAAATGCTTTCTCATCCGTAAATGCAACATAATCTTTTACCTTAATCTCGATATTCGTCTATCAAGTTTGCCTTATGCTACTTCTGAATATGTTCTTCTTAGATTTTAACTTCTTTTATCATGTGGATTTTAGGTTATTGACTTTCCTTGACTTGGCATATGCATGACTACGTGCTCCTGTATTGTCTTTCACTTTTCCTTTCAAGCTTTAAAATGGAAATTAAAGGATTGGAACTATTCATTAGGTTGTTTGTAGGTGACAGGGTTTGTATATCCTTGTTTTCTACCAATGGAGCTAGCTGAAATGAAAGGTTTTGTTAATGATCTTTGCTTGTAATTTGCAAAAACTGTGAATGAACATGTTTGCAAGTCAATTGATTACACTATTTGATCATAATTATGTTTTAAAGCTTTGGATAGAGTTTGGGGAAAGTTGTTTGATTGTTTCTAGTGTTTGACGTTAAATGACATAATACATGTCTCTCAAAAGGATTGCTTGCTCATTTATGTTGAACCAAAAGATGTTCTTATTTTGATGATAAAAAAAAAGATATTCACTTTAATGAGTTTATTATTTGATGAAAAGCAATATAAGAATAAAATATAATCATAAACTTAAAAAGATAGCTTATGAAATTGATAAAGAGAAGTTAAAGTTTGCAACTGTTGAAATGAAATCAAACAACAATAAAAAGTTGATCAGCTTATCAAAGTCATTCTTTATTTTTTAATGCTGATTATAATCTCATTTTGTCACTTTTACGTTATAAAAGGCTCACTATTTACAAACATTTCTTTTCAATTCATCACATGAGACTTTCCGTTCATCAAGAGGCATTTAAGCTTTTAGTTTTAATATAAAAGCCTTTGGATCTTTCAAGTAAACTTGATGGAACATTTTGGGAAGTTTTTAAAATATAATTACATAAAACAAATTGAGTTTAAGCATTTAAAATTATTAAAATCATATTTTTAGGATGATTGGTTAACTTATATGGGTTAGTGGTTGACCACTATAAGTTAAACTTATTAAATTTGATACATTGTGAGTTTACTGTAATATGGGTTGATGTCTTGGTCTACCAATGGTCAATCAACATCCTATATTGGTAGACCAATATGCCTACTAGTTGACTAATATCCCAAGAACTAGTAAATCTAATACTTTTGATGCATAATGATCAACTAATATATTATACTAGTCAACTAGTACTTTACAAGTAGCCTTTATAATAGATAGTTCTTGGCTCCAACAACTAGGAAAAGTCCCATGAGAAAGAGGAGAGGGAGAGTATAATGACGTAGAAAATTTGAGATGTGGAAAGGTGTTATAAATATATGGGGAGCTAAAGAAAGGAAATAGATACAAGAACAAGAATCTAGGTAAGTTTTGGTTCAAGAATGGTGATAAAAACAATATAGTAGATGAGCTTCAAAGAATATGGAAGCAAAAAGAAATTTTTTATAAAAAAAAGCACTTACAAGTTAATGATATGGTACAGAGAATGGAATCTGGAATAAGACATTGAGCAAAAGCTAGAATCCAGAATACTAGAGCTAGGCTAATAGAAGCATTGTTACACCCTCTATACGAAACCTACAACCAGCTATTTATATGACAACCAAATTCTTGTACACGCATTCAAGGTATACAATTCTATTTAATGCTATACATATACACATTACAAAACTCCCAAATCCCTAACATCATCATTTAACAGTAGTAATACATCTTTACATTTACATGGTAATCCAAAAGAAAACATACAATTTCTTTCTTTTTATTACATGTGCAATCATTTATAACTAAAAACACATTCCAAAAGCACTTTTTCTTCTATCTGTTAGCCTTGGTCCCTGTAGATGTCCCCTGTACCTCACTCCTATGACTTAGACCTACATGGATTAACACTCATACTAAGCTTGAAAGCTTAGTGGGGAAAACACTTAGTTTGGATGACCACTCCAAACAATCATCTGCCAAGGACATACATTTAGAAATATCACAACTCATACACCATAAATTCACATTTATGAATGAAACATTGATATTCAATTCTCATGTAAACAATGATAGCATACTTAAGCAAAGTATATAATGTAAAGATGCTTCAACATATTATCGATATACCGAAAATGCTCATTTATAATCCAAATATTGATATTCAACACTCATTGATACAAATTATCAATATAATTGTACATCATTACAATTCATCATTACAATCAATACAAATGCTCATCAATACCAATTATTCATGTTGTCATGCTGTATTTCTTATTTATGACTGTTAAGTTTTCTTTCTATTTTAAGCCTGCACATTTTCTGTGAGTGTGGATAATGGATGATGTGGATATCCAAAGATATCAAACTGTAGATACTCGAAGGTATCAAACTGTAGATATTAAAAGGTATCGAACTGTGGATACTGGTGGTGTCAAAATGTAGTAGTTGCATTGTAACACTATAGTTATGCCCATTTATCCACCACTAAGACAATAGAGCAGGCACTGTAACATTTCCTTTAACCATTTGTCAATTTCACAATTCATATATTAACAAGTCATATGATATACATTTCAAGTCATAAAATATTTATCTGTTTTCACACATGAAAGTCATAACTTATCACCATTAGAAAGGTGTCAAAATCACACTTGATAATCATATTATACATATATGATTAATGAATATGCATACAAATCATTTATGTACAAGTAAATTTTCTTTGATGCTCAATCTTATATTCCAATGTTCAGTATCCTAATTTACATGTGGTAAGTCCAAGGTTTTAAAACCCGGACCGGACGTCGAACCGGAGGCTTTACTGGTCACTGGTTCGACCACCGGTTGAATAGGTGTGACGTCATAATTACGTAATAATTATATTTAATATTAGTAATATTTAAAAATAGAAAAATATACCAAATAATATAAA
>JAOSBK010000002.1:27662179-27675072 GCA_027568895.1 Erythroxylum shatona
TAATTTTAAACCATATAAAACATAAATAAAAATATATTTAACCAAATCTTTTATATGGATTATAATATAAGTAAAACAAATATTAAAACAGATAAAAAAGTCAAATAATATTATATAAATCTCACAATAAACGTGGAGATGTGTTTGTGGGTATTATGGGAATTATGTGTAAAGCATAAAGATAAAAGGGACTAAAAATAGGCTTATTAATTGATCTAAAAAATCTACCTAAAAAAAACACTTTTTTGAAAAGCTCCAAATTTGAGCTTCTTAAAAAGCTGTATTTTAGCTTCTGAAAAAGCCATTTCTATGAAAAAAAGTGCTTTTGAGTTTTACAGCCAAACACTCAGTTTTCTTAAAAATAGCTTTTGCAATAGAAAAAAGTACTTTTGGAGCCTCTAAAAGCTGAACCAAACAGGCTCTAAGTATCAAATATGTCAGATATGATTTGAAACCTAAGGAAATAGAAATTTAGTGACATTAACTTTTTAGTGAAAATGAGATTTAATGTTATTAAGCATTTAAAAAAAGAGTTTCAATGAACTTATATTTTAATTAAAAAATTAATTTTTTGCGATACTAAAATTTCAATGCAATTAAACTTCTTATAGATAACTCTAGTTTATAAATAGTTCAATAAAGATTTTGTTATTAAGATTTTAGAACATCTAAAATACCCTATAGACTTTAATGAGAACTTTTAAGAGGATGTGTAAGGTTTTTGTATCTTTCATGTTTTCATAATAATTGATATCAAAATAATAGATATCATAACAAAATAAAAACGATATTAGGATATACTTTAGTTAGAATACATTAATCTTTATTTCAAAATTTTGGAATAATCTTTTTTTGGACTACTTGTAAAATAAAATATAAAATATACTCTTTTCATGCCTCTCCTTTTTTTAAAATCAAGTTATCGATTATATAAATATAACTCCTTATAATGTTGCTTATAAAGGTGAAAAGATGGAAAAAGAGACTTAGGATTATTAGAAAAATGATTAGGTTCCATCTTCAACATTTCCTAATAAGTCTATACAATAATCATATCATACTCAATAAACTTATTAAGGCAACTAAATTCAAAATAGGATCGTAAATACAACTACGGGCTTACAAATCTCTATTTGATGTAGTTTAAAAATAAAAGGCTAATTACTTATAGTCCATATACAAAATCTTAACATTATTCTACTTGGACAAACTAATCAAGATTTGATAATTTATTTGAACAATTGCTCAATTGAGTCAAATAACAAAATTCAATAAGATCATATATAAGTTTAAAAAATATCTCACTATAAAAAATCAAGTTAATGCATCATTTATACTTAACTATAGTAGTTAATATACTATAATAATAAGTAACTTAAGAACCAAATTCTCTAGTATAAAAAGTAGTGTGGCTTGTATGCACAACGTATAAAATCATAAAAAATGCATAACAAAGATTAACTATTAAAAGGTGCTCCGCTCTATAAAGAGTCTTTATTAATAAAGATCAATTATGGAAAACTCATTTGCTTCTATAAAGAGGCCATAATCATATATTGAGATAAAAAGAATCACATGTTCACATTAATTACATGCAAGGATTTTAAATGTCATAGTATAACAAATAAGTACAAATTCACAACTTGATTAATATCAAGTTTTGTAATAAATGTAAATGTTGTAGTCGATTTAACTACTTGCAAGTTAAAGTAAATGCACCGATACTTTATGAGTAATATAATGATGAATAAGCGTCAATTCCACAAGATAACTAGATGGATCTAATGAACTCTCCTACTACTAATTAGTAAAAATAATTAATTAAGATGATTATTGATGGAATTAGGGAAAAGAAATACATATTAAAACCTAAATAAAATAAGAGTTAAGGGAAATAATACAAATTAATTAATCAAATAGAGAACTGAATTATAATTAATGCTTAGAATGTTAATTAAGCATGCATAAAACATGACACATATACATATGCATGACCATATATTCATTTAATTGAATAACTTAATGATGTGTGAACAATATATGTGTTGCATGACTATAATAACTTAATGATGTGTGAACAATATATGTGTTGCATGACTATAGACGCTTAAGTCGATCATCAGCACCTAGACATTGTTGGATCATCAAGGCAATAACTTGTTAGAGAATACTATAAGTCAACCTAGATGTGTTAACTCAATTACATGTTTGCTTTTTCTTGAATTATATGTGTAGTGAGTCAACCTAGATGGTTCTCACTATGAATGAATTGATTTTGAATAACTTTTAATTATTGAATTGTTATTTATATAAATGTAATGATTTCAGACATTGATAGTCTGAGGAGATTGATATTTGGTAATGTATTAGAAGTGCTTTTTAATTATATGTGAAATGTGGAATGTGTGCATAACTAAAATACGAATACCAGACTTAGATCCGAAGGAAGCGATATATGACTTGTGTGCATCAAATAAGGAATATTGAATGTATAATTTGTAAACTGTCGCATCTGATTACATCGAAATGCATGAACAAATAAAGGAATTGTAACCGGAGTGGCCAACGTGTGAAAAAAAGCTTTAAGATAAAAAATGTGATAAAGAGCCTCAGGCTCAGATGTAATGAGCCCGACATCTACAACAGATATTGGACAAAAATGAGCTCGGTATCCACGATGGGTACGAGACAGTATAGGCGCTTAATCATAACAAAGTAAAAATGAAGTGCAATCACAAGTGCATTTGCATATACATTCATGTGTATATTAAATGATCAAATTGATATGCCCTATTGAATGATGGAATTGACATGCCTTATTGAATTGAGGGGAAATATTGAATTACCTAAATCTGAAGAATGTGATGTGGTATGAATTAATGTATTATATGTTATGTTTGATGAATTGGACTTTATAATTATTATTACTTTCTAACATGTGTGAGCACATCGATGGTGGTTCCCTCATTGAGTTCGCAAACTCATCAAAATTACAACATTGTTTTTCAGGTCTAAAGGAGTGCTAGCCCCTAAGTTGATAAAGTAGAGATATAGTACCTGCATTTTGGGGACAATATGGCTCAAAAGTATGGTCAGCTGATACTAATAAGTTTAGTTAGGATATTTTGGTTTAGCATCTCATTTTATGGAGCACACTTTGTATGGAGTTGTAGACTCTCATAAGTTATGAGTGTATATACATGAGTTATGAATTGTAATGACAATGTATGTTTATGTTTATTAATGGAATGGGAAAGTTTGATCTTTGAGAATCTTGTGATATATGTGATGTCATAATTAAGATAATGTGATATGCTCCAAATGTCATTCCTATAGGGTATGCACTTGGATATACTCTGGTATGCTAGGTAAATGCTCTATGAGAGTGGTATGTTATACAATTAGATGAATCAAATTGCTTGTTATTGCACTTTTATTTATAAAAAAAAGAACTCGCTTACTATTGCTCCCCAAAATTTCAAATACCCCATTCCACTATCTACCAAGCGAAACAACTAAGTATTGCAATTAGACTTAGCTCTTCGAAAAATTGAAGTTTATTTAAAGATAAAATCCATTTTAGTTTACATTATCAAATCAAGTACCTATCTACTAATCCTGGAACATAGCCAGAGGTGATACAAAATTTTCATTTCTTTTTTACAACTAGAAGTTGTCCCGCAAAAATTGATACCATAATAATTAGTTCAAAACTCAATCTGCTAAAGTCATAAAATTGCATTAAAAATTTATAACTCTTTCTGTCCTCTGTAGAATCCAAGCAAAAATATGTAAAGCATGATAATTATTACCAAAAGAAGCAATAAACTTCTCGATTTAAAGTCAGCAACTCAAGTTGGAGTGAAGTCCAACTCACACAACTCCTTCTACTTTGAATACTCATTCAAAATGGTAAGCCTAGCCATCTCGAATGCAAAGTACCCCACTACAAAGAAGTAAGCACTGTGAACAGCTCTTAGGCTCGTTCCTTGGTAAACCCTACCCATCCTTATTATGTCAAATTTTGCTTTATAGTCGACAAAACACCACCATACATTACAGTTACAACCTTATCCATCACCTCCTTGTTTGTTTAGGTCATCAATCTCGTCTTAACCACATCAAAAGGTGTGGTTATTAATGCAAAAATTACCCCAGCCAATGGGTCCTTGTTAGTTCTACTCAAAATTATAGCCTTTCGATGCTCAAACGAGGAACAACTCAAAACACCAACAGGCAAATTCCTTAAAAGAATAGCAAAATACCCTACATAAAGTCCCAAAATTCCATCTTTCTCTAATATCTTCAACAAAACTTGCCATAATCTTTCCTGAGCTCCAGCTTGCATACACTGCATGATCAATTCCTTTGGCACCATTATCGTCGATGATAAGATATTCCCCACTGCACCAACAGTTGGCAATATAAGCATAGATGGGTACATAAATCCATACTCTTTCAAATTTATTTGTGAAGGTATTTACTAGAGAATCTCAGACCCTATAGATAACCGATGATCAAACTTACCACAACGATCTCATTTAAGTGCTTTAGCATTCTTAATGCTTTATTTCTACTTAGATTTAAACAACTTGAACTTACTTCTCAAATTTGGACAAAATCGATTTCCCAAACTCACAAGTCCCAAAATTAATAGCTAAAGACATAGTCGAACCCATAATCACTACAGACACACCCTTATAAAACCCACCAATACCTTTCTCTTGAAGCATCTTGATTATAACATCCAAAGTGTTGGTATACATCTAAGATGCACCTTTTGTTTGCAATTTGGTTTTGATGGTGTCTAAAGGACGAAGACAAAGATAAGTAAAACCACCGGCAAAACCACTGCCACCTGCTCCAATGAGGGCTTGTTTGAAGACCAAGAGGTTGTTCATGAGGGATTGTCCTTTAGGGTTGTTTCTTGAGTTGGGTCTGAGCCATCGTGGCAATTTGGGTAGGTTTAAAGGTAGAGAAATGGATTCAAAAGGGATACATATGGTGGTTGTTGTGAAGGGTTTGGAAGGGTTCGAAAGGGACAAAAAAAGGGAGAAATTAGTGAAGTCAGTGGGGGATGATGGGTAGTGGAGATTATAGGAGTGTAGAGGGGGGAGGGCCATTGATGCATTGAGATTTGCCTCCATTTTTTCTCCTTCTCCTATCTCTCTACCACTCTTCTCATTAGGTGAGGACGATTCCTAAATCAATCACATGTGAAATCGCCTATACACATTACCAAATTCACATAAGCTTTTTATATTAAATTCATATAACCAGCAAAAAAATAGGCAAAAACACAGACAACACAAAAGAAGCTCAAAATTCAACCTTAGAAGTAAACATTGTAGCACACACAAAGAGGCAGAAGGACACTAATGATCGAAGGCTGGGTACAGTGTTTTGAAACCCAGACCTTGAAACTCGGACCGGACCGACCGGCTCGATCAGTTCGACCAGTGACCGATCGGCTATCTGGTTCGGATGACTCCTAAAAACCAGTTCTTAATTGGACCAGTGCGAACCGATGAGAATTGATCAACTGACTGGTTAAACCGGGACTGGTCGAACCGGTTGGCCACTGGTTCAATGAATTTTTTTCTTTTTTTCTTTTTTTCTTTCTAAAACGCATCACCTTTTTTATTTATATTTATTTATATTATTTGAACCAGGCAAATGAATTTTTTATTTATATTATTTGGTACATTTTTCTATTTTTTAATATTACTAATATTATATATAATTAAATATAATTATTACGTAATTATGATGTCAAACCGATTCGACCGGTGGTCGAACCAATCGAATCGATCGAACTAGTGACCAGTAAAACTTCCAGTTCGACATCCGGTCCAGGTTTCAAAACCTTGGCTGGGTAGGAACAGGTGCTTAGAGAGAGGGTGAAAATGAAGTCCTGGAAGAGAAGCTCCGGTTATCAAATCGCTTAAAGGGAGATGGACGAGTTTTTATTGAATTGCTAGAGAAGGATTTTTTCATCCTTAATTTGTGACATTTATTTTGGACAAGTGCGGAATAACTAAAGACAGGGGGTGATGGCTTTAGATATTTTGCAAATTCTAGGAATAACTAAACCTTATGATTATCTATTCTACATAATTTTTTCAACCGAACAAAGTAACAACTTATTACTAATAATAGATGAAGAATGGAATAACCATTCCTCTCAACCAAACACTCCATTAAAGTTTTGGGGAAAATGGAATTAGGGTATTGTGTTTGGTTTAAGAGAGTTTGGTACTATTGGTGTAACACCCAAATACCACCTGAGAGGATATGCAGATGCCACACAAAACAATCCTAAAACATGCCAAGATATTTCAAAAATCCATCGAAAATAAGATAACATACTTCACATTCAAACTTCGCTGAGATATATATAGAAAATCATATACATATTGTACTCATCATATACAAGCCTTACATATAAATCCATCTTGTATTATAGTTATTACAAACCATTTATACAAAACACAATATGTTTCAACCCATTGAAATACAACTTAACACTTAAACATCACACATTGAAATACAACTTAACACTTAAACATAACATTTTCCAAAATCATATCAAATCCTTCATTGTCCACTGCGGTTGTCCCAGCCTTAAGTCTTCTTATCAGAACCTACATGGAGGCAAAACTACCATGCTAAGCATATAGCTTAGTGGGGAATAACTAAATAGGATACATAATGGCGACTGTTTCTAACAGTCATCTAACATTCACATATACTAAATCAGGTCATATCATAAGCAATCTTTAATTGTTCATATTAAAGAGCAATCCAAATGTTATTTGTCTTAGAACATAATGTAGTTCATCAGTACAGAACATTCTTGCATAAGAACAAAACATATAAGTATCAGAACAGAACATCATTACTTCAGAACGGAATGTACAAGTCTCATAACAGGATATAATTGTGTCATAATGGAACAAAACTTGTATCAAATAAGAATATATCTTATATCATATTAGAACTTATCTTGTATCAGATCAGAACATATATCAAAACACAAAACAAAGTAATCTACTGGTCCTTTTTACAAAAGTGGGTAACGGGACCAGAATAGAAGATATCTATGATTGGTATCTCAGAAACAGAAGAGACTTAAGTCTCTGAGACAGAAGACACTGAAATGTCTAAGATTAGAAGACACCGGAGTGTCTAGATACAAAAGACACCTTAGTCTCTAGTTACAGAAGCAATTGCAAACTCTTCTAAGTATGTTTATTTACCCACAACTAGGACTTGGCAGTTTTAAAAATAAAACATTTCAAATTTCAGAATCACTTATAAGTGATGTAATGCATAACATATGACTTTATTCCATTTTGCTCAAATTTAACATATTCATTCACATTTGATCACACTTAACATACCTTATAAATATAAACATTTGCAATAATGCACCAATGAATATATTAAGTAATTACACATTACATGTATTCACACAAGTTCCTAATTCACAAACATTCACAACTAACACATTGCTCATGTTCTTTAAATCACATTAACATTCATAAGTAAACTTCATTCCTTTAACAACTTATAAGTTCCAAAATTAGGTACTTTGTTATCAAATAACACCTTCCTTAAGTTATTACTTCAATTAATAATCTAAACCTTATTCAACCTTTAATTAACTAATTCCACATCCAATTAGGTTCATTTTACACCTTAATCAAGTCCAATTACACCATTAAAAAGTGTGTTAAGCTTATATAGTCCAACAAATGTACAAAAACAACTTTTTTTCCTTCTAAATCATTTTCCACGACTGTGGGAAGGTGCCATATAAATTCCACGATCGTAGGATGAGTGAACCAGAGGTTCACTCACCCATAACCTTAATTTTGTTTCCCTACTCTATCTAACACACCTTCACCAAAGTCCATCAATTTCACTTCAATTATACCTTATTCATGCTTTAATCCCTTATCAAATTCATGTCCAATCTAATTAAAAAATCATTCATTAGGCAACTCACAAATCATTATCTTTCATACATCAAAACTAAAACAAAATAGGCAACTCACAAATCATTATCTTTCATAGATCAAAACCAAAACAAAATTTGCCATACAAGGATCACTTTTCCATCACTCATTTGTCATCATCTTAACACATATTCTATGCCAACTCATTCATCATAGAACTTATATTAATACATGCTATCAAGTTTAGAATTTCCTTACATGTTTAGCTTCAAGTTCCTTCTTCAAAAAACAATCTAAACTAGCCTCATGTAACTAGAACACTTCTAGGATCAAGGTGAAATTAGGATGATCTTAGCACCCAAAAGATAGTAGCATAGAGGATAGCATGAGATAACTTTTTTGATGCAATATTTGGTAAAGAGTGCAATGTGATAGTGCACCAAATTGCAGCAAAATTTAGAGCAAAAAGAGGGATGATTTTGGTGGAGACGCATGAATGAAGGCCGCAGAGAAGTTCCTTGCAAGAGCTTAACACCTAAGTTGCTAGGTGTCCTTATTTTGAAAGGGCACATCTCCCCAATGCATGTATCCCATTTGTTTACCATATAAGCTACCAAATGTCATAATTTTATTGGGTCATTTGTCACTGAACCAATGTTGCCACTTGTCATTCAATTATACTGTCATTTGTCCCTTATTTACTTATGCTAAATGTCACTAAATGTATAGGCTTAGTCATCCAAATTTCTATGTACCAATTTTTCTTGCCACTTGACATTTTCCTAGTCCAAATGTATATTTTAATACATCAATTTTTTAATGGTATCAATTAATTCCAAGTTACTAATCTTGGTCCATCAAACCAAGATTCAAGATGTATATAATTCACAGTCATATCACAATTTCAACACCTATCACATTTACTTTTATGAACATGTAACATTTCAACTAGGGTATAATTTAGGGCCTTACAACTAAGATTTCTTATATGACTAAAGGAGTGACAATTGGTGCTTCACCTATGATATTAGTTACTAGGACAAGCTATCGATGTAAAGGTGATGGTGGTGGATACAATTAAGGTTTGTTGATACATTAGTAATTGCTGCTCATAAAGGAGGAGCTTTACACAAAAATCACTTAATGAAGTTTGTGAGTCACAATTTGTAATAACGATGAAAAGGATTTCATGATCTTATAATAGTCGATTGTGGTCAAAGAGAAATAGATCCTCATCAAAAACAGGGTCTTTGATTGCCATGAGATCTTCTACTATGGAGGAGATGTTGGTGAGATAAGCAATGATGGTTGAATCTCCTTTTATTGGCAGTATGGAGTTGTCTTTGAAGAAGTGAACACCAAGTAGTAATTTGTTACAATAAGTTATTTTAAAGAGTTATCCAAAGTTGGGATGAGGTGGTGTACCTAAAAGTAAGGGAGGTAATGGACCCATCAAATAGCAGTAATCCAGCATGTCATTTTTACTACTAAAGAAATTATTCTGAGACAAGTGATGCATTGGAGTTGATATCACTATTTTTGGGTGGTTGTTATATATTGCCATTAACATTGCCAAACAAATCACATATTAGTAGGATTGTTTGAATTTGATTTTTTTTCATATTAGGTAGTTATTGGAATCAAGTGTTGATTAGAGGAAGTTACTTATGTTGTTGACAGGAAATTGTGGGCGTTTTTAATATAAGCTGATTTGTGGACATATTAGTGTATTTGGATCATTTTAAAAGAAGGATTCGAGTGATGGTGTAAGGAGAATATATGGTTTAATTATTTTATGTACTATAAAAGATGTGCAGCTAGGAAAAACGTAGCTAAAAAAGGAAGTATTGTAGAAAGTGTGCATCTATGGAATATGGGTGGCAAAAATATATTAAAAAATGAAGTTGGCTTTTGATACCATGATAAATTATATGAGAGTGTATAATCTGTATTGCTTTATAGGGTTAATTATCAAAAAATCTCAAACTTTCGTCAATTTTTCAATTATAACCCAAACTTTAAAAAGTAGCAATAAAATGCCCAAACTTTCAATTTTTTTTCAATTCTAGCCTGCTCGTTAGTCTCATCGTGTCTTTGCTAACATGGCACTACCGCGTGTCACGGGGCCCTCACTAATCAGACACACATCAGTGTCATTAGGAGAAGGTTTTTTAATTAGTGAAAGACATTGTTTCGCTTATTCTTAGATCTCACTCTTTGCTCACTCTCTTCTCTGTCGATAACCCCAAATATACGAAACTAAAATCCCTAAACTATAACTAAAATCCCCCAACATTCATAAGACAGTGATTGCATAGGTACTTCTCCTATTATGAAGTTAATTGCTCTATCAAACCAATAAAAGTTCTTTTTGCGTGGGTGCTTCATAAGAGAGTGATTTCGTCGTCGGGAGAAAACGGAAAGTTTATAAAATTGTGACTTTTGTTGCCAGACTTCTTGTGGCAACGACTAGGGTACGATTGTTCCTCTCGATCTCTATTGTTGTTTGTTCTTGATTCTTTGTTTATGAAATGGTATATTGTTGTACAAGGGTTTGAAATTGGAATTTGATATTCGTTCATTTATGGAATGATCTGAAAATGCTCTATTCCCAAATCACATTGTGCTTCCACAAAAAGTTTCCCTTAATTTATATGTCCTAACACTTTTAGGAAGAAAGACACTAGTTTTTCTGTTAGGAGTTTGTGAGTGTATGAACAAATAGCTCTTATGAACGTTGGGGGTGCTTGTTTTATATTCTAAGTGCATGACCTTAAGACTTCAAAGCTAACTTAAATTGAGCAAATTCCATCTGACATAAGTCAAATTTCAATTTAATATTTGGTTTAAGAGTAACTCCATAGTTTCATGCTTCAGGATTTGCCTGTTAAGTGAAGTTGGTGATTAGATGTTTGTTGGTTGTGCTTGTTACCTATTTGAATACTATTGTTTCTCTTAAATTTTTTAGTGTAGTTTCTTATTTGTATGTTGTGGAAACATTCTTTTTTTTTTAAGTCGTACACCTTAGAATGGCTTACTTATCATGCTTTCAATAGGTGAGGCATGCAAATTTGTGAAGTATTCTAAAAAAGCTTTAAGAAATTTATAAAGGTATGTTTTCGATGCCCGAGTTAATTTAAACATTTTAATTTGTATTATTATGATATAGTACTAGTCTTTTATGAAGCTCCTTGCATCTGAAAATATGGGTGTATTATTTTGATGTAATCATACTAGCCTCTTTCTGTGCACTACTTCTACTATATTACAAAGAGAGACAAGAATGGTTAGTTAACTTTAAGTATAAAATTTAAGTTTTTTTAAAACTTATATTACATTATAATTCTTTTTGTTTTTATAGGCTCCTAGAGGATATAGGAAACATTTAGGGAAGTTACCGGGAATACCTACATTACATTAAGTCGTTTAAATTCATATTTATACTATTTATATGTAATTATAAGGGAGATGATAATGTTTACATAATTGGTTGTTTATACTACTTAGATGGGTGAGGGTCAATGTCAAGTATTACAATCTCTCATTACTAACGCAACAGCAACTCAAACATCCCAAATACAAATGCCAATACAACTCAACCTAGAGAAGGATCAAACTAAAGGCTAAAAGATTTGTTACTAGGAAATCTTAACTTTGTACAATTTTTGTTATGCCTATGGAGTTGGTCAGTATTGCTTCGTTACCTAATTCAATGTTAGCTCTTTTACCTATATGTTTTTGTTGTTTTGGGTATATAGCTCTCTTTCTCTTTATTTATTTGGTTGAGTCAAAAGTTGAGGGATATATGAGATGATATTGGTGTTGTTGATGATGCATTGCTCTTTATTTCTCATAGAGTCTTGCTTCAGTCATAGCTAGCTTAACTTATTTACTACTTTTTTTAGCCGTTAGTGGCTATTGAAGTAAGCTGTTGAATGATTATGGTGTAGTTTTTTATGACATTTGGATGAAAAGTTTTTCTTGCTCTTTTGATCTGTAGGCTTTTGCTGAAACAGGTGATATTTCCTTTGTGTTTATGTGTGTGTGATCTTGAAACAGGTGATAGTTCTTTGAAGCTGCTAGTTACTGTTTATGTACGGATGGTATGAGTGATCAAGCACTACAGAAGTCCATGGATTATGTCTTTAGAGTTGGAGCTGATTGTACACCAACACTTATGGAGTTGGAATTGGATTATGCCTGTAGAGTTGCTATAGCGGGTTTATGCATGTAGAGATGGTGCTTAAGGCTGAAAAGGATGCACCAAATATCTTTTTTAAAACATTTAGAGTAATGATAAGCAAATTTTATCACAATTTCTAGTATTTTTGGATATTGTTTCAATTTCTAGAGTAATGTCAATGTCTATAACCTATTTTTTTTGTTTGTTTTAACTTACTCTATAATTTACTCTTCAATGACCTTCTAGTTTAGCACTATGAAAATTTTAGATCTGAAAATGAAGCAACATATCTTTGATCCTTATATTACACTATTAGATGAAAATTTGCATAAGCAGTAGCTCCACAGGCATGATCAACATGCTTATGGCTGGCTTACAAAATATAACACATGGTGTAACTTTTTATGCATTTTCTATATCTGATTTCACTGTTTTAAGAAAGATAAGCCTGAAGTGTAGCGCCCCCTTACTGTAGGGTATACACCGGGATACCCGAAGGTCATTCCGATACATATCCTACAATAAGGACGAGCTACGATCGATCACTACATTCCCTTCATATGGCATGGCCACATAATTCACTTATAAAGCATTATAAGAAAATCACAATATTTTAAAACCAACTTTTTCCTCATTGCACTTCGCAAAATCGAAGTCTACATTGTCTTTCATCATTATCCATATGTACATCATCAGAAACCTAATACAATAGTACTACATGAATGAGGAAAGTACATCAAAGTTATCTA
>JAOSBK010000002.1:27682364-27695313 GCA_027568895.1 Erythroxylum shatona
AACCTGATTTTTCAGGTTCGGTTCGAACCGAACCTAAACTCAGGTTCGGTTAACCTTGTTTATAGGTTCGGTTCATGCGGTTCAGGTCCGGTTCACAGGTTCGTGGGTTTTCTTGAACACCCCTAGGTCCAGATCAGACTGATTGGGATCTATTTTTTACACGAACTTCGACCTATTAATTTAGATCATTTATTGAGCCATTTTATTATTTTTATCTGTATCAAATTGCGTAACTTAATTGATAAGTTATTAAAAACTGAAAAATATAATTAATACTTGTCCTCCGGTGGAAAGCTGAAGACAAAACATAGAAAATGATGTATGTTTGACCCCAGATTGATTCATAAGAAAACCCGTCATCACATTATTGTCTTGTAGCCTCTGTTTCTATCAACTATTTGCTTCTTCATTAACTGGATGTGTATGTCATAAAGAAGTCTTCCGTGTGGGTTTTGACATGGAATATGCTTCAGGTTCACCAACCTATCATCATTCATAAGATTCTTCTATCAGTTGTTAGGATGGTTTTACAATGAATTCAATGGTTGAGCTACACAGGAAATATATCAAATTGCTTTGCCAATACGAAAATGTTTAAAACCAAACCAGCCTAGCCCTGGCTGTACAGGAGCCAACAGTTTGCTATTTTTCTTAGCAACACCAATCGTTGCTGCTTAGGCATGGACACTTTATTATACGCATGTTCTTTTATTATTAACATTTTATTCTAAGGACTGCTGTTTCTGAACACTAATCACGATGCTATGAATTGGCTCATAAGGGTTCGATTATTATATATTTCCAGAAACAACATTTTTCACTTCAATGTCATGATAGTTTATTTGATTGAATGACCAGCCAGCCTTCCTCTTGTCTTAACAAAATGGACACGTATACGCATCTGATATCCTTTTCTTAACAACCAAACAGAAAATTGAAAACATTGGATAAGGAAAGAGAGATAAAGCCGCCGGTTTGGCATCAACCACGAGTGACGCGCCACGGCACACACAGTATAAACTAGAAAGAAGCGTATAAAGAGCCAACGGAAAGAGCGTGCGTACACACGCTATTGGTCTCCATTCAAACATCATGTTAAAGAGAACCAAAATATAGTCAAAGCAATATGAACTGAAAGATACCCACTTTCCGATTTCTTCTTCCTCCTCTCACTTTTTAACTTCCTTCACTAAACGTTATTCCCGATTCTGAGGCAACGAAACGAAGAAAGATAAGGTCTTTTTGGGATTTTGTTGGCGGAGAAGAAGAAGATAGGGAGATTGTAAACATGAACGAGAAGGCCAACGTTTCTAAAGTGCTTAATGCCAAGCACCGAAAGGTCTCTCCTTTTGATCATATTGCTTTCTGGGTATATGTTTTATGTACGTGTTTTAATGTTTTTCTTGGTGCTTGGTCGGTGTTTGATGGGATTTTTATATTCACGTTTGATTACTCCTTTCCATGGTTCCAAATTTTTAGTGTCTTCTAAGCTTTCTTAACTGGTTTGATAAGTACATATGTTTAGCAGAAAAAGAAAAGCATAGCGTGAGCTTCCGCGCTTAGTCTGTACGCTTTCATTTCCAAAACATCTTGAGTTCACCACTCGGTATAGTTATAGTTGTACAGTTCTGTCTGTGTTTTACTAAATATTACTGGATGTTCTCCAAATTTGACTTCGCTTACTTCCACGTTTGGCTGAATCCTCGGATGAAATTGCTTTATACTCCTGACTGAATACGTCTCCTTTAGCTTGAAAGAAATTGAAAACTTGTATGTCAAGTAGTTATCTAATTTATGGTGTACTTTACTTTGTAAATGAGTGGAAAAAGCAAGCAAATTTGTTTAAGATCTCACGCTATCGATGCCAATATGTTTGGTCACCTACTATTTGTACAACCAGATTATAGTTGTTGACTCCAAGTCCTCAATGTGGATTTTGTGTAAGAATGCCGCCATTTTTTTTTTCTTGGAAATAATTTGTCCAGCTTTGTTTTTGTGTTTCAAAGTTAAATTAATTCATTAATATTCCCTTTTAAATGAATTGTACTCGTGAATAATGTCGAGAGCAGAATTTCTTTTTTGCGCTGGCTTTCATACAAATCCCTGATGTATTTTCATACAGCTATACTCAGAGGTATGCTTTAAGCTTAACAACTTCAAATGATTTTTTGAAAAATACTCAATTTCCTTGGTTCCCGGTTGTGCCAATTTGAAGAATATCAACTTTGATTGCTTCTATCTTTGTGGCAGTCCAGTTAATGTGTTTCTAGTGCTCGTTTACAGTTCAGCTTGTTTACCTGAACTGATATAGTGACTGTTTCTAGTTTGTTCTACATCCATAACAAAAATGGATTTTGTTTTTCCAGATATTGGACAGCCTTCTTAAATTACCGGAGAATAGGGAGTGTGCTGACTGCAGAAGCAAGTACGTATATAAGCCATAAGGCCTTACTTAGAAATTTCTCTGTTTAAACTTTGAACTGGAAGATAAGGGTGAGTATAATAGGAATATAAATTAATCTGATAAAATTCATTGAGGTTTGGTTTGTACGCACCGAAGTGTGTCCTCTGTATGCTGGTCCAACAAGATGTAATTAATTATGCTGTCTTGTTTACTCCCAGAGGTCCTCGATGGGCCAGTGTGAATCTTGGAATCTTCATATGCATGCAATGTGCAGGAAGTCACAGAAGTCTTGGAGTACACATATCCAAGGTACATCAAGTTTTCGACTCATAACTGATTTGCACCTTTTCCAAGCAAATGATACTACAATTGGGTAACTAGAGGTGTTAAGTGAAATACATTCTATTTCTGCATAATGCAGGTAAGATCTGCCACTTTGGACACATGGCTTCCAGAGCAGATATCACTTATTCAAAGTAAGTATTAAATGTTACTTTCATTATATTGGGCTGCGGAATGTAACTTCTTGACCATCTGTTGTCCACAGCTATGGGGAATGAGAAGTCGAATAACTACTGGGAAGCAGAACTGCCTCCTAACTATGACAGAGTTGGAATCGAGAATTTCATTCGTGCAAAGTATGATTTAGTAGAGTCCAGACTTTCAGTTTTACTTAAGATCAGATAGGCTATTCCACTATGTTTTCAAGAGACCTTATTTTTATGCTTAATTAATGTCATACTGCCTTTTAGGTATGTTGATAAGAGATGGATCCCAAGGGACGGAAAAGAAAAATCACCTCCAATGGTTAAGAAGCAAGAGGCTCCGAATAATGAACCCAAATCCATGAGTAGGCAATATGCCCAAATGAAGAGCATTAACCACATGTCCGAGGGGAGAAAAATTGCTGAACCAATTGATACGAATGCAACTAGAAGTTGCAGGCCAGTGCCTGCTAAAATGCCTCAGCAAGTAGATACTAATTTCCTTTCATTTTTAACTGAATACACTCCGTTTCTTCTTGCTTCTTAGAGAAACAATGGCATGGCATTTTACAAAATAATTTTTTTTCCTATTTTACATGCAGTTCATTTATTTTGTGTAAATTAACTGATTTGTAGTAAACTTTTTGGTTTTATATTTCATTTGCTTTGAGAGGATTTATAGACATTTAGGGACAAAGCAGCAACAAGACAAGTCAGTGTTAAGGAATAAAAACCTAAAACTATTGGGTGAGACTCGAAGACTGGCTCACAATATCTTAACATGCCATCTGACATGCAAGTCTGCTAGTGTGATGTTAGAATAAAATATGAACACATCATTCTTCTTAAGAGTGCCAATACTGTTCTTTCTTGCTTCTTAGATTCCCAGTACTGGTGCAAATCCTTATGTTTCATTAATGTTATTCCATGGACATGAAAAACTTCTTGAGTAGCTCTCTCTTTCAGTTTTTCTATGTTTAATTGGATTCGCGCGAACACAACTGAATTGAAGTCTGGATGAGCAGGTCACACCTGATACAGAATTGCCAGAATGTATGCAAAATCCAAAACCTACAGTTCCGACAGCTCAATTGATCAAACAAGAACGCGGTGCGATCTCAACTTTGCAGCCATCAAAAGTGGATTATACAACTGAACTTTTTAATTTGCTTTGCGTGGATGATTCTAGGGGAAATAACTCTAATATGCCTGCCGGTGGAAATGCATGGGCTACATTCAGTTGTGAGTTTCTTCTCTCAGTTGTAGTAGCATTAGTATATAGATTTTAGTTGCTGTATATCTTTTCCACTTTCTCCTTGTTTCCAACTTAAAGAGTTCTTGTTGGTAGTTGCTTCCAAACATGGTTACCAAATTGATTTTGGACCTTTAAAATACAGCTGCCGAAGCAGAAACAACAATGGAGATGAGTGGGTCTACAAATTTAGTGGAAAACAGGGCACTTTGGAGAAATGAAGTTGGCAATGTCCTTGAAAAGCCACCGTCTGTTGCAGCGTTTTCAGAGAACACTATCAAAGACGGGAAGAATGATGATATGATTCTCTTTGAACAGGTCTGTTTATGGGATGCACTTGGTGTAACTTTATGATGATAAGTAGATTTGGATAGGCTCTTGTTGCTGAATGTAAATTGATATTTTGATTGATACGCATTTATTCAGAGATACTGTATCTATTGTCTGTACTTACTGGATCTTTCTCTTTGGATGAATGACATATGGACCTTTCATTACAGAATATAACTTAAAACATATTTTTTTCATCTGTCTATTCTTATTATTGAATAATTGTTTGTGATCAAGACTGGACTGCTTCATGTGTGTAATTAAGAGTGAGATTATATGAATGCTTCTTTGTACTTCTTAATTTTGGAAAAGCAGATGGAAGCACTGTGGTGCATTGTCCCAGATTATATAGTGTTCCAACTTTCATGTGTATGCTGGAAGGAAAATATGTTTGTGTTCCTTTTAAAATTCTGTTTGTGGTTTTTCACAGTCCTCTGTGTTGTCTCCAATTTCTGTCCATCACCAAGAACAGACTGCGTTTTCTCAACAGCAACCAATACTCAGTGCTGCTGCCACTAACGCTAGTTATGTATCCCAAATCTATCCTGCCAACGGGCATGTTTTTGGTTCGAATAATAACTACTTACCTGTTCAGAATTTGATAAACGCTGGCTATCAAGTTCCAGGAATGGTAGTGCCTATCACTAATTTTCAGAAGTACATTCAGGTAAAGCTTTTAAATGCTTACATCAATTGTTCTCCTTGAAAAACTTCATTGCTTATGTGGTTATTGTCTTCCTGTGCCAGGTTGGGAGTGACCAACAAAAGTATTTAACAACAAGGTATTCTGTTAATCTTCCAGTGTTAAGGTACAGAAACCGAGGGATCTAGTTATCTCATCCCGAAACTGCTGAGTTTTGTTACCATTTTGGCCGTTTGTGATATCAGTTTTTTCTTTTTTTTGGTCAGCTTTTGAAAAAAGACATGCATGCTTACTCTCTCTCTCGCTTTCTATGTTGTTAATGACTTGGCAGCGTGCACTTGCCATCAATTAATGGACACAGCATGACAAGTATGTCAACGACTTTGCAACATCCACCATTATCCCATCCTTACGTAGGACATAATGGTTTCTCGTCCTTGGCCCAAGGGATGTATAGGAAACAGTGAACATTTCCAGAATTATTCCCATTGATTCACAAGATATTATCGGTACGGTTTGCTTGCTTGGTTACCATATTCTTTGTACATGCTTTTTTATTTCAATAAGATGAGGTCCATACAAATTAGAAATTTGAGTTCAAAGTTTGGAAACACGATCGAATAGAACAGAGACAGCAGAGAAAGAACTGCAGCTCTCTGCTATACGTATATAAGGAGAGTTTGATTTATTCGAATTTAACATGTCATGGTTTGTTTCAATTTATCCAAGTCACGGTAACAACTGAACCGATTATTATTGTGTTCTAGTTCTCTCTTTGCTCGTGTTCCTCAAGCACAGCCCAAAACATAATTGTGTATGTACTCGTATTCTATTTTGGAAAGCATTGTACACAAAGTTGAATTGCACTTGACAGATCCTTGACTTGATATTTTAAAAGAAAGCATTGATTCTAACACTCTCTTTGATGTGTTTTTTTTGTTTTTTGAAATGCCAAGTTTTTCCATTAAGGCTCCATATCTGTTTTTAGGACTTTGTTGAGCAACGAAACAACAGCATTTCATCATTCATTCTGGCAATCAACTTTTTCTTTGTTGTGGTTGGACCAATTCCTCCTTTTTTGTTTTAACCAAAGTATTGTTGTTGACAGCTTTGAGACAACATACTTATTTCAAGCTTTGCTTGTTGCATTCACCACAGATCTGAACCAAGCACTTTTCCCTCCAATTAGAGTCTCTTTGTTAAGTTTAGAATTAAAGCTTTCTTTCACGTTTGAAATAAAGTATTGCTTAAATTTTGTCAAGCCTTCAAATCAAATATTGGTTTCATCTTTATTAGTTTGCCAACTTCAATGTCATTCAAATTCTTATTTTTATTGTGACCAAAAAAAAAAAAAATTTCTTATTTTTATTACCCACATTTTAGCATTATCATCATCATTCTTCATGTACCAAAACGAAATAATCAAGTTGATTTGTCAACATTTTTCAGAATAGTTTTAGATTATTTAACAAGGAACAACATTTTTATTCATGGGTACTATCAACAATTTAACTCCAATTGAAGCAAATATGATACAAGCATGTCTACAAAAGTGTATAATATAACTAATGCAAAAGAACTTAAAATGTATAGAAGAAATAAAAAGGGAAGAAAAAATGAGCTAACAAGTCTTAATTTGGTGGGATAAGGATTAGAAATTGAGTTGATAAAAGAAGATAAGAGCTTAAATTTTGATTGTTTTAGGATTCTTTATTAGATAGGGAGTAGTAATATTATGTTATTCTATTATAAATATGTCATCCTAGTTGTATAAGACTTGTAGAATTTTCATTATATTAGGATTTAAATTAGAAGCTCTTTCCTAATAGAATAAGGGTTCTAAAACTCTATATATGTATGTATTCAGCTCTTCGTTAATTAGAAGCAATATGGAATCACTCTATAAACTTGAGTTTTCAAGTAGAGGGGATGATGCTTTCTTCTAAGAGTGATTCTTAGACCCTATGAGTGATTCTTAGTTTCCTACTATCAATTCTTTGTATTGTTCACTAAATTCCAACTCAGTCAAACTTAAATTATAGCCATATTAAACCATGAAATCCTAAGCTTAAATTTTCAACAATCAAACCTTAAATTTCCAACTTTACAAAATCTGAAAATTCTGCATTTTTAATCAAAATTTGACTTTAAAACCTGATATTTTAGCAACCTAATTTAAGTCATACTCCCTAATTTTATACTTTAGCTACTAGGTAATAATTCTTCTATTTGTCCTACATCAATTTGGTATAAGAGTTTTGGTTTACAATGGCGACTCGTAGTGAAAAGGTATAAAGAAGAATGTTCAACGACTTAGAGCAAGATGAAATACTTTTGAATATTGCAAAAAGGTTGGGCATCGATGATCCTCATTCATAAGGTGCATCAAGAACCAATTCATATGTAACAACGCCTATAAGAAAACATGTTCGACAAATTTTTGAGAGGTTGGACCACCTTGACATATATTCCCTAAAACTTAAAACTCCATCAAGAAAAAATTATACCAACCAATAACCTATATTTGATGTTGAACATGGAAAAGGTAGTACTAAGCAAAAAGAAGAGATTGATATTGATTAACAATACACAACATATGTGAAAATCATTGCTAAAAGTTCATGTCTTGATTTTGATTCCTCAAATTTAGTAGAAATGGAATCTTCAAGCCTACATGTAGAAGATGCTCAAATCATTGATGATATGGAGAGTTTGGCAATAGAAGATGATCATGACATGGAGAGTTTGACAATAATCAATGATCAAAGTGTTAAAGATGAAGAAAAAGAAAACGAAATGGATTCTTTGACAAACTCTAAAGTTGAAACAATTGAACAACACGTTCAAACACTTAAACAATAAGCTAAAACATAGTGCACCATGTTGAAAGAATAGGACAAGAAGCTAAAATAACATAACCTGTAGCTAAAAACATTAACCAGCAGGTTCCAGAACCTCTTGGTTCAAAACTTGATGTAGTGGCTAATGAAGAAGTAGAATTAAATAAAGATACATAATTAGTACAACCTAAAGATAAAGAAGTTGGGTGTGCACTTGCAAAGTCAAAATCCAACAATGATAGCACGTTAGTGCATTTGACTACAAAAGGCAGCAATATGTACGTTCTAAGGCATATGGTTTAGTTCTAAAACCATGTGCGAATAGACTTATGATGTAGTCTACACTCCTAAACTATTCTTCAAAGAGGTTGTATGTCTATATGAATTACCTTTAACCATCATCTTTGATCGTGATATGAAGTTTATAAGTTATTTTTGGAGAACTCTATGGAAAATGTTGAACACTAAGCTTAAATTTTCAAGTTCTTTCCATCCTCAAACTGATGGATAAACTAAGGTGGCAAATAGTAAAGATGTTAATGGGTCGATCTGGGCTTAGGCCAACCTGACCCACCATATATATATATTTAAAAAAATAAAAAAGATGTCGTTTTTAAAGTAACTGTCTAACCACGGGCCAAGCTAAGTTGGCGACCATGGTCAGCCCACGGCCCACCTATGGCCCACTCAATAGGGTCAAAATTGGGCCCATTGAGTCGGGCCCTTTTTGACATCCCTAGTGAATAGAAGCTTAGGAGACTTGTTAACGTATTTAGTTAGAGATAATGTGAAAAATTGGGACCTAATTCTTCCTATGACAGAATTTACATACAATAATTCTATAAATAAGTTTCCTAATAAGAGCAATTTTAAGATAGTTTCTGGAGTTCAACTAAGGAAGCCTATTGATCCGGTTCCTTTACCACATACAATACAAGTTTGTCTTGAAGCTAAAAGTTTTGCATAACACATGAGCGAAAGATAACAATCAACAATTTGTCTTATAAAGAACATGCTGATCAACATTGTCAATTGGTGAAATTCAATGAAGGGGAGATGATGACGGTTAGGATTCATCTAGAGCGTTTTTAGAAATGAAAATATAAGAAACTCGATTCATGGAATGTTGGATCTTATAAGATCATCAAGAAGATAAGTGTTAATGCTTATGTTTTGAAGCTACCAAGTGATATGGGAATAAGTCATATCTTTAGTTTTGTAGACTTAACTATTTATCATAGACAAGGTGATGGGCAATCCCCTAATGCAACTATAAGAATTCCAACCATTCCTGGTCTTAAAGAGGATATAAAAGATGTTCTAGATGAACAAATTGTAGTCATAAGAGATGGAGGATATGGACAATTTCTTGTCAAGTGGAAATGAAGGCTAATTTCTGACAACACTTGGATTATATAATCAAAATTTTCAAAAGTTGAATCTAGACTTATATGATCAGTATTTGTCACATTCTACGTTAAGGCCGACTTCAGTCATGCTAAGGAGAATTGATGCAAAAGAACTTAAAGTATATAGAAGACATAAAAGAGAAAATGATTAGTAAACCACAAGATTTAATTTGGTGGGATGAGGATTGAAATTTGAGTTGATGACAAAAGATAAAAGCTAAAACTTATATTGTATTAGGATTGCTTATTAGATAGGAAGCAGTAGTATTATATTATTCTATTTTAGATATGATATCCTAGTTATATAGAAACCCTTTTCCTACTAGAATGAGGGTTTTTAAACTCTATATATATGTGTGTATTCAACTCTTCATCAATAAGAAGCAATCTGGATTTGTTCTACAAACTTGAGTTTTCAATTAGAAAGTATGATGCTTTCTTTTAAGAGTGATTCTTAGACCCTAGGAGTGATTCCTCCTACTATTTATTCTTTATATTCTTCACTAAATTCCACCAACCTATCTTAAATTCCAACCCACTTAAACCTAAATTCTAGCCATATTGAACCTTGAAATCCTAAGCCTAAATTTCCAGCAATCAAAATTTTAATTTCCCAACTTTACAAAATCTAAAAATTCTGCATTCGCATCCAAAATTCAACAATGAAACATGATATTCTAGCAGCCTAATATCAATCATACTTCCTAATTTTGTGCTTTTAAATCAATGACCTTTATCGACTAATTGACTCCCACTATAAAAATTTTGATCTAAATGATACAAATAGTACATATCACTATTTAACTTTATATTTGAATATGTTTTGACAATAATTATTCCCTTTTCTTTTTACCTTTATGTAAGCTTTATTACAAACTCTTATCCTTGATTGAAAACTCTTAAAAGAACTTGAAAATGGACTCATCATGGGTAGGACACGTGTAACCTGAATTTATAAGTCACTCATCCTTGTTGTTGTGACTAGAAATTGAGAATATGGTTCTCATCTTCACGTTCATCAACTTTAACTGCCTTTTCTTCTTGTTTTGGTTCCTTCTTCTTAGACTTGCATACTTCTCAATATGTTTATATTAGTTGCATGCCTTGCATCTTGTCTGGTTTGAACTAATAATATTGTGTATAATTGATCCTTTCTCATGTCTTTAAGGTACAAATTTACCTTCCTAACTTTCATTATGATGTTATCCTTCTTATTCCTCTGTACTTTTTCTTCTTTTCAGTTTTGTTCCTTCTTTTATTTGGCTTATGCTAGTTTGGTTAAAACTTAACTTAACCTTGAATGCCACTTTTTAAACTTCTTTTTACCTTTAATTCCTTCTTTGTTCCTGAACCTGAAGAGAATTCACAAGCTTTACTAATAATTCTTTTTTCTTTCATGTCCTGTCTAAGTCTGTTAACTTTTGGACATATCCACTTTCTTGCATCTTTAACAACTCAAACTCGCTCCAAAAATTGAAGATTTGAAGTTTTCTTGTTCTATTTGACCTTTGAAACTTTTTCTTTATCTAGTCCCAAGATTCTTCCAATCTTATAAGTTATAATTCTTGCAAATATTGTCTCTAAAACTAAAGCATGTATAGTGACTAAAGCTTTATACCTCTTTACTTTTCCCTCATTATGATTTTTCAATTGATTTACTATTAGATTATGTGGAACTTAAGGTGGATCAGCTTATATCTCTGCTACATTAATTGCCCACAAAACATAGTTATCAGTATAGAATATGAGAAAAGAAATTATAATGAAACTTGTTGAAGGCATTGTTTTAGTATAATTAGATAAAATTAGTTTTGATGTGAATTTATGAGGAAATGTTGATCTTCTCTCTTGGTTTTACTTATACAAGATTTCAATATTCTTATAACGTAAGTACCATGTTAAGAAATTTGAGTTACCTGTTAGAAAAAAAGTTAGAAGTACAACTAAATAAAATAAAGACAACAGAGGAAGAGAAAGTTGACCTTTATTGTATACGAGTCAAAAGCATAATTTTTCATTACATAAACATACATATATACACAAGGGAGAGTATGACATCCATCTAATCCACTATCTTTGTAAAAAATGCCATTGAATTTCTCTAAATAAACAAGTAAAAATAATCTATAAGTAAGAACATGCTTCTATTATCTTAACAATCACTGCAAAAAAACTAGGTTATAGGCTACCCATAAAAACATAGCCAATTCATCCAAAAATGTCATGCGTTAGTTTTGTTATGTTATAAAATCCTTGCCAAAAATGTCACAAATTTTATGTAGCTAAACATTTTAGATGATGTTTTCTAGAATCATAGACATAGTAATATTATTATATATAAACTATTTTTATACTAAAAACACCATAAATACATTCCTAATTATCAAGTAGAATTCAATATTGGCAAGAAAAAGAATTGGCGTTATATGGTAGGCTAGAAAAATAAATGTAGCTAATATTATTTGGCTACATTTTGCACTTGTTATATTTTAATAATTTTGTAAGTATACACTTTTAACTATGAGTGTGTGGAAACATAGCCAAAAACAATTTGCAACATTTTAGGTAATTCATAGTTATGAGCATTTTGCGTTGTTTTTTTAATAAAATATCTTAAAGACACTTTTTGATATGTATTTTGCTTATTATTATTGTTTATATTGTTGTATGGATAAATAATTTTTATATGCTCACCATTAATTTTGTTTAATGTCACTATTAAGTTGAGTGCTAATAAAGAAAATAAATATTAAGTTATAGAGAAATATTATAAATTTAAATGTAGACACATCCAATTTATAACAAGTCCATTAAATTGTATCAACAAAACTAACGAAATTTATAACATAAATAGGTGACACTTTGTACCTACGCAAAATATTAAAAACAAGGTCGGAGTATTCTTTATAGTTTGTAAACAAAAAATATGAAAAGAAAACACCATAAATTGAAATGTGTCTAGACAAAATGTCAAATATTATAGAAAAAAGCCTTCTTTAAATCTATCCCCTATAACAAATAACAAGCTTGGTTGAAGTCAATTAAAATTATTATGAGAAAATTTATACACTAATTATATGGATCAATTAAAGCAAATATTACATAACTTTACAATTCATAACATACTTAAAATATTACATAACTTTACCATTCATAACATACTTAAAATGTGACCTATCATTTCAAAGGTATGATGATTACTCAATTGCATCTTCATCCATTTTGTAATTTGAGAAAAAAATATTAGAGATAAATTATAGTATATGTAAGAAGTGATAAAATAAGACTAGGACTTAGAATCAATACCCTTCACATTCCTCTTCATTTCCGTCATAATTCATGCTAAGTAACCTTTTGAATAAGATAGCATGTTTTTACAATATAACTCAAGTTTCTTCTCCATTGATTGCTTAAGTCTTTAATGCAGCCTTAGATTGTTGTTTTCCTCTTGAATTTGTTCAATTATTATTGTTGCGGTCTAAACAAAGCAATATAAATTAAATTCTATCTAGACCAATTAGAGGCAAGTGCACCCCGTCGACAAGTAATATAAAACGGTAAGAACCGGATATCGTACCCAAGGGAA
>JAOSBK010000002.1:27696836-27713271 GCA_027568895.1 Erythroxylum shatona
GACATGTAAAAGTTGTTTTCTCCTGATCTTCCAGGGCTACAGGAATCTGCAAATATCCACTATATCCATCTAAGGCATAATAAAAATCATGTCCAACTAGATGCCAAGAAGGAATGAAAAGAACAATGATGAAGGATAGATATTATAGGGAGTAAGGAACTTTTGTGAACTATAATGAGGCACAATATGATTAGGGAAGCAACAATCCTTGTTGGAACATGTACACTCTGTGGTGGCAGAAGCACTCAAATTTCTTTTAGTCCAACAATGTAAGGACTCACTTAGGATATCAAGACCTATTAGGATTCCAGCAAGATGAGTCAAGTTCATAGGATTCTAAATTGGACAAGATCTTAGATAAGCTCACAGACATGGAAGAGGGCCAGAAGAGACTAGAAGAGCAAATTGAGGAAGTAACGGAAAATCATGCCCTGTTTATTCACAACTTAAAGATTCAAATGAGACCATTTTCTCATGAATTTTGTAAGAGAACTGTGGAAGACTCTCTAAGTAATATGAAAATACATCAAAGAGAGCAATATGAGGCTATCACATCTAAGAATGGAGAACTAGAAGGATCAATGAAAAACCAAACTGAACCTCATCTTATTAAAGACCAAGAGACGAAGAAAGAGGATGAAGAGAAGAATGCCAACCCTCCCTATTATTTACCAATTCTTGATATACCATGTGTGAACATCGAAAAATCTTTGGTAAATGTCCATGAAAAGAACCTTATCTTTCGAATTAATGATGACCAAGTGACATTCAACATGAATGATGTATTAAAAAATCCGAAGGAGAGTAGCTCATTCAGGATGATTGATGTGTTCGAATCTTCTAAAGAACAAAAGGATGAAAAATAGATGACAATAGACATCGAGTTTAAAGAAGCTATGAAAGTCTATATTCATGAAGTGAAAGAAGTAGAGGAGACGAAGGTGATTAAGGAAGAAAGAGAGCAACTCACCTTCTTACAGGACAAACTGTTGGATTCGATAGAAGATTCAGGAAGTTTTGTTATTCTCCATTTTATTGACAGTTTGATAATAAAAAGGAGTTACTGAAATTAATTGGTTTTCTAATCTTTATCAATATTGTCTTTTTGATCATTTTGCAATTTGTAGCTTACTTACAGGCTGCAAAACTGATGTTGAATGAAAAAGGTGGAAGTAAATCACTCATAATTGATTCCGACTGAGTTTCCAATGATACAAGGTCAAGTTAATGACCATAAATTAGCATGTTCAGTAGTTAGGTTTAAATTGTTGCGTAGTTATATTTGTTTTAAATTTCAAAAACAAGTTTTTAATGATTTGGAATATTTTGGATTGCTAACTCTTTTAATCTTTTTGAATCAATTATAAGAAAGGAAACCCAGCTTGGTGTTAAGCGCATTTTGTCTCCGCCTCTGACACATCACCACCTCAGTCACCATGATGGTTTCGTGTTTTAACCATTTTCTTTTCACTTGTGTTAGTATTTTGTTCTTTTTCTGTATATTGTTTTATTTCCCCTTATGTGCTTGTATGTATCCTTCTCACATTGAGGACAATATGTTATTCAAGTGTAGGGAAGGTTGTGTGTTTTCTAACCTTGAGTGTGATTGTTGCATATTGTATGATAGTTTGTTTAGGTTGCATGATGTGAATAGTGTGAATGTGTCAATGGCTTAGATGGATCGAAATTGATTTAATTTTGAACATGGTATATTAGGTGGTAGAGAATTATTAGCTTGCAAAATTAGTGAAATGGGGTTTCTTTGATTCAAAATGTTGTTTAATTAGGATTTAGTGTTTAAATGTAACCATCTAAATTGTCACATTCATTCATAATTTGAGGCCTTTTAACCTAAGTAGCTTTGCTAGTATTTTTTTTCATGAAAACAAGTAACTAAAGCAACAAGGTGGGCAAGAAAAAAATATTGTTATTTTTTAAAAATAAATAATTATTTTGTTGGCCTTCAGGTTATGAATAGAGCTAGTCTCTATTTTGAAACCCAGATCGGATCTGTCGGTTCGACCAGTTCGACCTGTGACCGATCGACTATTCAGTCTGGTTGACCCCTAAAAATTTGTCTTCAATTGGACCAGTGTGAACTGGTGAGAACCGATGGTCAAACCGGTTAGCCACTAATTCAATGATTTTTTTTAAAAAAAAACACATCACATTTTTTATTTATATTATTTGAACTGGTCAAATGAATTTTTTATTTATATTTATTTATATTATTTGGCATATTTTTCTTCTTTTTAATATTACTAATATTATATATAATTAAATATAATTATTGCGTAATTATGACGTTACACTGATTAGACCGGTGGTCGAACCGATCGAACCGGTGACTAGTAAGGCCTTCGGTTCAACGTCCGGTCCGGGTTTTAAAACTATAGAGCTAGTAGTTAGTTGAGAACATGATATAGCTGAGTAATCGGATCGACACGCATCACAAATATGTGTCTTCGTATAAAAAAGCTAGAATGATGTTCCAACCAAACAGCTTAATAAAAAACATGATTTAGTTGAGCAACTGGATCGATATTTATTACCAGTGTTTGCCTCCATGTAAAATGACTAAGTCCATGTTCATAAAAAGTAAATAAAAATAAATATGTGTTTTCGAATAAAGCCTATCAAATTTGTAATAGTTTGACTTTTCATGAAAACGTACTTAGGCTTAGTTATAGAGTTGAACGATCAAAGAATTATTAATGAGTTTGTGCAATTAAGGAGGGTAAACAATTTAACACTTGAATCTGGATTAATATGTATATTTAGTTCAAACCTCCAAAGTGTGGATTTTGCATGTTAATGATTTGAAATGATTTGGATGATTGTGTTTTAAATTAAATTCATTTCATGAAGTTGAAGTCATTATCTCATTATTGTATTGCGTGGTTTGTGAAATTATGTGTGTTTGTTATTTTGTTTCCTTGAGGACAAGCAAATATTTAAGTGTGGGGGTATTGATAAGTGTGAAATGCATCATGTTTTAGGGTAGAGTTTGATATATGTTTATCCGTTTATTCGATTGTTTAGTATGTGTTATCAGTAGATTTGTGTTAGTTTGTGAATTATTTGTTTTCAATTGTTTTTATGAGTTAGTACAAGCATTTGAGCTTAATTATTATATTTTTGAGGTACCTTGATGTGTTTGTTAGTATTTCAGGGTCAATAGAGAAGAACAAAGAAGTTTCGAAAAGACTTAGATTAAAACAACTGCCCACAATCATGGCCTAGCCATGATCGTGACCCATCAACCACGATCGTGACAGAAGTGAGGGAAACAACCTACAATCGTGGTCAAATTGTCACGATCATGATAGAAGCATCAGACCTGCCATGATCGTGACAGAAAGCTTACATATAGCCCACGCCTGCATCGGACAGACATACAGACATATAGAAAAGTCAAACTTTGATGATTTTTTAGACCTTTTCGACTCCAAAAAAATCTTAGGGCTGCCACAAACACATCAAGTATAAAAAGAACAAGATAAAAGAGGAAGGGAGAGCATCTTACATCAGCCACCATCAAGAAATCCTAGAGAAAGTTCATCGAGAGATTGAGAAAGAAACAAAGGAAAAAAGATGTGGAGAAGAAGCTGACGCGAATTATTTCTTGAAATAGGAGGTTTCTTGACATTGCTACCTCCATCATCCGTTCAAATATGGTTTCCGGTGTATTTCAATTTTATTTATCTATAGAATTAGGATAGCTATTGAGATAGGATTTTATGAATGTTGAGGAATGTCTAAATTCACATTTGGGTTGTTTTTATCTTTGATTCAATAAAAATCTAATTGTTTATGTTATTTAGATTCGTTGTGATTGATTTCTACAATTGTATAATTTAGTGATGGACTGAGATAGTGAATCGAGTGAAAAATAATTAAATTAAGCTAACGAGAGTTAGGAGGTTCAATAAGAACGAGAAATCAATCAAATCGGTAATTGTGTTAAGAGAGATCTCACATAAGTTACCGGTAGTCTATTGGAAAATTTCAAATATAACTAGGGTTAGATAAATTGTGAATTGAGAAATTGCAATTTTCATAATCTGATTAGGGTTTATATAGAGCTATTGGTTATAATTCGCGAGAGAGTAATCAACTCTAGGATCGTCCAGGACCAATAATCCGACAATTCATAATTAATTTGATTATTGTTGAAGATAAGTAAAATTTTCTCTTTCTCTCAGTTGGTAGTTCATTAGGTTGATTTTGGATGTGTGTTGCAATTTGCTGATTTGTTAATTTTTTGTGATTAATTCTTAAATTGAGTTGCTTGATTGAATCAATTGATTGAATTACATCATTGTTTTAGTTTAATGAAATTTGAATTTTTGCGATTAGTTTTGGTCATAGATTTTAGGATTAGATTAACCCTCCTCGTGGGATCGACACTTAGATACTACGAAAACGACAGTGAGTGGAGAAGTGAAAGGATTAAGCATATGGCAGGTAATCTTGTCTTATTGCATGACGAAAATAAAAACATAGCTTATTAACCATATCTGATTTGGCCGTGAAAGCTAATTCATAGCTAAAACAATAACATTGTACTATGAAAATAAACATAACAAACAAATTAATTGTAGTTATAGTTTTTGTGAAAGCTCGTAAAATATTTTTTAAGATAAAGACTTATTGTTTGTTTAATAGTTTTGAGTAACCGGATCGACACGCATCATAAATGTATGCCTTCACGTAGAAAGGATAGAATGACGTTCCAACCAAGCTGCTTAATAAAAAAACATGATTTAGTTAAGTAATTGGATTGACATTCATTACCAATGTTTGCCTCCGTGTAAAAAGGCTAAGTCCATGTTCATAAAAAGTAAATAAAAATAAAAAATGTGTTTTTGAATAAAACCTTCCGAACTTGTAGTAGTTTGACTTTTCATGAAAACATATTTGGGCTTAGTTATAGAGTTGAACAACCAAAGAATTATTAATGAGTGTGTGTGCAATTAAGGAGGGTAAACAATTTAACAATTGAGTTTAGATTAATATGTATATTTAGTTCAAATCCCTAAGGCGTGGATTTTGCATTTAATGATTTGAAATGACTTGGATGATTATATTTTAAATTAAATTCATTTCATGAAGTTGAAGTCATTGTCTCATTATTGCATTGTGTGCTGTGTTAAATTTTGTGTGTTTATTATTTTGTTCGCTTAAGGACAAGCAAACATTTAAGTGTGGAGATGTTCATAAGTGTGAAATGCATCATGTTTGAAGGTATAGTTTGATATATCTTTATCCGTTTATTCGATTGTTTGGTGTATTTCCTGTATAATTGTGTTAGTTTGTGAATTATTTATGTTCATGTGTTTTTATGGGTTAGTACAAGCATTTGAGCTTAATCATTATGTTTTTGAGGTACCTTGATGTGATTGTTAGTATTTCAAGGTCAATAACAAAGAACGGAGAAGTTTTAGAAAGATTTAGACCGAAACAACGACCCACGATCGTGGATCGTGACAGAAGCGAGTGCCACAATCGTGACAGAAAATTTACATATGGCCCATGCCTGTGTTGGATAGATGTGCAGACACACAGAAAAGTCAAATTTTGAGAATTTTTTGAATCTTTTCGATCTCGAAAAATCCTAGGGCTACCACAAACACATCAAGTATAAAAAAAACAAGACAAAAGAGGAAGGGGGAGCATCTTGCATCAGCCACCATCTAGAAATCCTAGAGAAAATTCATCGAGAGATTGAGAAAGAGACGAAGGAAGAGGGATATGGAGAAGAAGCCGACGCGAAGCACTTCCCGGAACAGGAGGTTTTTCGATGTTACTGCCTCCGTCATCCGTTCAGATCTAGTTTCCAGTATATATCAATTTTATTTATATATAGAATTGGGATAGTTGTTGAGATATGATTTTATGAATGTTTTTATCTTTGATTCAATAAAAATCTGATTGTTTATGTTATTTGGATTCATTGTAATTGATTTCTGCACTTGCATAATTTGATAATAAACTGAGAGAATGAATCGAATAAAAAATAATTAAATTAGGCTAACGAGAGTTAGATGATTTAATAAAAATAAGAAATCAATCAAATCGGTAATTATGTGAAGAGAGATCTCACATAAGTTTCTGGTAATCTATTGGAAAACTTTAGATCTAATTAGGGGTGGATAAATTGTGAATTAAGAAATTGCAATTTTCCATAATCTGATTAGGGTTTATAATTTAGAGCTATTGGTTATAACTTGAAAGAGAGTAATCAACCCTAAGATTATCCAGGATCAATAATCCGACAATTCATAATTAATTAGATTAGTGTTGAAGATAAGTAAAAAATTTCTTTTCTCTCAATTGATAGTTTCTTAGGTTGATTCTTGATGTGTGTGTTGCAATTTGCTGATTTGTTAATATTTCGTGATTAATTCTTGAATCGAGTTGTTTGATTGAATCGATTGATTGAATTGTATACTTGCTTTAGTTTAGTTAAATTTGAATTTTTGCGATTAGTTTTGACCTTAAATTTTAAGATTAGATTAACCATCTTCATAGGATCAACACTTTATATAGTACGCGAACGACAATAAGTAGAGAAGTGAAAGGATCAAGCATATAGGAGGGAATTAGGATAGGCGATAAAACAATTAGTGGAGAAGGGGGCAAAATACGATCAAAGGAGGAGAGGAATCACATAATAGAGGAGAAGAAGAAATGAAATCATTAAGTTGACGGGGGTGGCAAATTTTCAATAAGAAAAATACAAATAGAGGAGGAGAGGAATCACGCAGTAGAGAAGAAGAAGAAGAAATGAGATTATTAGGCAAATGAGGGAAGTAAATTTTCAATAGGCAACATACTAAGAGAGGAGGAGGGGAATATGCTTTATTGTATTAAAATTTTAATTTATATATTTTTAAAAAGAGAAAAATATTAAAAAGAGATCAACATTCCAGATTTGATGTTGTTTTATTGCATGACGAAAATAAAAACATTGCTTATTAAACACAGCTGATTTGGCCGTGGAAGCTAATTCATAGCTAAAATAATAACATTGTACTATGAAAATAAACATAACAATCAAATTAATTGTAGTACTTATAGCTTTTGAGAAAGCTTCTTTTAGGATAAAGACTTATTGTTTGCTTAACATGGTAAAGATTAATAACTTATTAGTCTAAATAATATTTATTGGTAAGGATTTAAGAATAGAAATGAAGAAAATGAGAAAGCCAAATTTTGTATGGATGGTAGAATATTTGATTAAACATTAAAAGAAAATAAGAATATTCTGAGAAAGCCAAATTTTGTATGGATAGTAGAATATTTGATTAAACATTAAAAGAAAATAAGAATATTCTCCCCCATACGTAGGAACTAACAAATAACGAACATTTGGCACTTTCATCACGCACGGGCGGTGCGTAGTAAATGGATAACAATGTCACTTCAGTCGTTCCTCTCTCTTTTCTTACACCGATTATGTCACTTTTATCCACTCCTTTTTGACCGTTTATACAGTTGAATCTATCCCAGACATCGTACCAAATTCTTAGATACCTTGTATTCCTTTTTTTAAAAATGAAGTATGAAGGTTAGTTTACCATATGCCGACATCTTTGACTTGTTGGGTCATATCCACCGCCCAAAACTGAAGCGTAGAAAGGGGCTGCAATTACTTAACGAGAAAGATCGATCAAATAGTTTCTTTACAATTTCCCGGTCTTTCAGACAAAGGTGACCATAACCTTCCACCGGTAGTTAGTTAGTTGAGCTATCAACATTAACTAACTGCCAATCCTCTCCTCAAAGTGGGACCTACTCTTTCCTTATCTACTTGTTACACTTACAGACGATGTTTCGAGTGATCCCTTTGATACTTCTTTCTGTTATTGTGTATAAAAAAGCGTACACGTAGCAGAGTTGGATCTTTGCCTATGTTTGTTATCTGATAATGATAACAACACAGTAGATATTGTGCGTAAGGATATTTATTGAGGGGTACCTTTGGGGACAATTGCTTCGAAGTTACAGTTGTAGACTTCTCCAGTCCACGCCCCATTTCTTAGGAGCTAAGCATCCTATCATATTCTTCCTGGTGGAACCAATTTAAAGAGCTAGCTAATTAACACGGCACACCCAATTTTAATAGACTAAGCTCATCTTTTTGAAATTTTAAGTCTAAATTCTTATCAGTTGTTTCAATAAACTGGTTCTCTCGTTGGCTTCAAAGCTGCATTAATATTGACAACAATATATTAATGCAGGTTCCAGATATGTCCTTTTAAGGTTTGCAAAGGCATAGAATCTACTAGATCAGTGGTTTCCGAAGAAAAGATCAAGTTCGTACACTTTTACCTTGCATGTTTGTTCTCTCCAAAGCTTGGGAACTTTAATAGGCGAAGCAAAGTCCTTTTCTTGTTTTGCATTATCTGGATAAAGGTAAAAACGCCTGGTGTCAAGCAATCATCAATTACTCTAAGCAACTACCAGATGACTTGCATTTCAGATGTAATTAACTAACACTTCCTAAGTGGGACCTAAACCATTATCCTTATCCTGTCCGTACTGTATATATGGATATGATACTTTTGCCACCCATCCATGGCTTTTGGAATTGTTATATTTCGCTCCCTGAATGGTCTTCGTCATGTGGATTCATGGCCGTAAGTGCATAAACAGTATGAAGTGATAGACAGTGTGGAAATCTTCCTGCCTGTACATGTAAGAGTAGAAAGCATAATATTCTTTATTAGATGTAGGACCATCCTTTCTCCATACCTATTTTATTTATGAAAACACATATTCTACTGGATTTAGTTGTGAAAAACGCTAAATTCAGTTGATAATCCCATCGCTATCCGAATACAACAACAAACTTGTTGTTAAATGCAGTCATATATCTTTCCATTATATTAATGTTAGGCTATGATCTCATAACTCTCCAAAAGACACTTTGTTGCAGGTTTGCTGATGCCATACATATTCATGCACTTTCTTATTCTTTTATGTAATCCAATCCCTTCCAAACACAATGAACCGACCGATTATCTCCACTCCACCTTAATTATAAGTCATCCAAAGAAACACACCAAGTTTATACACTGAGGAGGTCTGTATATTCCGTGCCTTACCCAAAAGCAGCTGTAATATGACGACGAATGCGAACTAGGCGATGTTGCATAATAAAAAGTTACAGTGTCCCTTCCGTGATTTTGCTGCTACATGCTAATAATATATAATCGAACTTATGGAGCGGTATACCTATTAAACAGTTTTATCTATTTTATCAGCCTTTCTTCGCGAAAGGGATTCACCAATTTAAGATATTAGTTTATGACAGGTATAGGTCTTGCTGGTACGTTGTGACTGGTTTAGATTTGGTGACCTATTGTGTACGCGTTCACACTGATGTTTCAACTAAAGCGATTTTTCTGGGTCTAAACTTCAATGAGAATTCACGTGTATGCAAGCGCGAGCTCCAACTCAATTGTATATTAAGTCAACATTCTTCTTAGTTGACTTAAGGAGACTTTACCAATAAGGACCCTCCACATTCCTGTTAGTGTTACTTGGAAGAGAGATATGACGCAAGCGTGATCCGGGAATCGAATATTATTGAAATTAATTACTTAAATTACATACTATAAATAAGAAAATAATGCTACAGGCAATACGTAATATGCTTTTGTGCACTTGCATCCCCTTTATAATTTTAAAAATTATTTTAAAAATTTTAAAAATTATTCAATATTAATTGGTATCAATATCATATTCTATCAAAATTAAATTCAATGCTGATTTTAATACAGTATTAATTAATAACATTACTCTTGTAAATAATTTTAAAAATTATTCAATATTAATTGGTATCAATATCATATTCTATCAAAATTAAATTCAATACTAATTTTAATACAGTATTAATAACATTACTCTTGTAGTCCCCTGTGGCCCTGCCCAGGGGTTTCGTGCGTGACTAACGTTACAAGTGAACCATGACAAGTCTGCAGCTTTTATCTCTAGTCAGGTTAGTAGAAGGCAATGAACCAGAATTTTCGATGCCTTGGCTATTTCCTCCTCACAACAATTGGAGACCTACTTGAGTGTTCCTCTTTGTACCAAGAGGCGGTCCAAGACTGACTATAGGAGTATTATTGATAAGATTCAATCGCGACTGGTGGGCTGGAAGGGGAGGCTCTTAAACAAAGCAGGTCGTGCGACGCTTATTCAGGATACCCTCACTTCTATTCCCATTTATACGATGCAATCTACTTGGCTTCTGAGATCTGTTTGTGACGAGATAGACAAACTCGCGCGGGCATTTTTATGGGGGCAACTAGGCCAACGAAAAGGTATGCCTCTTCTTCCCTGGCATACGGTGACCACACCAAAAGAGTGCGGGGGATTAGGTTTGCGGTAAGCCCGAGATTCTAATACCGCTCTGTTGGGCAAGCATTGTTGGGATGTATGTATGGCCAGACCAAGTTTGTGGGTACAAGTTCTTCGCTCAAAATATCTCCCTGAACAGGACCTTCTCCATCACACTCCTCCTCTGATAGCCTCTGTAGCTTGGAAAGGACTTATGAAAGCCTTGCTTATCCTCAAAGATGGTTATGGGTGGCGTATTGGTAATGGCAATGACATTCTTTTTTGGCACGATAAATGGCTATTTGATGGCACCCTGGCGGCCGTTGTTGGGCACATCCCTCCTCCACTTCAAGACCTCCGTGTTAGTGACCTCATCTCCCCTCACACTGGTTGGAATTTAAATCCTATTGAGACTTTGATCCCGTCTGAGTTCTGCGAGTGCATCCAAGCACTCCCCCGCCCTCTCTTGCACAGTGACCCTGACCGACGTATTTGGTATGATAGTCCCATGGGCATCTACACTTCTCGGGGTGGGTATGATTTTATTACCAGGGTTCCTTCCCTCGATGGTCCAAGTGGCTGGCGTTGGATCTGGAAGCTTCGGCGGCGCATAAACACAAGTTATTCTTATGGTTAGCCATTTGGAACCGACTTCTCACTAACGAAGTACGGTACGAGCGAGGCCTTTGTGCTTCCCCCTTGTGTGCAAGATGTGGTGCACACCGGGAAACTGTCCTCCACCTTCTCCGGGACTGCCCTCATGCCAAGCAACTTTGGGAATCAGACCAGCACCTTCGCCCGCCTTCTTTTTTCAGTGAGCAGCTCTCTTTTGCATGGCTTAAAGCCAATTGTGTCCCACCCAACGGGACCATCCACTACCTGGGGCGTTTTCTTACTACTTGCTGGGTCATTTGATGCGCCCAAAACAAACTAGTGATTGAAGGTATACATTCCACCTTGGCAGAACAACTCAATCAGGTACACCTCCTTTATAGCGACTATCTTGCAGCATTCGACATTGAACAATCCGGGCTCCCTCCTCCTCCGCCACCGCTCTTGATTACCTGGATTCCTCCTCCGGCTAGGTGACTCAAACTTAATGTTGATGGGAGCGTTTGGGGTCCCTCAGGACAAGCCGGAATTGGCGGCTTGCTTAGAGATAGCACAGGTCTTTGACTAGCAGGCTTCTCCTGTGGGGTCAGGATTACTACCATCATGGTTGCAGAGCTCATGGCCCTACGCTACAGGCTTGCATTTGCCACCAATTACTCCTGGGCCGGCCTTATGATCGAATCCAACTCCAAAGAAGCATTGCGCTACCTCACCCTCCCTGATGATATTTTATTCTTTCATCCTCTGGCTCATCTCATACATGATATACGCTCATACCTAAACAGGGCTCCTCAATACAACATTGTGCATGTATTTCGCGAAGGTAATCAATGCGCGAATTTTTTAGCTCGTCTCGGCTCGGGATGCACACATTCGAAGAGCGTCTGGAGTACACCCCCACCTGATCTTCATCACTATCTGTGTGCTAATGCCCAGGGTGTAGCGTTTACTCGTTAATATTTCAGTTTGTTCTTCTACTGTAACAAAAAAAATACTCAATAATGATGCAAAAAAGTAGTCATGTAACCCCTTTAGATGTTAATATTCAAGTGTTTTTTTAGTCAAACCATGAAATGTTAATAGAGATAATTAAATTATTTATTTTTAAAAGTTTAAATACTTAATTAAAGTTTTTAAAAGATTTTTAAAGACTTGACATTTTGCAATTCATTATCCTTATTTATTATTATATGATTATTAATATTTTTATTTCACATATTACTAAAAGTTAATTAGTATGAATCGTAATTTATCAAACATGCATCTTATTAAATATATGAAAAGAAACTTTAAAACAACATGATAAGATAACAACTTTTAGCTTCAATTTACTTAAATTTATTTGAATTTTTATATTTAAATATGAATAGAACGAAATTATTTTGATTATTTTTTAATAATAAATTTAGATTTATTATAATAATAGTGTGCATTTATAACTATAAAATTACTCTACTTAATTATATTCAACTGTTTTGACTTTTTTCTATAAAATATAATCGGCATAAAGATATTAAAAATGTTATTTAACATTATAAAATTAAAATTTATATGTATTAAACATTTGATTATAAATTAAATAAAACTAAAGACACTTGTTCTAAATATATAACTATATTAGTAAAAATAAGTGCTTATTATATAATATTTATATTAATCTAAATAAAATCTTCAGATAGCATTAAAACAAATGATATAATTTCCATATCTTCATGTTACTAATAATGAATATTAATTTTGCACCCACAAAATGCACATGTATGAGTCATTTTTACACCATCTCTGAACATTGGGCAAGTGTTCTTGGAAAAAAGTACTGTCCCATTGATTCTTGGAACAAAGCAATGGCTCTCACTCTGCTTATTTGTATACAAAGATGCATCGTATTTACTTCAGAACCATCAATTCGGTTGCCTGCAGTTTTCATCCAAAAAGGTCCATGAGCAAACATTTCCTCTGTTATCCTATAATCATTGACCAAAAGTACTGTCCTAGTGGCCATGGTTGTCCTAATCAAGTCACTATAATTCATCCCTTTTTAAAACCAATTTTCCAAACTCTGAACTAACCATTTACCTTATATTGACTGTGCACAACTAAAGAACAAACCATGTACGTAGACATATTTACGTTTATTATCCTACAAATTGCTTGTCACTATTGCAGAGACTCTGTAATGTAGAAGTAAAGAAGCCCCTGAATTCCTAAAGAAAGTTGCATTAGTATTTCCCTGCATTAATACCATAACATTCTAACAGAAATCAACAAGATCTTCCCTCTAGTACTCTATATTCTAAAAGTCAAAAGAATATCCCACTAATCACCGCAGTATCAAAGACATCATTCAAGTAAACCTCTATTTAAGGACCAACCATGGCCCTATCAATATGAAGCGCAACCTTCCATTATCCCCATTTTCGTCAAGGCCAAACGCACACAGAGAATGCAAAATATATCTAAACAACAGAGCTAAAAGATTAGGGTTCTTAACTTTCTTTTTATCAATCTCATTCTGTGCCTGTATATTAGAAACAGTTGTAAAAATTGAAAAAAGAAGCACCATCTTTCATTGGGACTACGTTGAAATTTATGAAATTCTCCTCCTCTTTCTTACCCCCAACCAAAACTGTCATACAAAGGAGCAGGCCTTGCAGTAAAAACAAATGTAAAGTGCAGTGAATGCAACAACATCAAGAAGAACCAAGCAATGATGGAGGGAAAAATCTCTGGGGCAAGAATCTGTCCTACATCCATAGAGGAAGAGAAAAGTCCAATAAAGAATCCTTCCCCAATCAAGTTGCAAACCACTGGCTCCATTTTTCACTGTAAAAGCCTGATTTATAAGCCTTTCCCAAAATATTTACAACCAACTGAAAGAAAAAACCAGCTGGCAGATATATTACTCATCCTGATGACCCAAAAACTAGAAACAGAAGAAAAATAAATCAGAACTTTAGAAGCATTTATTATGTACAACTTTCATGCAAGCAAAGAAACTATATTGCTAATCGCAACACCCAAAAAGGTGAGGAGAAGCTGTTGCATTGGTACCAAAACAGTAAAGAGAAGTTGTCAGATATGTCAACCATGCACAAAACTCTTTCTTAACTTTAAATGCTCATACATGTCCTAATATGGTGTACAGAAGCGTAAGCTTGAAACAAAAAGAAGACATTTGCAGAAACCTGAGGGCACAAATTCCATACATCCTCAGTAACTCACCATTAGTTGCAAAGTTGATCAAAAGTACATAGCATTGTTGATCGCTTGTTGGCTATTTCTACAAGTATCTCCAGTGCTGCATAGCATTATTATCTTTAGAATATGTAGCATCCTGAAGCATGAAGAATATTGAGTGGTTTTTTTTTTTTTTGGAGTTCACTTCTGTACCTGTCTCAAATGATAATTGAGCCGATCGAAGCTTTGGGGAAACCAAAGTTCCAAACATAGAAAGGGACTTGGATCGCTCCTTCTGAACCTAGAAGTGTAAGAAATCAAGTCCATAAATTCAATCTCCTAAAGAGGTAGCCAAGTTGTAACCCCATATTCATCAGGGAAGCAATCTCAATCTTGTAGTAGTAAGTGCTAATTTCAAATTTTTCCTATCATATATGAAAAATTCCAAGAGAAGTGTAAGAGTTGAAGGATACTCACTTGGTCATCAGCCTTTAGGGGAGATCCATCTCTAGAGGCTTTCTCTTCTGCACACAATGTCAGAGAAAGCGCAATAGCCAATAAGAAAAAATGACAAAAATTAGGAGCAAAAAATAATGAAAAGATTTCGACTTTGGTATATTTCAGTCCCGGTGATCCAATCCTTTAGAAGTACATTCACGCATAAACTCAAAGGAACAATTTTAATACGTGGGTACGGTACCAATTTTCCAAATGACCAACTACAATAGATTTGAGTCAATACCAAAAGAAAATAATTTACTACCAGATGGAGAACTGCTTTGACGACGTAGCCGTAGGTTGTCAGATTCTTCACGCAAGTTACCATCTTCGGGACTTTGTGATGAGGACCATTTGCGTAACTCAAAGTGAGGTTGTTTCTCAGCGGAGCCTATTCAACGAGAGATGAGTTACCGAAATACTGAGAGAGCCATAAAAAGAGATAGAAAAAGGGGTTACCTTGATCTTGAGAGACACAAAATGATGTAGAAGCAGAGTGAGATGTGAGGTCCAACAGCACAGAGTTGACACGCGAAGTGCCCATTGAATGTCGAGCACTTGCCAACTCCAACCATCCCTGAAAACAGTCTCTCATCAACTTTCCTACGAAACGCACAAGGGAATTTGAACCGTAGACGATAAATGTACCTGACGGAGTGTAGAAGATAACGAATCGAGAAGGGTTAAATAGCTGTCGACTGAATCCAGAAATTGCAAGACAGTCTCGTCACCGACATGTTGTCTTTGTTGTTGTTGATCGTGATCCTGTTTTCCGCTTTCAATCTCAAAGTCCAAATCTCTTTCTTCTTCTTGTTTCCTTTCCCTGCCCTGCTCATCAGGGTTCATATTCGCCGGCATGACGGCGATTGAGTGGCTCCCGGTTAAAAGTCGTTCGTTTATCGTTTCTGCTATGCTATAGTTCATAACAACCAGTTACGACAGGTCGTATATACCCAAGTTAAACACTAGTTACCAAAGGTTTTTAGGGCTTTGAGAAGGATTACAGTTGTATGCTTGAGCCTTGCACCTATTGGGCTTGGCTTGACTGTATGGCCGTCGAAGGTGGATTTAACTGATAAGAACTAAGCTGCGGGTAATTGGTAAAATCTCATTTTAAATCTTTTTTTTTATTACATTAGGTATCCTGGCTTAGTCAGACTAATCCTAAGCCCCTACGACCCCATCCTAAGGGTATGTTTGGATGTGAGTGGAGGGATAGAAGGGAATGGAATGAAATGACTCAAATGACTTAGGTCATTGTTTGGGAGTCTATTTTGAAACAGGATGGAATGGCAATTAATGGCTTTAGAAACCATCCTTTGCCATCCAAAATCTAATATTTTGTGATTTCCCAAATTGGAGGGTCAGGGATGGAATGGCATGGCTTGCCTTCCAAACCCTAATTTAATGACAAAAATACCCTAAAAAATTAATGAAATTACAACCCCAGTCTAGCAAATACCTACGTGGCTACATGTTACTACGTCCATTGTGTTTTTCCTTCAACTGGCGTCTTCCATTGACGAACTTTTTCCTCCATTGCTACTAGGGTCATCTGTCTTCGTTCCATCATGTAAGCATCGACTATTCTTCTGTGTTCATCTTCTTTACACTTTCTGTATGTGAAGAAATCAAAAATTTGTATTGATGTTGGTGTTGTCTTCTTTGTTCCTCGATGGACGTGCGCTTATCCTATGTTGTGTAGAAATAGATTTACAACACCAAGAATGATTATCAACCATAACAAGACACATGAATAAATGCCTAACGAAGAGTACAGTGCGATGAGGGTTAATGA
>JAOSBK010000002.1:27713371-27726552 GCA_027568895.1 Erythroxylum shatona
TTCGAGCGAGGCCTTTGTGCTTCCCCCTTGTGTGCAAGATGTGGTGCACACCGGGAAACTGTCCTCCACCTTCTCCGAGACCGCCCTCATGCCAGGCAACTTTGGGAATCAGACCAGCACCTTCGTCCGCCTTCTTTTTTCAGTGAGCAGCTTTCTTTTGCGTGGCTTAAAGCCAATTGTGTCCAACCTAACGGGACCGTTCACTGTCTGGGGCGTTTTCTTACTACTTGCTGGGTCATTTGGTGTGCCCGAAATAAACTAGTGATTGAAGGTATACATTCCACCTTGGCCGCACAACTCAATCAGGTACACCTCCTTTATAGCGACTATCTTGCAGCATTCAGCATTGAACAATCCGGGCTCCCTCCTCCTCCGCCACCGCTCTTGATTACCTGGATTCCTCCTCCGGCTAGGTGGCTCAAACTTAATGTTGATGGGAGCGTTCGGAGTCCCTCAGGACAAGCCGGAATTCGCGGCTTGCTTAGAGATAGCACGGGTCTTTGGCTAGTGGGCTTCTCCTGTGGGGTCGGGATTACTACCATCATGATTGCGGAACTCATGGCCCTACGCTATGGGCTCGCATTTGCCACCAATTACTCCTGGGCCGGCCTTATGATCGAATCCGACTCCAAGGAAGCATTGCGCTGCCTCACCCTCCCTGATGATATTTTATTCTTTCACCCTCTGGCTCATCTCATACATGATATACACTCATACCTGGCCAGGGCTCCTCAATACAACATTGTGCATATATTTCGCGAAGGTAATCAATGCGCGAATTTTTTAGCTCGTCTCGGCTCGGGATGCACATATTCGGAGAGCGTCTGGAGTATACCCCCACCTGGTCTTCATCACTATCTGTGTGCTGATGCCCAGGGTGTAGCGTTTACTCGTTAATTTTTCAGTTTGTTCGTCTGCTGTAACAAAAAAAATGTTAGTACGACCGTTGGTTTTATATAAAGATCATAGATTTGAGTATGCCAAATGATGTATAGAGTGGTTGAAATGATTTCATAATAACTATAATTAAACTCTAATAAAAATATAATCACTTGTTCAAAAGAACTATAATTAAAAATTCATAAAAAAGGAATTATTCACATAAAAAAGCAGCGTACAAATGAAATAAGAAAGATCTAATTTATAATCTATTATATTAAGATTTTGAGTTAAAATACAATATGACTTTCAATCCTTGCTCAAAAATTTCCTAAGCCAATCCTTGGATAACAATAACAACACTCAATACCTGTTTGGATGAATTTTAGAAGGGTAAATAAATACTTTTTTACAGCAAAAACTATTTTTTAAAATAAATATTTGACTGTAAAATAAAAAGCACTTTTTAAATAGATATAGCTTTTTTTAGCAGCTAAAATATAACTTTTTAAGAAGCTCAAATTTAAAGTTTATCAAAAAAAAATTTTACTAAATTTTTTAGATCAATTAATAAGCTTAGTTTTTAGTCTCTTTTGTCCGTATATTTTACTCATAATTTCTACAATACCCACAAACTCATTTTCATGTTTATTTTGAGAATTATATCATATTATTGGGCTTTTTATATATTTTAATATTTATTTTTGATATTAATTTTACTTATGCTATAATTTATAAAAAAATTAATTAGATATATTTTCATTTATGTTTCGTATGGTTTAAAATTATATAATAATTAATATATTTTATTTTTCATATTGTTTAACATACTTTAAATAATATTTATATGCATAGATAATTTTATTACAAAATAAAATATAATTAAAATTAAAAAAAAATTATTTTTATGTTGCTAAACAATCTATTGTATGAAACTTTTTTAAAAGAAATTTTTTTTTAAATGACAGCTAACCAATAGACTTCTTAGAAAATATCTACCGACAAAAACTCCAACACTATAATCTCACCAAATAGAGACATTCACTCTATATTTTATTAAACCGCAGAAGTTAGAAAAGTCTAATAATATAGAATAGAGAGAATGACCGCGTGAATCAGTATACCAACCCTTCATATTCCAAAATCATTTGTCTTAAAATGGAGTCAATATTTTAATGAGTCAATTTGTTTACTATGTACTTCTGTCAGCTTCAACATTTAATGTGGATAAAGGCTAGAATCTTAAGATTTGAAGAAAGATAGGCAGGAGCACCTTGGCCCATTGAAACCTCGACACACACTGACTCTACATATCTCAACCGTCCACATAAATTCCACCTCAAATCGGTGGCTGATACCTCACCGCAGACCGCGTCCCTACATTCCTTCCCTTTATAACCCCAAGTTTACCCCCCATTCTGTATCCTGTCGACACCCACACTCGCACGCACAGACACAAGACACTAGCATTCTTCCAAAACACAGTGAAAAGTTTTAAAACAATGGTATCTTTTTCAGTATCATTCCAGGCTCTGTTGATATCAGCTGGAATCTTGTTCATAGCTTTGCTTTTGAAAGTCTCTGTTCCACTAGTGTTAGATTTCTCTGCTGCTGAAGTCCCTAATATATGGAGTTCACTATCTTCATGGCTTAAGCCTCCTTACCTATACGTCATCATCAACTGCATCATCATCACCATTGCTGCGTCCTCGCGACTTTTCCAAACTCACGATGCCCGTACCGATGAAATGCCCACTTCAAAAATGAAATCCATGCACCATTTGAACGAGCTGGAGTACCCGGTGAAGGTTCCAGCAGTCAATGAGGCGGTGGACTGCACATTATATGGACGGGCAGAGGACAAAGGTGGTATCTCCTTTGAGGGCATGAGAGTTGATGATGAGGAGGAGGAGGAGTATGTGACATCCAAGTTCACGTGGATCGCTTCGGAGGGCACGGAATCGTTTGAAAATGTGCCGACGACTGTCTCTCCGGCTCAGATGCCTCCTGTTTCTGCTGGCTTGTGTAACGAGAAACCGTTTAAACGCAGACCCCGAGGTACATCCTTAAAATTTGTCTTTTTCCAAAGATAAGTTGCTCTTTGCCTTTTGAATGAGTCATTTGATTACAAGTGGCGCTGTGGCATACAGCACAAAGGACAAAAAAGAGAGGATAAATTAGTCATTTCTGGAGTGATCAATTAATTGATTTACTGATTTATTTAGGAGGGAGAGGGAGTCGGAAAGGTAAGCGGCACGATACGTTAGATAACACGTGGAAAATGATAACGGAGGGACCGCAAATGCCGTTAACGAGGCACTTGAATATATCTGACAGGTACGAGGACGAGGGCCATGAAGAAAACGACGTGGTGATGAAATCAGGGACGTCGAAGGAGCGGACAAAGTATCAGCTGAGGAAAGAGCCGTCGCTGAGTCAAGACGAGTTGAACCAGCGGGCTGAAGCGTTCATTATGAAGTTCAACGAGGAGATGAGGCTTCAGAGGCTGAAGTCCTTGAACCGTTTGAATTGATGAATTACTTAATTAAGGAGCTACGCCTACGCTGGTGGCGTTCAAAGGGAGAAGACCATATATATGTTTCCTTTTTGTTTTCTGGATAGGAAAATATAGAAAAAGTTTGATATAGAAAAATAGAAAAGACTTCTTATATAGTGTTGTATACATTATGGAAAATATTAATATAGTACTGAAAGTATATTAGTAACGAGAAGCTCCCCTTAAGAGGTTAGTATATGGCTCTTATGTTCTTGCGTTAGTTTCGTGTTCAGGTTGCGTTACTCTCCTAACAATTTTTATTAAAATTTAATAAAAATTGATTGACTGCATTGACTTAAGTATGATAATAGTTGTTGATTCTATAAATTTTTTTGCTTATACGAATTATAATAGAGATCATGTATATTTTTAATTTATACATTTCAATGTTTGATACTAAGTATGAATTCAACATTACTATAGTATTTAAGATATAATAAAAAATAATTTGTTGAATAAAAGTAGTAGATTCAATTTTATATAAATAGTATGTTGGATTAAAAGGGCTTATGCATAAGTGACAAGAATATAAAGTTAGATAATTAAAAATATCATTTTATTCATATTGGTTAAATTAATATAATGAGAATCATAAGGTTCCGTATAAAAATATATGTATCTTTTAATTATAAGTTATACGAAACTCGACAAAATCAACTTTTAGTAAAGAGATAATTATGGTATTGAATTGTTATATATATATATATATATATATATATATATATAAAGGATGAAAACTTGTATTTTATTATATTTACTTTATATGCTATAATCACACATATTACATGAAATATATATTTAAAATTTTGAAAGTTTAGAGTATTTAAATCTAAGTAAAAGTTAAGCATTGTGAATGCTGAAGTACTTCGATGAGATTGATGTAGTGGGATTTAAATTTTCTCAATTATATAGAAGGAATAAGATTTTATAGTAAACATCTTTATAACTATATTTCAAGGTAGTATGGTTTGTGCAAGGAGGAGTGTGTCATATGAGATATTGTATGATACAATATTTATTTCTTCTATAACTATGCCTAGTACAACAATTTGCCTTTGTTAGTTTCAAAATTAATCAATTAGCAAGATTTCATATTATAGGCTAATAAGATTTTGAAAGAATCAGAGTTAATGATTTTAGGACATGATGTTTAATGAAAGCATATATTATCTAATAAGTTTATAACTAAACTAGATAATAGAAAGTTATGATTTATTAAAAGGTTGGATATCATCCTATAAATTCCATTGAATAAAATATTCATTTCAATGCATATTTATAGGAAAATAGTTCTCGAGATAAGTAGTGGTAGAAAGATAACGTTTAAAAAGGTTCAAATCTCATAAAAATATATCCAAATGAAACTAGTGCTTTTGTTCATATATTTGATGTATAGTGAAAATATTTTTTTTAGAAATATAGTCAAAACATTATGGCTTGTTAAAAGATTCACTTTCATAATGTATTCAAAGAGCTTGTTTCTAAGATAGTTATGAATTTATCATGTAGATAACAAGCTTAGTTGGAGTATAATTATACTATTCAATGTAGGTATATAGATGACATAATATTTATCGAGAATAAAAGTTCATATTTTTCAATTGTTTAAGATATGTTAGTCCACAAACAAATATTATTGGATATAAAAGATAACCTCTTAATTATAAGAATTAAATATATAAATATAGATATAGATATAAAAAGTGTTTTCCTATTTTAGTCCAAGTATATATATAATGTACTAAAAATGTTTAGCATTTAAGATATCTGATATTTATGAAATATTAAAGATATCCATTGTTCTATATATGAGTTGATATTTAAGTTTAAGGTCATATGAATATTAACTTTAGTTTAACAAAAGTAAATCCTACAAATATATATTTTACTTTAAAAAAACTATTTTGAGTTAGAAAGGTTCCAATATAGCATTAATTGCCAATTAATGCATAATATATTATTCACTTATTAGAGATGACTATTAGGATTAAGAAGTTCTTTAAAGAAGCCAGTATAGTTCCTTGCATTGTTGAAACAGTAATTTATTATAGAACAATATATCCATTACTCATGTGAAAGGAGTTAAGGTATCATTAAAGATCCAAGTACGTATTTAGATAATTTTTTCTTAATTATGATAATAATTAAGATCAAAATAGTAAGATTTAAACAAGCATTCACTTTAGAGAAATCTTGTAAAATTATCTCAATAAATTATTGCCCCAGTAGTAGTATGATCATCATATAGTGATATGATTAAGATAATTAAATAATTGACTTAGTACAAATGGGAGATTATTGATTTATGTCCTACAACTAATTAGTTGGTTGTAATTTTTGTGACATAATTATTTAAAGATATTCTTTATCTTATGCATATTTATTTAATTGATGTATAAGATAAAGTTCATGAGATAAATGTAAGACTAGCATATGTTATGTGTCTTACTTATCAAGTAAGTAGTTGATCTCATTTATTAAAATATAGGGATGTTTAAACAAATGTGTGAATACTCTTTAGAGAATAATTTCACTAAGCTAACTTGATATGAGAATCTCATTTGAAGCATTACTTATATATATATATGAAAATTGTTATTATCATGATTATATACGTGAACTTTTGACTTGAGATTTTCAAAGTATCTCAGCTTATCCTTGTTAAAGATAACTCACTTGGTAGCCTTTAGATATAGCATAAACTCTATATAAATTGTTGAACGATCAATTTAGGATTAATTACCTAAAATCATTAACGAAAATATGCTATTATTTTTTGATTGTATTGGTTTGGAAGATTCTTAGTCAAGGTAAAATGATACTTTGAAAATAAATTTCAAATGTTATTAATAAAATCAAATACTAATGGTGGAGACCTAATATGATTGAACTCAACTAGAGTACACACTAATATTATTGCATTCATATTATATATCTAATTAGAATATTATATAAAAAAGAATTAAATTATATAAAAAATTATCTATGAAAAGGATAAATCAATAAATTTCAAACGTTATTAATAAAATCAAATACTAATTGTAGAGACCTAATATGATTGAACTCAACTAGTGTAGACACTAATATTATTGCATTCATACTATATATCTAATTAGAATATTATATAATAAAATAATTAAATTATACAAAAAATTATATATGAAAAGGATAAATCAAAACTATTTTGACATTCCTAATATTTAGGTTGTTATGATGCATTTCTAAACACCAATAAGATTTATGGATATAAATTGTTCAATTAAAGAATTAAAGATAAATTAAAGGAGTATAATATATCTAATTATGATTATAGTCTAGGCTATAATATATCAATTACCAATATATTTGAGAATCTAATGAGTTACATACAAAGAACGATTGAAGAGAGAAAAAATAATTTAATCAAGTTAGACTTAGATTATAAACTTTGAAAAAAATCTTAGGAACAAATATAATATATTTAATAAATAAACATCAACATTAGATGATGGATTTTATTTAAACCTAAATTTTGTTTAATTAGAGTTAATTATAATTAAAATTAAATTTTAATTGAAATTTAATTAAAATTTAACTAAATTATTAAAAGGTTAAAGTCTTATTATAAATAAGTGTATGTTCTAAAGGATTTAGCACTTGTTACTTACACTTCTTTACATTATTTATAGAGTTCTCTTAACTTTAGAGTTATAAATCCTATCTTGATTACTCAACTACCTTCATATAGTTCATGCTACATCTAAAGATTACCAACTAAACGACCTCTGATTATAATAGATCATAAATAGTATCAAAACATAACAATCCATATACAAAATAACTTTGGAGACTTCAAGTCAAATGATCACTTATACAATCATTACAATGAGAATTTTCATAGATATACAAGTAATGTTTCAAATGAATTTCTCATCTCGGGTCAGTTAAGTGAACTTGTTTTCTAACAAGCACTCACATATTTGTTTAAGTATCTCCATACTTTAGCCTATGAGATCAATCACTTCATTCATAAGGAAAAACATAATATGCACTAGCCTTTTTACATCCTATTAATGTTCAGTCTTAATAAAATAATGACTAGAAATAATTTAAGGATAATACATAAATGAAATATGAATATCATAATTATAATTGCATCATAATTTCATTTGCAATGTATAATTGTCTCATGAACTATTAGAGATGTGCTCTAAAGACAATCACCTTTAGCACTTATTGTACAAATCATTTTATGATTAATAAAGGTTTATACATTTATGGATTTGATGTTGATCTTAAATTTGATTTAATGAAGTCCTTGATATAAAATATAGCATGGAGGAAATTATGATGAGATCATGATAATGAAATTCTTATCATGTGTAATATGTTAGTATCTAAACTTTCCCTAGTCATAGGATTAATGAGATGGGATATAATTAATCCAGATAGACTAGCACATGTTATACTCTTTGATTGGATTAAGCAATTGATCCCATAAGTTATAGATATGAGTTGTTTAGAGTTAACGTGTGGATGCTTACTAAGGGTAGTAAGTAAATTGGATTGACTTACTATGAGACAATCATATGAATATTCCATTCTAGTGTCATCATATCAATGGTGCAAGTATCTTTTTTACTTGAGGTGTTCAAGAATATCTCAGATACTGATCCAGTGCTTTGACTCCATTCATCGATGCCTTTCAGGGGTTACTCATAGGATGGTGATTGGGTACAACTTCAGGTATTCAGAGGTAATTGAGTAGCCAATAAAGGATTCACCACTCCTGATAGAAGGAGATGATGCCTATGGCCTCATTTCGAGGTTATTACTCAAGAGTCACTGGCTAGAGCAGATATGTGTCATGAAGAGAGTCTTCAATGATACATAGAATAATGAGATCCTTAGGACAAGATCTAATATCACTTGGACTAGATGTAACGTAATCAGTCTAATGGGAGTTGACACTTTGACTATACTTTGAACCAAGTAGGGTATAGATGGTGAAAGGACGAATTGCATGGTAACATTGCGTATGGAAAGATTCATAGTCAAACCACTGACTTTCTAGTCAATTGAGAGTCATGACGTATTGCTAGATACCGCTCTTAGCTTACTTGAATTAACTGTTAATTCAAGTAGCTAACATAACTGGAAATCTAATATGTCATACACATAGGAGATCTGAAGGATGAGTAAAATGGTCTTAAATGGTGATTCAAGATATGAGAGAGTGTTTTGGGATTGTATCGCGATGTGATCATGGTAGAAAACTTTGCATAAAGTGGAGTAGAAATAAGTGTTGTTGGCTACCAATGTGGTCATTAACTTCCCAAAACTTCTATTAATGCATGCTATTCATGGTCATTAAATTCCCATATCTTCCATTAATGCATGCTATTTATAGTTTTTAACTTCCCATAACTTTCAATAATGCATGTTGTTCATGACCATTAACTTCCCATAACTCTCCATTAGTGATGGGGGTTATGGAGGCCAAATAGCGCAGAAAATAAAGATGATTTTTGTGCATCTTGTGTAAAACACAAGTGAGAGAAAGGTTCTTTCTTACACACACACTTTTTCTCTCTAACTCTCACAAGAGTTTTTGTCTTTGCTAACGCAAAGAAAGAATTCTAGCCATCTCCTAGTGAGGTTTCATCCTTCTATCTTCGTGTGTACTTTCATTAGAAATGGTCTATATTGATTGTTGTGATTTACGACAACGCAACACGGATGAGATTAAAGAACGAAGGAGATCGGTGGAAAGGTATGTAAACATCTTACATTTCATGTTTTTATTTTATATATCTATATGCATGAGTAGATCTGATTTTTGAAGTTCCGTTTTATTTTCTACTGCATATATTTGATATATATATTATGTATGAGATGCATGATCGAAACTTTATAGTGATATTAAAGTCATCTTTTGCCTTGTTAGATTTAGAATACATGACATGTGAAAATTATTTTAATGGTTTTGACAACTTAGGGTCCAGTAATAATTATAGAAAAATGGTTTTCATAATTTTCTTTCACCAATTTGTTTATAAGATGTATTTGAATGATTCAGTGTGATTGAAAGTAATTTTAATGTGATATAAAATATTTAATTTTGAATTTACAAGAACATGTATGAAATCTATCTTTTTGCTAGGCATGTGATGTCTATTGGTTAAACTTATGAGGTTACACATGATTTTCATGGAATTTGATTCTGGAAAAATTATGTGAACATATTTGGGATTTGTGTATACCTCTGTAATTTTTTTAGAATTATTAAAAATGTTTTAATAATTTTATCAAACAATTTTCCAAATTTGGATAGTTTTCCAGAAATTGTAGGATCTGTTTTGTTTGATGTTTTTGTATGTTTATATTTTGGTTCTTGACAAATTCATTTATTTATATATTTTTTCATATCAATTGGATAGGTTTTTATCACTATAATTGGTCTTTATGGAATTATTTGATTATTATTTGAATTATTGTGCCTTACATTTAATTTGTGTTTAAAAAAAGTCATATTTTAGTTTAACTGTGATAAATTGATTTTGGACAATTGATACTACTTTATTTGTATTTTTATTATAGGGTACTTTGAGAAATTTGAGTTCAAAAAGATTAAGAAGTAGTGATCCAAGGCATTAAAACAGATGGAGAAGGGAACCATAAGTGCGAGCATGACATGAAAGAAACAACAACGTTGAGACAGCAACAGTGGGACATTGAAGAAGAGAGCAAAAACGACAACTTGGAAGAAAAATGGGAGATGCGTGCATGGTCTGAGCAAATAAGAGAAAATGACAACGTGGAAGAGGGGCAGGTATCGACGAGGGTGTTCTACAGAGAAGAGGGATCTAGATTTTGATTTTTTTTCCTTATCTCCCAAAAATCCAAACCACCATTCCCACCTTTCATGGCTAATCGTCGGAGCTCACTGTTGGCAGCATCTTCCATGATTTTTCGTGGCTAGTTCATCCTTATCCTCTGATTCAATGGCAATGGCAGGAGCTTGGGCTTTCATAGGGGAGTTTAAGCTACATTTATCTTCTACTTATTTAATCATTTAGTTATTCCTAGGGTTTAGGATAACTATTTAATTATTTGGAGTTATGTATGGATTATATCTTTGAATTGGAAGATTTGTGGCTGGATTATTATTTAGCAACTAATATTGTGCTGATTTTGGATCAATTCATTACTTTAATTTAGGTCAAGACTTTGTATTGAGATTTTAGTGAATATTTGGTGATTATTCAAAGTGGCTTGAATGATTGGATTGTTATATCAGTTGTTGGATTTAATTTTGTTTTCTTAATTGTTGAGTAAAATTTGAGCATTAGTTTTAGTATCCTTGGTTCTATTTTACTATTCTGGTAGCAGTTAGTAGATTGGGATTTTGAAAAATATTTTTGTCTCAATTCGAGGTGGCTCAATTGATGGATTCAAAGCTTGATTATAACTTTTGGTTTATTTGTTTTACTCCAACATCTGTTTGAGTGATGATTGCCTGTGCTATTGAACTAGAGGGGGTTGCATTTATCATTGTTAATTACTTGTGTTTTTTCTTCATATTACATTCACTCACTACCATTTCATGTCACTCATTTTAAATTTAAAATACCAAAACAAGTTCTTTACGTTTATTCTAATTCATTGCAAATTTTAGTGGTAATTGATCAAATCACGCCCATTCTATAGTTTAGGCTACATTGCATTTAGTTACTTAGCAAATTAATTTCATTTTTTTGTTCCTTAGAGAGAACAACCCAAGGTTTCACTATATGCAATCTTTGGTTGAATTTTGAAGTAACCCCAAGGCGACATTAAATTTTAGGTTATTTCAAGTGGCGTCGTTGCAAGGAACCAAGAAATTAGTTTCCTATTAACTAAGTGTTAGGTAATATTGACTAGGATTTATGTGTTGAGCCTCATATTTGCATTGGTATTGTATAGTCCATTTCTATTTGCATTTTGCGTTTTCTTGGCTAAATCAAAGTTTTGGGCTGCTCTTTGATTTCGTTGCTGTTTATTGGATTTCATTGCTCTTGTTTGCTTAATTATAACCTACTCGGTTGCTCTTTTGAGTGTAAGGGTCCATTCTCCAAGTCAAGTTTTGGGAAAATTGCTCCTTTATACATATTGGTGAAGTTTTTGAAATTCTTTGATTAATTGTGCATATTACATGTTTTCACACTCTTTCATACACTACGAAGTGTATCGTCATCGATACTCATACATTTATACACAAAAAAACTTGCACTCATCAAATTCTTCCATTTTTCTTACTTGAATCTTGTTGTATAAGTCAGTTTTGCACCTCGTTCTTATTTTTACTGTTTATGCCTAGGAGTGATAGGGCTTTATCTCTGAATCCTTTAAATCTTGAACTTGAGAGGTTAGTAAAAAAGATTAGAAGAGAGAGGAGAATAGAGGAAATAAGTCAAGTTTTTGTTGAGGAGGAGTATGTTTCACAATAGTCAAGTTTGTCATCTAAAGAACAAGAACCTAGTGAGAAAGCTAACTCTAGTGAACACTTATCTACTAGTGATTTTGAATTAGAGTAAGATACCATGGATGGTGATAATGATAATAATAGACATAATGGGCCTAATGGGAACAATGGACATGGTGAGAAAAACCTAGGGAATAATGGTAAAGATAATAGAAGCATGAGCGAGATTAATAATTCTAATGTTGATTATGACCCTTATGGATTTTATACTAATGATGTGAACTTCGAAATTAAAGGAGCATTAATTTCTTCCTTACCTAGATTCCATGGCTTTACAGGTGATGATCCACATATACATTTGAAGACTATGCACATGGTGTGTTCCTCTATGAAACCACCCACGACAAATCTTTAAGATGTATTGAGGAGAGCATTCCACGTCACTTTAGAAGGCAAAGCCAAGGAGTGGCTTTACACACTACTTTAACATTTCACCACATTGACCTGGGATCAGTTGAAAGGAGCATTCTTAGATCTCCACACTTCTAGCCCATTCTCCTCACCACAATATTTCAAAGAATGATCTAATAAACTCTTTCTATGAAGGGCTCTTTCCATATCATAAGCCCTCAATTCATGTCGCAACAAATGGTTCACTTAGAGAATTGAGTCCTAATACTGCATGGGATCTACTTCAAAAAATGGCTACCAATGACCCTTAATCTGGAGACACAAGGAAGGTGTACAATACCTCTTTGGTTTCTTCCCAAGATATTCTTGCTCAAATTGCTGCTTTGGAAACCGAATGGAGAAAAGACTCAATATTTTGGAGAATAATGTGAAGGCCAAACAAGCTGATTCAGTGGGTCATTCTCAAGCTATAGTAGCCGGTTGCGAGTACTGTGAGTCCATGATGCATGCCTCCAATAATTGCGTTAGATATGAAGAAGTTTCTGCCCTCTACCAAAATAAGAATGGCCAATATCAAAAGAGGGATCCCTACTCCAACACATTTAATCCAGCTTAGAGAGATCACCCTAATTTTAAATGGGGTGGGGATCAAGGCAAAACTCAAGGAAATTTTTCCAATCAAATGGTGTCTAATCAAGGAACATCATCTTCTTTTTTAAAGGGTGATGAATTTTCTATGATCATGAAGGGCATTGCCGGGATTAATTCAATATTAGATAATAAAAAGACACAAATCTATGCTAAGTTGAATGCTATGGGGAATAAGATGGACTCATGTCTACAAAATGTGTTCTCTAAGTTAGAGCAAATAGAGACTAAGCATGAGAACTT
>JAOSBK010000002.1:27731604-27749989 GCA_027568895.1 Erythroxylum shatona
TCAATTAAATTGGGCCTATGTCTATAACCAACCTTGAAATGCATCTAATGTATGCAACACATAAAAGAGTTTTAGTTTAGGTTGTGACTTGACTATGCATCTAAAGTTTGGGATTCGTTTCAACTCTTGAACTGAATAGGGTACTAGTTTTAGTCTCGGCTAATTGGAATTATGAATGTGATTTGATTAGGATCCTAAAAATCCAATTACTTTAATGTCCAAATTAAACACTTTAATTCTAGTTCACATGACTTTTTCCAGTCACGCTAGAAATGCTATGCTCTACTTAGATTAATACTAAAGTAATCCCTAAAGTTTCCAAAAATTATAAAACATCAACTAGTCATCTAAAAAAATCCCTAGTTCATCTCAAATTTATCAAGACAATTTTGGTACAGGTCAAAAAATATCTTGACGGCCAAAATTATCAAGATAAATGAGTTAACCTACTAGACACTAAAAATACTGATTTGAATGTACAAAAATTTTCCAAAACCCTAATTTTAAGCACATGCACTTAGCATGCTACTAACATCAAAATAATATTTTTTATCTAATAAATTATTTTTCAAGGTCTTATAACTGAAACGCATACATATAAATCATCAAACAAGTCAACCACAGCAGCTTTCAAAAACCTAACCAGTGGCAACTTTGATTTGATCTATTAATTGAAACAAGTTCAATTAATTTTGGAATATTCCATATCTTATTCTCATTCGAAATATTCCTAATAAAAAGTTCCAAAATCTAATTCCTAGGAATTCTTTAAAAACTAAGTGGAATTATCCAGCACATCATATATCCACTAGCACTTGTCATACACCATTTGAATAATAAATAATCAATCACTTGAAAAATAGGTGTCATACACGTGAAAACACCATTTATACATGTTTATAAAGAAAATTCATAAAAAAATTTATGAAATTATTCTGGAATTCACAGGCATTCATGTTCATCAGATTTCCACCATAACTTCATACATGCATCAGGCTAAAACTAAAATTGTAATAAAATAGAAAAAGACATTCAATTGCATTTTCCTTTAATATAAACATAACATAATACCTTATAAACATTTCTTGTGAAAGACAATTAGAAAAACAATTTTTCTAGAATTATTAAAAAATTTTAAAAATCAGCACATACATTATATTTTCTAGAAATTCCCAGAAACCTCCATATGAACAGATTAGAAATTAACTTGCAATAAAATAGCAAATGACATTCAATTGAAATTTACACAAAAACATAATATATGACCTTATAAACATTTATGTGAAAAAGACAACCAAATTTTTTTACAATTTATACGAAAATTTCCAAACCAACATGCATGCCAGTTACAACCCAACAAACAGTTTGCATATGTTCAATAAATCTTCTTATACATGCATAAGTAGCTGTGATACCGTTAGAGAAGTGCTTTAAAGGCAATCACCTTTAGAACTTATTGTACAAATCATTTTATGATTAACAAAGGCATTTTTCATTATTTCGTTGTTCATATATTTATGGATTTGATGTTGATCTTGAATTGATTTAATGAAGTCCTTAACACAAAACATAGCATGGAGGAAATCATGATGAGATCATGATAATGAGATTCCTATCATGTGTAATTATGTTAGTATCTAAATTTTCCCTAGTTATAGGATTAATGAGATGAAATATCATTATATCATTAATCTGAATAGACTAGCACATGTTATACTCCTTAATTGGATCAAGCAGTAGATCTCATAAATTGTAGACATAAATTGTTTAGAGGTAACATGTGGATGCTTACTAAGGATAGTAAGTACAGTAGATTGGCCTTCTATAAGACAATCTTATAGATATTGTATTTTAGCATCAATGATACTCTTATCATAGCAATGATGCAAGTATCCTTTGACCTGAGATGCTCAAGGATATCTCAGATACTGATCTTATGGTTTAACTCCATTCATCGATGCCTTTCAGGGTTACTCATAAGATGGTGATTGGATACAACTTGAGGTATTCGGAGGTAATTGAGTAGCCAATAAAAGATTTACCACTCCTAATAGAAGGAGATGATACCTACGGCCTCTTATCGAGATCTTTACTTGAGAGTCTCTGGCTAGAGCAGATATGTGTCTTGAAGAGAGTCTTTAATGATACATAGAATAATGAGATCCTCAGGACAAGATCTAATATCACTTGGACTAGATGTGACATAGTCAATCTAGTGGGAGTTGACATTTTAACCATACTCTAAATCAAATGGGGTGTAGATGGTGAAAGGACGAATTACATGACAACATTGCACATGAAAGGGTCAAATCATTGACTTTCTGATCAATTGGAGGTCATGACGTGTTGTTAGATACTGCTCTTGACTTACTTGAATTAAGCGTTAATTCAAGTGATCAACATAACCGAGAACCTAATAGGTCACAGACATAAGAGATTCGAAGGATGAATAAAATGGTCTTAAATGGTGATTCAAGATATGAGAGAGTGTTTCAAGATTGTATAGCGATGTGATCGTGATAGAAAACATTGTTTAGAATATATTAGAAATATGTGTTGTTGGCTGCCGATTTGGTCATTAACTTCCTAAAACTTCCATTAATGCATGCTATTCATGGTCATTAACTTCATATAACTTCTATTAATGCATGATATTCATGGTCATTAACTTCTCATAACTTCCATTAATGCAGTTATTCATGATCGTTAATTTCTCATAACTCTCCATTAGTGATGGGGGTTATGGAAGGCTAAATAGTTTGTGTAAGACACCAGTAAAAGAAATGTTCTTTCTTACACACACACACACTCTTTTCTCTCTCTAACTCTCACAAGAGTTCTTGTCTTTGCTATCACAAAGAAAGAATTCTAGTCATCTCCTAGTGATATTTCATCATTGTATCTTCGTATGGACTTTTATTAGAGACGGTCTACGTTGATCGCTGTGGTTTACGACTACCCAACGCAAAGAAGATTAAAGAACGAAGGAGATCGTTGGAAAGGTATGTAAATATCTTACATTTCATGTTTTTCTTTTCTATATCTATATGCATGAGTAGGTCTAATTTTTTAGGTTTTCTTTTATTTTCCGTTATGTATATTTGATATATATTATATTATGTATGAGATGTATGATCAGAATCTTACATGAAAAATATTTTTGAATAATTGTCACTAAATTACAATTAAACCGATCCACTATAAGACATAAACCAACAATAATTTTGTAATCATTATGCTACAATCAAAATTAAATAGTGTCCTATTTTCTCAACATAACTTTAACGTGTTCCCAAATTTTCTCAACATAACTTTAAAGTTTTCCCAAAATTTATATAAACTTAAATATTTGACATGACTAAATATGGCCAACTCAACCACTATTACTTTTGTAGAAGATCTGAAATCATATCATAGGTATGTAATAGGATATGAAATCTGCTACAAAAGTAATAGTGGTTGAGTTGGCGGAAACACTATTGCAACTTTATTTGATATACAGTAATCTCTCGGACCAAATCATTCCTTACACTGTTGAGTGTGCATGTATACAATTATGCAAACTTAACTTCAATCGTACAATTTGAGGCTCAATGTACATAACAAAACAAAAACTTTGTGCATGATTAAGAATGGTTATGAATGTATATAACACTCAGCTCGTCAAGTCTAAACAGGTCAAGAGAAGAAGTGTAATAACTACTCCTATAATACACATTTGCACAGATCAAGAGAAGAAGGAGAAGAAGAACAACTGCCCTTGGCGTTTAAGAATAAATTTTCTTTTGGGAAAAACAAGAATTAGTGAGAATGATGGTGTCGGTGGAAAATGGGGAGGAATGATTGAGGGAAAAGAAGCATGCGAGCCCATGAAACGCAATGTAGCGTCACTACTTATTACTAGAGAGAGAGAGAGAGTGAGTTATGTGTTGAGCTGAGCCCAACTACTACACGTAGATGCCGTAAGCAATGTAATGCTAATACAGAGCAGGCGAGGCCACACGCAACCCGCTCTCTCTCTCCAACGTTTCAACGAATTATTCAAATCAGCTCTGGAACTGAAGAAAGCAGATAAGAGCCTTCACGGTTTACAAAGCCCTAGTCTTTTGTAACCTGTAATTCTCTATCTCTAATATATTTGTTATATGGCTGTGGTTTACGTTGTTTCCAATACGGGCTTTTGTTTTTTTAGATTGGGGATTCTCGGTTTCTAACATGATCTGAGGTAAAGTTCCAATCTTTATTTTGCTGCTTGCTGCTTGATGCTTTTGCTCGCTGTTTTTATGATCCCGTTGAATCCGGGAAAGGTAAAAGGTTTGTTCCTTTTTAGTTAATTCGTATCTGGGTCTATGAAAGCGAATGACTTGATTCTCGGGCTTGAGTTTTGTCGTTGAATTTACTTTTGTTTACCTGTTCCTCTGTTTTTCTCTGGGTTGTGTTTCTTACTGATTGCCAAGCAAGCTATTTGGTCTTTGGCATACTCCATATTTTCAAACAATGCATCTTGATATCTTAACAACTGAAGGACATGCCATGCCCTTTTCTTCTTCTTTTTTTTTTTTCTTGTGTTTTGAACAACAGTGGCCTTTGTGATTTATTACTCTTTTAGTTCTCTATTATTTGTTCTTGTATCTTAGCGTTTTATATTGGTCGATTGGCACTGTATTTCTAAACGTTTTTCCTTTGCTTGTACTCGTTGTACGTTCTGTGGTTCAGTGAAGAAGGTTAATGCTCTTTGCGCGTGACCCGTTCTCTTCTCCAATCCTCCGCATATACCTGCATTTATCTAAACACCCAAGGTGTATATTTTACTTGTTTATGCTGTATATCCCAATGGAGGTCAAGCTATGGAACGACAAGCGCGAGAGAGAAGTGTATGAAAACTTTGCTGAGCTCTATGCCATTATCAAAGCCACTGAGAAGCTTGAAAAAGCCTATGTTCGTGACATTTTATCCTCATCTGAGTATGATATTGAATGTCAGAAGCTCATTGCCCATTTTAAAACTTTAGGTTCAACTTTGAAAGAAACCGGCCCTAGTATCGAGCATTTTGCAGACACCTACAAAATGGAGTGTCCGGCTGCCATATACCGACTTGTGACCTCTGGGGTGCCCGCAACTACAGAGCACCGGGCTGTGGCAGCTGCCTCACCCTCAGCCTCAGCTGCCATAGTGGCAGAATCTGTTCAGAACTTTATTACAGCAATGGATTCCTTGAAATTGAATATGAAGGCGGTGGATGAAGTTTACCCCTTGCTCTTGGACGTTTCAGCTTCACTTGGTAAGTTGAGCATTTTGCCCCCAGAGTTTGAGGGGAAGACAAGGATGAAAGAGTGGATCTCAAAGCTGTCTAAGATGGCAGCTGCGGATGAGTTGACAGCTCAGCAGGTTCGACAACTTGGCTTTGATCTGGAGTCATCATACAATTCTTTTATGGCTGCCTTGCCTAATGCTGCTGGTGTTTGATTGGTCCATGTATAAATTTGTAAAATAGGCAATGCTTTCTGGCCTGGTTTTCTCATGGATGGGTATGGATTCTGATTTTGTAGTGGCAGCTTTTCAAGCTGGAGAATGGCATGGCATATTGTGCTGATCGTTGAACGATTATCATCTACCCTGTATTGCGAGTAAAAGGCTTGTTAAACGATCTTCTTGTTCTAAATTTTAGTTCTTTCTATAAGTTGATTGTATGTATGGATGTGTAAATCCAGAGCTGGAATTAACTTTTGGTAAGTGCCTTATAAAGAGTTTCTGAGTACGCCTAAATATGATTTTAGGCTAGATATTGTGGACATTACATTTCAAGATTAGCAAGCATTAAAATTGTATTAGGCTGCAATAGACAATGGTTTTCAGCATTTGCCTTGCTCTGTTGACAGCCTTATTTAACACTAATTTTCCTTACTCGGTGACACTGACTGGACGTAGAATCTCAATTTTTCAGTTCAACCAATGTATGAGTCTTTTTCATTGTTACTCGATGGTTGTATTCCAACTTGCTTTACAGGGGATTTAGTTTGTCAGGTTACACCAATTTGGGTGCTGAAAGAGAAAAACCTTTCTAAATTCCATTTTTAGTGGGCCTTTCTCCAGCCATAGACATTATCTGAAAAGATGTTGATTTTATAAAGTTGATTTACAATCTATCAACTATATCTTTTACTTTTGATTCTTTGGAAGAAGAAACAGATACATGTTTCTAGGGTTAAAAAGAATGTTCAAATTCTTCCTACAAGTGAGCCAAAATTGTTGGTAAGAGAGGTAGAATGAGCAGGACAATAAGGGCACAACCAGCAATAATGGCAATGCATGTCCATTTCCTAGAACTCTTCTGATATTCCCTGGCTTCTTGAAGATTCTCAGTTCCTCGCCGCACGAAAGAGCTAGCATGTGCGACGTGACTCTCAATGTCATTCAGCTGATGTCCCTGAGCTTCGACAAGAGCAGCCATATCCAAGAACACCTGGTGAAGCTCAAGTAAGCTCTTCTCTATCTCCTTCACAGCATCATGCCTTTCCTGAATTTCTGATATGGTGTCCAGGATCTGACCTCTCCCCTGTTGCTGAATTGCCTTTTGCAGGAAACTTTCACTTTCACCGCTTGATATCAATGTTTCAATAGTATCCTCACTTGCCTTCTCACCTGTAATTGTAAAATACCTGCGCTCCACAGTTTCCTTGTATTCTGCATTCATTTTAGCTCTCAAGTTCTGAAAGTCATCCATGAGATCCTTAAGCTTCTTTCCCAACCCACCAACCACAGAGGTCCTGGTTCGATCAGCAGACGAGCCTGGACCACAACCTGGTACATTCCGGCATATTGCATTCGATTTTTCTAATGCTTCAAGCTTTCCCTTGATGAGTTTGACACGTTTCAGGACTTGTTGAACATCTGAATCCATTCGAGCTCGGAGATCCTTCATGGTCTTGGCGTTATGGACAGTTTTGCTCTCTTCATTGGCTTCTTGTAAACTCTTGTACAGCCTCTCAACAGTTTTCATATCTTCCTTAACGTTTTCAACATCTTCAAAGAACTTATCCAGATTCATAGTCTCCCTTCCGGCCTCCACATCATCAAACTGTGCCTGTTGCCGGAGGTCACTGTGCCTCTTGAACGAGCTGGAGAGTAAATCATTCATCTTGCCTAGAACTTGTATAGAAGTATTGATATATCAGTAATTAATAAATTGATGAACTTGGTGATGATCGAATATTAAGTGTACAGACGCAAAGTAAAATCTTTTTGATGGGTTTGGTTGATCATCTTCCTCGTCATCACCTGTAAGCACATGAGGAGGAAGAGAGAAGAGGTCACAAAGGCAAAACACCTGACCAACAAAATGTTCTTATTCTTGGACTTGACATTCGAGGCTTGAGATTGTAGGCATTCGCACCAACCAAACTATACTAAAAACAATGGCCGTTTAGAGACATTGATTGAAGAAGATATAATTAATAAGCGGTTTACCCTTTTTGGTTGCATGCCGGTAACAGATTTGTTTGGTTGACTTTGTCTTCCTTGCATTTCCTCCCTGTAATCACCACATTGCCTCCTAACCTATACTTGGAAAGATAGGAAACTAAATCTTCTTGTGTCTTGCTTATAAATGTCATACGAGCGATTGTGTTACACTCGTATCTTTCGGAAGTGTCCATACCAAATGAAACCACATATGCTTGCCAATTTTCATGTCAAGAGTAAATCCAAAATTATTATTGATATTCATTGCTTTTTAATCTAATATATTATAAAATACTTTACTCGTCGTCGTCATCAACACTCAGTTAAAATCCTACAACACTTAGTTAAAATCTCACTAAGTCGCAGAGTCTAAAAAATATGAACTACCTTAGTATTAACTCAAAACCGAGTTTTACTGCTTCTACAAGAAATGCAACAGCATCAATTTGAAATCTGAAACAAGAGATCATGGAAGCACTGACATCTAGAAAATCGAAAAACTAGACTAAGCAACAAAACTACATTTTCCAATTTACTTCAAGTGGCAGCAATGAGCTCCTTAATAGAAAGTACATAGCTTCAACCAACCATCCTATATGATTCAATGATCAATATACTATTTTCATCTAAATTTACCTAAAGAGAATCATATTAGAGGATACAATCCAACAACACTACTGGTCTATTGACCGTGTTGTCCACCTCCCTCCACTCTACTTTCTATATACAGATACCAAAAAAGAACAAAGTGTACTCATATCGCTTGAATACTCAACTTTGCTGGATAGTTGTCCAATGCGCATTGGATGATAGAGCACACCCCTACCCAATGGCCGGAGCAGATGTAGATGCTTTCATGGAAGAAGCTGCATGATGATCCTTGTCAGCACCTTGGTGATTGTTGCGAGGTGTGCTATTGTCACAGATGTTTTCGTCTATGTTTCCGTCCACCAGCATCTGATTCCCAGCTGAGTTACTATCATCAGTGCTGGACAGTCTCTGCTGCCTCGAGTACCTGTCAGTTGCATCTTGAAGCATCCGCATCATGATGTTTCCAGAGTCTGAACCAGGTGATAACTCTTCCTCTCTCTCTGGCTGGATGTTTAGGTCAATTTGACCTTTGAAAGGTGTTGTGGAAGTTTTAATTCTGTTAGGATCATCATCAGAGCCTTCACTGACCAACTTTTTCTGGTTTGGGCTGCTATTTTGAGTGACACAAGAGGGTGAGGGGTCATCATCAAGCAATTTCTCGGACAAAGGTGATTGCTGCTGTTGTTTCCTTGTAGTTTCCACGTCTTTCTCTGATTGCTTCTTCTCACGTTTCATCATTAGAGTTTTAAAACGACGCTTCACTGTTAAGCAGACATTACAAGTACATGTCTGCTTATGCTTGGGGCCTTTTCCACTAGGAGGTTGAATACACACAATGCAGGAGCAGCCAGGCCTATGCCTAGGGTGCTTTGTGGTGGCCTGAGACGAAGGTGGGACTGCCTCACCCTCTCCTAAAATTGCTAGGTTGGCAAGGGTATCAAGGCCCTCCAAAGCTTCAATGTTATCTGTCTCCTGCTTAGCAGCTTTCATTTTCTTGGAAGAAGCTAGTGATTTGCGCCAACAAAACAAATAGTGAATTCAGCAGTTGTGGGAGGCACGTAAGAATCATCATTTGAACAAGAGAAGTCATTTCAAAGTCATCAGTATATGCAGGAAAAATAGTAAAAGAGCAGAAAGCGAATAGGATACTAGTTAGTACGACACTCAAGGACATGCTTATCCACTTCCCATGAGTATGTTCTATTAAACACTGGATATGGCAATATGATGATCAATATTTGTCTCAAGCAATTTATACCTTGATTACAGGATGGTCGAAGATCTTCAAGTTGTTCTGTCGTCAATTCTTGAGCTGCTGAACAAGATGATCTGGTAGAAGGTAACTTAAGATGTTATATAATGCCCAGAGATCACAACTCAAGTTAAGAATGGAAATGTGAAAAGTATCTATCTATTTGGCTGCAAGCTTTAGAGAGGAAAGGGATGAATATAGGCTCATTTTAGAACTTACATTTAAGACATAAATCATACTTTACAGGCTAACAAGAAACAGTCAGTCCAAGTGCACCATCCTTTAACTCCTTTGCTAACTGAAAGGATAACAAGGTCCAAATTTCCTAACAGATCTCTATCTAAAGATTATTACCACAGGCCAGAAGTAAGGATGGCACCATTGGAGGTGAAAGCTCCACCACTAAAAGCCTAACCTTCAAATGTATAAGTTTCTGTCTCAATAGGCAGAGCAGAATTGCATACTATCTAGTGCTGGGCATTGCAGGTCCAAAGGTTACCAATCAGACCTCAAACCTAAGGTATATGTAGACAGGGGAAATTAACCTTGACCAAGAACAGATGGTCTTTTACCTTTCTGAATCCCAGAGGTTACCGGCACATGTCCATTTGCAGGGAAGCGGAGCATTTACAGGCAATTTACGCCATTTTAAGCAATCTTCACATCGAACCCATTGAACCTTTTGACTGACAAGAGAACACACAACATTAAGATTTCTGGCCTATAACATATTATGTAACTGAAAAACTTGTTACAATAGGCAAAACATACAAGAAAAGATCCAAGAATGGAAAATTTTAAACTCCTAACTCAGAAGTTAAAACGAGTAATTGACTTCACATGCACAAACATATCCAAGGTCCTCTGAACGGTTATTGCAAAGAACGTGACACCAGAAGGACCAGATATCCTAATCCAGAAAAGGATAAAAATGACAGCATTAAGAACACTGTTCTTAAATATGTCACTGCTCTACTTATCTATAGTTTAATGTCAAGCGATTGAATGCAGACAGTTTTGTTGAACATTTTAAGGAACAGCATGCAATGATAAAACTACTACATTAACGTCCATAAGATCTATGATGTGAACTCTATCAGGTTTTACAATATAAATGCATGACTAATCATCGTGAACTATAAATATAACTAGCAAAATTATTAAACTCAAACTGGAGGCTCTCAAAATTAGCAATTTACCCTGTATTATCAGTAGCAAAAACTGTTGGCTTCCCAAATATTGGTGCATCCTGTTATACCACATGTAAGTACAGTCAAAATTGTTCCTTGAGAGGCTAAGTAGCCATGAGGAAAAGGGTACTTTTAGAAAGGAAAATTAGGCTAAGACAATAAGAAAATTCGGGAAAGAACTGAACGAGATGACAATAGCCAAGATTCATGTGAACATAAATTTTCTTCAATCCTAACAAATTCCTCATACACAAAAAGCAACTACATAATTTTCTTCAGTCCTAACAAATTCCTCATACACAGAAAGCAATTACAAAAGTTTTTTCAAATGTCCAGCAAATTTTCTCAGCCAGAATTTTGTCAAAAACTAAATGACGACATAAAATTTTCATATGAAGACAAGAATTCCTCAATCAAAACTAGGGTAGTTTGGAGCCCTCAAAGTAGACATAATCATTAATCTCATTGTCATATGAGAACCCTTTTGCAATCCTAAAGCAAGGTCCTAATCAATAATGGAAAACCTGTACACAAAAGGCACCCAGTATGAGTAAGTCATTAGGTCCATCAAGGCAAGTTACTAGCTAAGGGCCACCTTATCCTACTGTCCGGCATTAAGATACACTTTATCCACGAAGTTCTAGCATTACTGTCCGGCATTAAGATACACTTTATCCCCGGAATTCTAGCATTCTTCCTTTGAACAAATACTTCAATACATACTTCTTCTGGTTGATCTATATCATTACATCAATTGGGTGCAATAAATGCCTCCTGTAACTGCCACAGCGAGATCTAACCAAATAATCAAGGAGGTGGTGGGGATTCAATTTCCCCTGGGGGTAGGATATTACAAAAGGAAGTTGATCATGGAGGATCAAATAGGAAATGGAGCAATATCTAAACTCTAAAGCTAACCCATCCAACAAAATATAACAAACATTGCCAGCAATTAACACAACCAAAGATAAGTTTGTAACACTAACGAGAACAATCATAGGCGTCTTAAGGAGTAAACATGGATTAGAAGTTACTTCAATAGGAGATAACCAAACCTCATATTCCTCAAACTCAAAACCTTCTATCATCACAACACTAGGTGCATGGTCAAGAGGAGGGCGGAGTAGTCCCTGTGCTTCTTCCCATGTTAGCTTCAGCTCTATCATGTCTTCATTCTCAATTCTAAAACGCTTACTCTTTGAACCCAATGTGCTGCTCTTCCTCTTTTTGATACATGATTTAGCTTCAAGAACTTCTTTTGCAATGTACCCAGACTTGTCAACTTTGGACCAATGATTATGTTCTACTAATTCAGCCTGGGAAATTGATGAAACTAAGTTCTTTTGAATGACACATAGATAAACTGAGGAAGAGATTTCATGATTATTGATTTTTGCGATATACTGACTTCTCCATTAGCAGAAACTCCATTAGCAGCCTTATTTGCTTCGTTGTCCTGGAAAAGAGGAAAATATTGACAGTCAATTTGTTGATTTAACCAGCACGACTAAGACAACCAGATACAGAGTTAAACAAGACATAGAATGTGGCAGAAGTAATTAAAACATGCATTAACATTGAATATCACATTAGTGTGGACATACTGGATTATTTTTCCAACACTATCCTGGTGCCAATTACAAATGCTCCACATGAAGGTAGTTTTCTGTGAATATGCACTGTTAACTGAAGATTATTCAAGTGCACATAATACCATGGCAAGTCTTTTGCGAATGAACATCCCACATTCTTACACTAATAGCAGATTAATATATTGCAGAACTTGAGGGACGAATTAGGATGCACCAAAATGATATTTAGAATGAAAGAACAGATTTCGGCCTGTTGGTTACTGTACTCTACTGTTGCATATACAGTAAGAAATCCAAAGAAGCCAAAAGAATACTGAAGGTAAACCTGGTCAGGTGATGGAGCAGTTGAAGCCTTTCTGAATCCCATAACCAATTTTCCTTCTGGCTCCAATCTACTAAAAGTTACTGGGTGATAAAGAACAAATATCAGTAATGCAACCAAAGAAACATAAAATCCAAAGAGTAAGATCAAAGGAAGAAAATGGCAAAAGCTAAACTGATCAACACAGTAAGATATTTTATCAAGTACAAAAGCCATCCTATTGACAATAACGTAAATAGGTGATGAGCCAAAATAAACATTAAAATAACATAACCTTTAACTTGAGAAATTCAAACTCCTTGAGAATTCTTTCCAGTCAATCTGTATTTTACCTATATCACCTGCTTGCAATCTCATGTTCTGTATGCAAGGAGTAACTCCCTCCAGAACATACATTCTGCTGTTATTATTTGGCCAGAAGCGGAATTGAAAAATCCATTCCTTGCCTTTAGAATCCTGGACCTTAAGTGGTAAGCCTTCAGGCTGTGAAATTGGTGGGAAATAAGCCTGCCACATTATATTATAGAGAATAATATATAAGAGAACAATTAGAATAATAAATTATGATAAAATCACCAAGAGAGGGAGAGAGCCGCTAAATTTAAAGAGTATCATATTCTATTGTCTTATCGATTTAAGTGAAATCTGACTAACATGGAAAATATAATCTTCCAATGTAGGAGATTTTACAAGTCAATTTGCATTTGAATTTGAATTAAACAAAAGAATATTTTTCACAACCACAACCACCATTTGGGTTTATAGAATTTAAGTAGCATTTTTTCACTTTTGCATATTAAATATGTAAACAATCTATCATTTCAATAGAAATTAAACTATGAATAGCTGAGTTTACAGATCTTTGTATCACACTTGATAGGTGATGAAAGGAAGACATCCATTCTAGAAATTTGGACAGACATTTTGAAGCAAACGTTTGTCAATTAACAAACAAATCAGGACACACCTGACATAATATGTTATTTCATAGTCCACTCTTAAAGGAGTATAGTTTACAGAAATTCAAATTTGTTTAAAACACAATAAGCAAGTGGTAATCAATTCAAGGGATTCAGCTATTGTAAAATAGCATTCACTTCTGCAATTGACTATAATAACCATTATCTTCCACAAAAAGTAAGACAACTTTATATCTCCAATTTACCAAAAAAAAAATATTTATATCTCCAGTGTCTAAGTATATTTGCCAATATAAATGGGAGTTAAAGAAAAATATTAACAAAATTAAACTTCATCTTTGGATTCATCATACACACCTCGGCGCACTTTTTAGGAAGCACCAAACGCCCAATTCGCCCAGCATCACTAGCACTTAACATTTTTTCAAATAAAGGGGTTATTATAGAATTCGAGCTTGAACATAGTTAAGGCTTTAGGATTTGAAATAAATACAACCCCAAAACAATATAGCAGATAGTCTATCTCCTAAACTAAGTTTCATATGTACATCATAGTCTGAAAATAGCTAATGTAGTTAAATTCTTGTTTGTCTATAATGTTTCTTTTTTTGCCCCCATATGCTTCAAATTAATTTTCATGCATATTTGAAATAAGAAATGAACTAAATTAGCTCGTACAACCAACAAATCCAGTTTGTCTCAAAGGATACTTTCCAGAGATTTGCTGCAGCTCTTCATCAGTAAACCTAGGCCAGTACCGAGGAAGTAACTGGCTTCTTCCACGGCCATCTGTTCGAGGCCTTCCATTGCGAATTTGAACATCTCCTAGTGAGTCAGCTCTACCCTGTGTGTTATTACCAGGATACTGTTTTGGAAGTGTAGTTGGAGGGGTTGGTCGTAGGCTAGCGCCAGAGACGATTTGACCATGTGTTTCATTTAAAGATGCATAAGGTGCAGCAAGCTGTGGCGTCGCTGGATCCTCCCTTATGAAAGCCCTTTGTGAGAAACTTAAACTGGAACCCGGTTGCTCATCTGCAGTGTGTCCTGCACAGACTATTGAATCAGGTTTAGGTCCAACACATCTTTTATTTCAAACCTAGATTTTCAATCTATCATATAAAGCATTTAAGGAAGGGGCATTAAAAATGGCAGAGGATCTTACCAGCATTGCCATTCTCAGTAATATCTCGTGCACCAAGCTTTAGGCTCCCATTTGCTAATCTATCAGTGGAATCCTCAAGTTTTGCTTTTTCCAACGAAGGAGCAGATAATCTTTCACTAACACTAAGCCTGTCTACTTCGTAAAGCATCCTTGGATGAAATTCAGACTGAGAAATAGATGAGTTGAACAAACTGGGCGCTTGCCGCCATGGAACAGGACCTGATCCAGCTAACTGACTCCAATTCTTGACTGCCAGCTCTTTAAGTCTGTCAGGTGATTGTCCGCAATAAAATAATGATGTTTGCCATGCTGGATTCATTGTCTGAAATGCAGGTTGTTAAACAAAGTTTTAGTAATATCAAAGCTTAGAAGAAAGTCAGATTTAAAGTCCTAATTGTGAATTCTTGTCTCAATTAGCATACGCCAAACTCTTCTAATCTTTCCTCCCAACCAATCTTCAAATCAGTTCTGTTCTTTTTCTTTTTCCCTTTTTTTTTTGGGTGAAAGCAGTAAGGATCCAGTATCACACTGTTCCGAAGAAGCCTATCTTCAGCATATAGCCTTGTCATTAATTAAGTTATAATTTTTCAAATTGCTGCCAGTGATGACTCTGCACGTACATACATCCATCGCAAAAATATTCTACTATCGTCCTTCCACAATTTTAAATCCTCTATAACAACAGCAAAGGCAGAAACAGGAAACAGTGGAACAGCTTGCTAGACTCTGAAATATTATAAACAAGAGCATTCATCATGAACTTACTGATTCATCTTAAGGGGAAAAAAAAAGTAAAATGGATGTCGTGCATCCAGCCATCAAATGTTAACAAAGCTATGGAATAAAAAAGTCATCAACAATTATAACAAACAATGATCATTTGTTGTATTAATGTGATTAATATGTGTGCTTACCAAAAGAGCATTTTTCCTTGCACATGCTATGCATTCTATTCCTCCAGCATCCAACAAGGTAAATGCGTTATATGAAACGATACATCCACAATGTACGCGCTGCAAGGAAATGTCAAAATCAAATTGACTCTAAATTATGACAACTCATTTTTCAGGCACAAAAACACGCAAATCAATCAGAAGAATCTCCACTCACCTTCCCGCAAGACTCACAACACCTCCAACCTGCAGTGTTCAAATGAAAGGTCTCACAAAATCTTCCCTCCTCATAAGCAGAGCTAAGACACATACAGATAAAGTGTAGTGTAAGTGAAAATAAAATTGAAATGGAAAAAAAAAAGGGGATGATAGAATTAGACAAGTAGAACCAAGTCCATAAAGACAAGCTAAAGCTCTCATCCGTCTATCCACCCATCCCACCCCCAACTAAAAAAAAAACATAATAAAATAACAATAGTGAAATATGTAACTGAGAAATACTCCCTAATTATCATATTCCCAATAACAAGATAAGAACTAAAGCTAGTTCCATATTTCCTCGTAGACAACAAATCAAAGTTAAAGCTAGTCTTCTCTATACTGCAGAGATATTGGAGAATCTACCATGCCACGGCCAGACATGGAGAAGGGGATCATCAAAAGGATCTCTTAAAAATCATACCTGAAGGGGAAAAAAAATCTGAAAATTTACAAATATCATGAAGGAATGTATCAACTCCTTTTAGCTAGAAAATCATTTATATCAAGGTAAAAATTCAACCAATCTCCTAACAGTTTCTCGCAGAGTATTGACAGCTTCCCCTTTTCTTAGCATCAGATGACATAAATCAATGCCTACTTCTCTAGCTCAACCAAAAGCATCAACATAGACAAACCCATGTCTTCCACCTACTTTCACGATTATTTCCCCACTACAAGTGTAAGTAGGTTGAGTTTACGTAACTCCTCACTTACAACCAATCAGTCAGAAAGTCTAGCCACAATCAGCGGCTAAATACCAAAAAACTTATTAATTACAACAGGATTTTAACAGATTTTGATCAGGCCCACCTAAGACTAGGCCACGTAATATATTACCATAGGAGTAAGTAACCAGAAAGGGGAAAACTGCAGTAAAAGCTAAAAGCTGTTTTCTTACATAAATTTGTTCCGCCTAACTACATCCCAGTAATACACTTTGGGAACTTCCCAAATGACCCATTTCAACTGAAACACAGCCCTCCGAAATTCAACTCTTCAGACAAAAATTTCCAATTTTCCACCGCTACTATCTAAAAGGAGACCAAAATACAGACAAAACACGAATTCCACATGCATTATATATCTTGTTCTCTAACTCTAAAGCTACTCTCGCCCACAAAGCCCTGATTTCCATCTCCAAACATTAATTAGTACCCAAAAGCAAAAATTAAACAAATAGAAAAGGAAAACCATATCCCTAACAGTTAAACAGCTAAAAGTTCCTATATGCCGAGTATCAAGCTTTAATACGTCCAACCCGACACGGAAGCCAAACGGATTTCTCGCTCAGTTGTTTCATTAAAAATTTTGGTTAGTTTCAGTAAGGAGAGAACAAAATAAAAAAAAAAAGAAGTGACAAAGGCTCACGCGCATCGGTCGCAGAGTTCAGCAAAGTCGCCGGAGCGTAGCCTCCATCCTTTCCTCGATTTACAGTCCGCACAGTCAGGATTGAAACATTTTTGAGAGGTAACAGGAGAAGGAGAAGCAGCAGCGGCCGTCGCCGGAGCAAGGACTTGCAACGGGGGAGCAGGAGCGGCAGACATCCAAGAAAGAACGAACTGTTTAACCGCCAAAAATCAAACACAAAGAATCGTAAAAACAGAAGAAACTTGAATACGCGAAGTAGAAAAAGTACATGTCTTTGAGCTCTCAAACTCCGAATGGAAGTCTTGAATTATAGGGCATATAGACATACATAGAGAGCGAGACGGAGAGCAAAGAAAACGGACGTTGAAGTGAGAAACAATAAAAATGTGTCCGTTTGTAATTATATACACTTCAAACATGTAAATACTATATACGCATAAGTGAAAGAAAGTACACGCGCTTGGACCCGCGCGTGTGTCGTTTAAAAAAAACACACATCATCGGCTTCTGGGTTCGCCTGCGTACTTTTGTCTTGTGAACGGGCATTCAACGGGAACAGGAGGAAAGAAGAATGTTCCAAGTGTACCACGTGGCATGGTCACCTGTTTCGTGCTTAAAATCCAACGATGGTAACAAACTAGAAAAGGATATTATTATTTTATTATGATGACTGAATTCATGCAGCATGGTCCGCTAGTCATGCATTCACGTAACACAGACTTTGGTTCGTTTGATTCGTGCGCGTTGAAGACTTTTTCTTCATTCTTCTCTTGTCTCCCACTCCATGTTTGGAAATGATGTTATGTTGAAATTGGGTTGGCTAAGGCTTAATGGCTATGTGATGATCGAAGCAAAACTAAAAGATGCAAAAGGTGGAGCTCTGACTAGGAAAGTAAATAATTATGGGCTTTGGATATATCTACAGCAATGTATTCTACTCTTCCTTGTTGCTTCCTCCACTCCTAGGGGGGAAGCTATTGACGGACTGCCACATGCAGACTTTCCTAAACGACAAGATGGAAAATGCAATGTTATTTGCATGTCTGCCTGCCCTACCCAACACCATACAGATAAGTATATTTCATATACAAGAAAGTAAGTCCGTCGTCTCCAAGTAAGCACGTAAATACGCATTTGGGTTGTTTCGCATGCAAATGGACTGCAAGAGTATTACAAATTAACGCATCATATATGTAACATTCTTAATTGGAAAGACTTAGATAGAATTATTAATTATTTTTATTTTTAAAAAACTAGAGGTTTAAACTGATGAAGAAAACTTGTATTTCATCATAACATGATATGTACAGAGGGAGGATATTTATACTGAAGGAGAGGGAAAACGATAAACCTATTTGCTACTGTTGTCTGTA
>JAOSBK010000002.1:27753536-27785489 GCA_027568895.1 Erythroxylum shatona
TAAAAGATATTCCCAAAGTCTGATTTAATCGTTTCCCCCTTTGGAAGCCAATGCATGGCTACAACATCCTCAAAGTTTGGATGTGTGAGCCACGCATTCTGGAAACAAAATTGAGGGGTACTCGTCGATCTCGGGGGGATCAGTGGAAGTGAAGCAACAAAGGCCTATAATCCGAACCTAGGAAAGAAAGGTGATGATTCACAGCTTGAGGATAAGCTTGAAGCCAGTCTGTTGAGGCAAACATTCTATCCAGTCTAGTTTGAACTAGTCCCCGTCGCCACGTATACTTAGAACCGACATAACCCAAGTCATGTAGTCCACTCCCTTGGACCCAATCTTGGAACTGTGTATTCACCTGTCATGTAGTCCACTCCTTTGGACCCAATCTTGGAACTGTGTATTCACCACTCGAGTAGACTGAGCTCCACCTCTTTTGTCCAAAAATGCCAATTTAGCATTGAAGTCGCCCCGATAAGCCAGGGCCACTGAGTATGTAGACCAATCCAATGAAGAATTGGCCATAAGATATTTTGAGTCTGGCATTGGGGGCTGATGTAAACTACTGTAAAATCAAAGGAGCCTGAAGCATGCTTGATGGTGGTGTGAATAAATTGTCTATGGGCTATTATGACGGAGACATCAAATTCAGTCGTCCATAAAAGCCAAATCCCTCCAAAAAATCCGTCAGCTTCAACGCGAACCAAGTAATCAAACCCTAATTTGGTGACTACTGAGTTTGCCCTATGGCCACTAATACGGGGTTCTAGCAAAGCTAGAAAACTCGGTTTGTAATTACGAATGTAATTACGTAGGATGGTCTGAAACCTAAACCCCCTGCTCCTTGACAATTCCAAAGTAAAATCGACATAAGGAAAAGAGTATAAATCAAAAATCTACAACTGGGTAGAAGGGGTACCTCCCATGGGCGCGCTCATGGTGCGATCGACCGATTGTTGCTGGGCAGCCTCAGGTAGAGGATGTCCTATGATTTGGTTGGCCACCCGACTGGGCAGCGGTGTCGGGGGGTCGGAGAGGTGCTGGACATAACCTTCCTCAGGTTGGGGTAGGAGGTCCGTGGCCTCTACACCTTCCATGTGTTGGAGAGGTTGTTCAGTCGTGTTCTCATTGGTCGCGAGACCCTGACTATCACAAATCATTTCCGTGTGGGAAGTTATTTCTAGCGCTAAATGTTTGTCGATAGGAGTTGGGCGTAGAGGAATGGTAGGGGCCAGAACTGAGGCCGTAGTTGGTTGGGCTCCTACCTGTGAGCTTACTTCCTGGGTAGTCTTGGTGGATGCGCCTGTTGGGCCTTTTAGGCCTTTCTTAGTAGGGCGTCTGGGGCCTGAAGCAGAGAAAATGGGCCCCTAAAAAATATGTTGACCTTTGTCCTTCAACCCAGGAACTTCAAGACACTGGCCCAGTCTGGAAGGAACGAGAGGTTGGGCCTGTTGCTGGTGGGTAGTCTCATCACTCTGCGTGGCGTGGACCTCCAGGATATTAAATCGAGAGCCTGCTTTAGAGACGTTGTCTCTGTGTTGTCCCATCTTTTCCAGGGATCGCGTGGGATAGCAAGGCTGCTTCTTCTGCACCTGCAACCACGACCCATAGCCGTTGGGTTCCCAGGAGTAGCAGCTGAGTTGTGACTTGCCCCTGACCCTCCTTCGGTGTTCCCTATGCTCTGCGTAAGAGGGTCGAGAACGTTGGGAGGACGCTTGGAGCAGCTGGGAGTGGTGTGTCCAACCATTCCACACCCATAACAGACTTGAGGTAATCTTTCGTATACGACCATGAGAGGCTCGCCATCAAGCTCGACGTATGTTCTTAGGGGAGAGGTGAGATCAACGTCCACCACAATGCGTGCGAAAAGTACGCGATGCGCCAGAAACGTGGCCTCGTCTACCTTCACCGTCTGTCCCATAGCATTGCCCAAGGCAGAGAGAATGCAGGGATGGTACATGGCAATAGAGAGCTCTGGCAATCGAATCCACACGATCGCGCAACTGAGAGTTCCTTGGGACGGAAGGAAGGCCAGCGTCCAACTTTGGATGGCAAGAGCTTGGCCAAAAATAATCCAAGGGCCTTCGGTTAACACTTTCAGGTAGTTTGCTTCGGCCTTGAAACGAACGAGGAAAAACTCATTCTCCATATCCACAAGCTTTATGGGATTGGTCGGATGCCAGAGAACCTTTAACCGTGCACTGAGAGTTTGAAACCTGATTCGACGTCCAAGGAGTTTTACAACCACGGAACTAGCCTATTGTGTATCGAGCTTATCTCTGAGCTTCTGGGAGAGTAGAACCTTGCCCCTTGTTTCACCAACAAGCTGGGTGATGTCTCCCTCCTCGAGGTCGATGGGAGCATCGTCAGCCCATGGAGTCTCCTCCGGTTGTGAGGACGCTGGTATTTAGCTTGTCACCACAGAACTGTAGGAGAGTTTAGGTCGTGAAGGAGGGTCGTCTTTGTGTTTGCGAGTCCGCAGCCGCTTGGACGTCTGCTCATCTTGATCATGGAGCTCCATCATCAGTCGACGTTAACTGCACTGCTGACCTGCACTACTTGCAAAAAATAACATCTGGAACTGACGAAAGTGGAACAAAGATCACTGGACAAGAACGATCACGGAACGAAAATTTGTCACCTTTTCTCACTCTAACACTTTCTCATTTAGTCTCCTCGTCTCGTCTGTTGATGCCATTCTTGTCCTTGATTGTTTCTCAAAGTTTGACTCATTGATATCTTCCTTTACTGTTACTAATTTTTTTCTTGCACAAGTATAGGATACATGTTTTGCACATTTATTTACTTGAACACACTTCAACTCTACTTATCCAATTGTGATTTATACCAGAGAGAGATGGTGGGTGAAGGTGAAAAGTTCCATGTCTACCTTCAAAAACAGAGGCTCTTAAGACAGCCCAAAACATTGTCATTTGTTTCTTTATTTGATTGAAACCAGATGCATCTTTGGTTGTCCCTTAGTTTGCAGTAGCTTCTTCTGGGTTAAGGGGATGATTTAGGAATGATTCTACTTGCTATTTTTATACATAGGGTTTAATTATATTTAACATGGAGTTACTTATGGAATTCATCAAATTTATGTTGTCTTTCTGCATTGGAATTTATCATATTTGTGAAGTAATGGACTATTTGCATTTGAGATGATAATAGACTATGATAACATTGACAAATGAACTCCATAAAGAATTTCACTCAAAATTACCATGGGTTGAAGTTTTTTTCACTAGATTTGTTAAGATGTTGACGAGTCCAACATAGCCAAAGGCAACCATAACCTGCGCACATTACCAACGTCTAGAAGGTGAAGTCAATTTATCAATACTCTACCAATATGTTATGACAAAACCCTACAAATTTGTACCATTTAGACTATGCTATAGTAGAAGTAATATGGGATACTAAACAAATTACTACTACTACTATGATCAAGCGGGCCAAAAGAATTTTATGGGAGTTTGGGTTGATTTTGATTTATCAACTTACTTTCCAACGATGTAAAGAGCATCCTTTCAACCATTTTGGGGGGAATCTTGCTTGCATCCCTAAAATCAACTTCGTATAGGGTTATCAAATGCTGGTCATTATAGTCTGTTATCATCTAAGTTGTCCTATATTAAATAAAATGATGTAACTTATTTTAATGTTCCTATATTTAACTAAATAATAGGCCCTTTGTAAATATTCTTAATTAATGGCTATAAATTCTTGTTACAATTTTGCGGATGGAATTCTCGACATATAGCAGCTTTAATTATAGTAATGTTAACAAAGTGATCTCGTTTTATGGACTAGATGCTTATTTGAGGACATAAAAGAGTCATAGTAATCTAAATAGAAAATTTTTGGGATGTCCCAATTATCTTATTAGTAACTGAGAATTTTTTTCAATAGTATGATAAGCAATTTCTTGAGGGAGTTATTTATGTAATTAAGAAATTAAGGAATGATATATTTGTAGTAAAGAAGGAGGCTAAAAAAGAAGTACATATAGACCAAAGGAAGATGATGTGCAATTGAAAATTATGAAGCAAGACATGGAGATGTTAACCATAAAGAAAAAGAGTTGAAGTTGATGCTATTTAATACAATTGTAGGGCTTGTTTCAATTGTTATTTCATTATTCATCTTCTATATGGTTATAAAATTAAAAATTAGGTATGACTAGCATGAATGTCCTTATTAAAGTATTTATGTTTTTTATTATTGAATGGACATACAAAATTATTTGCTAGACTATATTAAGTATAGTTTAATTTAATAAGATCTATCACATATAAATACTTGTCACATAATATCAAATCTCCCTACTTATCCACATAATATCAAATCTCCCTGCATATAAGATCTATCATGTATAACAATACTTAGAAAATAAATTTGTAAAGATTACTTTGTAAGTTATTAAATACAACAACTTCCATTACTAGTTTACTATCTACTTCCAATCCATATATATCATAATTTCCATTACTAGCATACTATCTATCTAATCATTGATGAATAGAAAAGTTAAGCTTAGACCCACAACATTTTGAATCAAGCTTTTGAGAAAAATGGAGTAGAAGTTGAACCTAATGCAAACATTTATATAACCATAAACTATATAATACAACCTATTTGATCCCATTAATATAAAATGTTCCTATATATAAGACCGATTATATAAATATTTATCATTTATTTATCGTATAAACCACCAACCTCTAACAAATTAATAATTAGTTACAAAATACATCAAATCAATTGTCATAGAATGAAATACATGGATATAACAAATCAAGTGTTTGGTTTGTTAACTTGTTGGTTGCTAGTCCCAAATTTTGCTTTTTTCCCCTTAAAATAATTTGTAATTCTCTTGAGGTTATGCTAGACTTACCCATAAATCTAAACCTCTTTATTCAAATGAAAATTTAAAAGATTTTAGATTGACCTTTCCATATTTCCTTTGAGTGAGTAGTGTTTGTAGAACTGCCAACTTCTAAACTAATGTTTTGATGAATGTTCATATGAATTTAAAATTAATCAACTTATTAATAGACGCATATGAGTTTACAATTAGTGCAAATCATTTTGATGCTTGTTAACTAGGAAGACATTCATCACTAGCTGACATGCAACTTTAAATTCAAGTTTACTGAACATAAATCAAGTGAATAAAATAACATTACAATTTGTAAGATATAAATCATTATGTTATCATTGTACAGTTACATGTGACAAGTCTCTAACATAAGGCCCTTCAGTTGAATTTATTTTAACCTACAAAATAATATGCATAACATCCTTGATAATTAGATTAAAATTAAAAAGATAAAAAAGTATAAATCACTTACATTGGCTTATTGGTCATTAGGTCTTGATACATTACATATTCTACTGTTGTGTCCATCTACACCACATTTCCTATATTTTTGTAGTTGACCCTTTGGCAACACCTTGTTACGGATATGACTTAGTCAAACTTATTTTACTCATTGGCTGAGCTGGTTGTTGTATTTTCAAATTTAAACTTCCTTGATTTTCTCTTGTGTATTTAAACTTCCTTGATTCTCTCTTGTGTATCTTGTATAGATTGCAATTGTATTTAAACTGTATATGGATCAATAGAAAACACAGAGCTTTTCCCAATCATTCTTGCTGCGTTTTACACACCTTACTTGAATTTGGTACTTTCTTTGGTTCATTTTTATCTCTCCTCCTTGCTTTCTTTGACCTTACTGTCATCACCCTCTTAGCTGGTGGATGTATTTTCTCAAAATCATTCAATGGTCAAAAAATCACTCCCTTAATAAGCTATAACAATTAATCACACAGTTTTAAAAATGTTCTCTTTTTGTAGCAATCATCCATAAATGCTTCTAGTTTTTATTTAGAGTGATTGATAGCACTAATGACATGCTTGTATGGGTAACCAAATAGGTCTTGTGTGCTATGTAACTATAATGATTGTCCCTTCCTAGTCTTATAATATATTTTTCATCCCATTATTGACCATATATGCTCCATCAGACAATTCTTCATTGCTTTGCCTCCTGTTTTTTTAAATCTTCATCACAATTATAAATGCAATATCTGATTTCTATGCATATGTATATACCTTTTTTTCAACATGCCTTCTCACCACCATTGTCATTATGGTTTTATTGATAACTAATATGTCTCTTGCTGGTAAGATCCACTCGTTGAAAGCCTAGCTCAAGTTATTGTCATTAATCGAACGTTTTGTCTCAAATGATTGATATAACCTAGCACAACTCTCTTATAGATACTCAAGCAAATTATAAACACACTCAGGTCTAATTTTGTCTATTTTCTTTAATTGCTTATTAAATTCTTTGATGTATGTTAACCACACACATGCCCAAAATTGTCTCCTCAAGTCTTTACTACTCTATTATCCATGTCAATTATGGAAAATGTGTCTGGTATACATTTTGTGACAAGCATTTGGAAGCATCTCCTCAACAATTCTTGTTAATCCCTGAATTCACAAGTCATAAAATAACTATTAAATAACGAATTATAGTAATAAATCATATAAACAACTTAAGTAAAAGAAAATTTGTATGCCTTTTATATGTTAGAAATTATTAGAACTCCATTTCCATCTTCCAACTCCAAATCAGTTAATAAGAGTTATAAGAATCGACTCCAAAAATTAGTCCCTTCTAACTACACTAATTAGTTTCCTTTAAAATTAGTCCTTAATAAACAACCATTCATCCTAACTATGGGCCTTAAGTGCCTCCATTGATTCGTAACTTCAAATAAATGTATAACTTCTTAAACTACAATAATGAGGTTTCTTAATTTCTTAAAAATTTTAGTTCCAGTGTTGACTCAAGATTTTTATGTTTCAACTTGCATCTTTGAATATTTACGAGCATAGTTTAATGCTCGCTCCTTTAATTTCCTCTTAACAGCCTTACACATAGTAGAATAATAAATATGTTCAATTTTTTATCTGTATTCTTCAATCATATTTGTAGTGGTAATGTTAGGCTTCTTTAGAATTTTGTCTCAGAAATGTTTAACTAAAAATTTTGTTGATACCATCTTAGGTTTATTTGTTACGAAATATGTATGCTTAAACTTATATGTTTTTATTTTGAAATATTCATCGTTACTATTATAGGCTATATACAATTCCCACTTGCATCCTTCAATATATCCAGCTCTAATTCACTTAGACTCACTTTTTTCCATTAGGCGTTAAACCATGTTGTTATTAAATAATCAACAACATTTTTGAACTCTTTAGCATTGGAAACTCCATACCTAATGTCCAATGTAATGTACTACCATATGCTTTATGTTTATCACTTATCCTAAGTCTTCTAATTGGCTCCCTAAGCTTATCTCCACTAAGGTACTCATCACTAGCAGTGTAACTTCCATAATCACAAAAATCAATCTTCATTGATTGGTGTCCATATGGAGTTGAAATATCGAGTTATTATGTAAACCTTCAACTTCATTATCACTTTTGGCTTCATCACCTTCAGCTTCATTAATATCTTCAGCTTTAATACTCTTCTTCATTGTCACCTTTAGCTTCATTATTATATGTTTCAGCATCCTCATCATTAATATACTCTTCTTTATTAATATCTATATTAACTTTATCGAGCATAATATCCTCATCAAATCACAAATCACAAATCCTTATCATTATCTGTTATAGTCAAAACTTCCGGAGCTATAGTTTGATTATCAAGTTTGTTTATGAGATACATCTCGATTGCTCCATGTGTTTTTAAAACGTTGATTAATCTAATGCAAATTTCATTAGATTCAATAAATCTAAAACTCAAAACTCTATAATATGCCTTGTTAACCTGTAAGTATCTAGATTCCTTTCCCATCTCACAAATTTATTTATAGCTGAAAAAATCAAGATCCACTTTATTAAAATAACTTGTCAGCCCATCTTTATAATTCAACTCAGGATCTTTCTTAAAGTATCCACCATAATATAACTTTAATCTTCTTGATTGAGTCATTATAACTTTATGAATGGCAAGTAATAACCATATACAAGAAAAGTAAATAACAATCCATAAGCAAATAAGTACAAACACACATACAGGTTACTTTGACTACTAATTGAGTAGAAAATAACTGACCAGAAAATAATATAGAAACTATTTCAGATGCAAAAACTTATTCAAGCTACTTTGACTTGTAAGAGACAGAAACAAAGCAAGCCCAAGCCTTGACCCAACTTCAGCTCCAGCCCAAAAGTTCAGCTCCCTCACAATAAAGTGATGTACCTGTAATACAGACTATAACATCCACAATTCTGTTGTAACGAATTCTTAGCTGTACAGATTTACAAATCTTACAAATCTCTGTATATATATACTCAATCAATGAAAGGAAAAAGCAAGCAACAATTTTACATCACAAAATTTATTTCATTCCTTTTCATGGTATCAGAAAATAATTGAACATAAAACAATATAAAAGTTATTTTAGATGCACACATATCTATATACAAATACATATTCAAACATATATACAAAAAATACAAACACATACAAATATATATACACGTGCCCACACACGCGCCCTACGCCACTGTTCGTCGTCGGGCACGTGTGGCTCCCTTGTTAGAAAAAGGTTATTTTAGGCGAGTTTTGGGTCAATTTTTTGTATTCCTGAGCTCGTTTTCACCCCATTTCTCAAGGCTAAACGCATGTATACTATTTTTATGTAATAAAAATCAAGAAAAAATCAAGAAACAGAAGTTAAATCTACGAAAACCTTATGGAGAGAAAACCCAAAAAATCTTCGTTTTTAACCACCTAATCATATCACCACTCTGATACCACATATAATACGTAACGATACATTAGTTAGTATTCCGGATCGAACGTGAAAGAGTAAAAAATGAAAAAATGCAGAAAATACCTGATTTTAGTCTCTATAACTTCAAATGAGTTTTTTGAAGCCGAAATAAGCGTGAATCTACCGCAACCTTCACGAGACCTGCTCTCTGGGACGCAAGTAAGGTCTTTCTTTCTCAAAACGTAAGTTCTCTTAACAGGTCAGATAATCCTTATATTTGCGATTGATATGAGCAAGTGCAGAAGACCTTAACCTTTATTTATGACATCTATATCGAGCTTCCCCGTCACAGGCCAGATATAGGTTTGGTCCATATTAATTGAGATCTATTTTTTACTTAATTTTGACTCATTGATTTAGATCATTTATTATGTCACTTTATTATCTTTATCCATATCAAATTATGTAACTTAACCGATAAGTTATTTAAAAACCGAAAATTGCAATTAAATATTGTCCAATTTTATGGGAAATTACAAAAATGTCTAACACTAACTGTATATTAAAATTTTCTAATATGCTAAAAAGTTAATGACTACAGGTTTTTCAGTAAAAATTAATCGAAGTCATGTACTTGCTACCATTTGTAATGTAAGAAACAGAGATGGCATTTTAAAGGGAAGTCCAAAATAACCTCTTTCTAGATTTTGACAGCAACAACCAAAAAGTGCATTACAAGAACATCCACTTGAATAAAACCAAACATCTATCTGCATCAACATCAATTAGCTAACAGGTAGACTAATGGCATTAATAATAAAAAAAATTGTAAAAAGGAAGGTAGTTTTGGATCCGGATCTCCATCTTCCGCATTTCTTCTATAAACAAAACATGGGGTTCCTCCCTCAACAATCCCAAAACAGATAAACTTTTCTCAACTCTCAACAATGCCTGCATCCCCAAGGAATCCCTCACTTTCTCCCAATATCTTCTCTTTCACCTTGCTTCTATCAATAAATTCTCTTCTCTTTCATTCCTCTCACTCCATAGATGAACAAGGACAAGCTCTTTTGACATGGAAGAAAAGTTTAAACAGCTCAACAGGTGTGTTGAATTCGTGGAATCCTTTAGACCAAAGTCCATGCAAATGGTATGGGGTCAGTTGCAGCTCAAATGGCAACGTTGTCGAGATAAGCTTGAAAGCTGTTGATTTGCAAGGTCCACTACCATCAAACTTTCACTCTCTCAAGTATTTGAAGACCCTTACCCTTTCGTCAACCAACCTCACCGGTTCAATTCCCAAAGAGTTTGGAGAATACCATGAGCTTAGTTTCCTTGATCTCAGCGATAATTCTCTCTCTGGTCAAATCCCAGAGGAAATTTGCAGGTTAAGCAAACTGCAAAGCTTATCTCTCAACGCAAATTTTCTTGCAGGTGGGATTCCAGCTAATATTGGAAACCTTTCAAGTTTAGAGAATTTGACTCTCTTTGACAATCAAATCACTGGTGATATTCCAAAGAGCATTGGAGCTCTGATCAGGCTGCAAATTTTCCGAGCAGGTGGGAACAAAAATCTTAAAGGTGAGCTACCTCAGGAGATTGGAAACTGCACCAACTTGTTTGTATTAGGCCTGGCTGAGACCAGCATTTCCGGCAATCTTCCTTCGTCGATCGGAAAGCTGAAAAGAATTCAAACTATAGCCATTTATACAGCATTTTTGTCTGGTCCTATCCCTGAAGAGATTGGAAACTGTAAGGAGTTGCAGAACCTATACTTGTATCAGAATTCTTTATCTGGTCCGATCCCGAAACGAATTGGGGAACTCGCCAAGCTTCAGACTTCACTCTTGTGGCAGAACAGTTTAGTAGATACAATCCCAGACGAGATTGGAAGCTGCTCTGAGCTCAAAGTTATTGATTTGTCTGAGAATTTTCTTACAGGAAGCGTACCTAGAAGTTTTGGAAACCTTTTGAAGCTTCAAGACCTTCAACTTAGTGTTAACCAGTTATCAGGCACCATACCAATTGAAATCTCAAATTGTACAGCCCTCACTCATCTTGAAGTAGACAACAACGATTTATCCGGTGAGATAACTGCGGCTATTGGCAACCTTAAGAGCTTGACTCTTTTCTTTGCCTGGGAGAACAATCTAACTGGTAACATACCAGAGACTCTGTCAGAGTGCCAGAACCTTGAAGCTCTTGATTTATCTTATAACAACTTCTTCGGTTCTATACCCAAAAAGATTTTTGGACTGAAAAATCTTACCAAACTACTGATACTTTCAAATGAATTGTCTGGCTTCATACCACCTGACATAGGAAACTGCACCAACTTGTACAGGTTGAGGTTAAATGGAAATAGACTGGCTGGTACTATTCCATTGGAAGTTGGAAATTTGAAGATTTTGAATTTCGTTGACTTGAGTGACAATCATCTTGTTGGAGGTATTCCCCCGTCTATAGCTGGATGCAACAACCTAGAATTTCTTGATCTCCATTCAAATGGAATCACAGGTTCTATACCTTCTGCTCTACCCAAAAGCCTACAGTTTCTGGATGTTTCAGATAACAGGCTTACAGGTATATTGGCCCCTATCATTGGTTCATTGACAGAACTAACCAAGCTCAATTTGGCAAAGAATCAACTTTCTGGTGCTATCCCAGCTGAGATATTGTCATGCAGTAAGCTACAATTGCTGAATCTTGGGGGCAATGGTTTCTCTGGGGGAATTCCTAAGGAACTTGGTCAAATTCCTTCTCTGGAGATCTCTCTCAATCTTAGTTGCAACCAATTCTCTGGTAGGATCCCGTCTGAATTTTCTGGTCTCACCAAGCTTGGAGTACTTGACCTCTCACACAACAAGCTTGAAGGCAAGCTAGATGTTCTAGCAGCCCTCCAAAATCTTGTTTCTCTTAATATCTCTTTCAATGACTTCTCTGGTGAACTGCCCAACACCCCATTTTTCCGTAAACTTCCTCTCAGTGACCTTGTTTCAAACCGAGGTCTCTACATTGCTGGAGCAGTAGTGACACCAGCTGATCGAATGGGAGCAGAAGGACGTGCTAGATCAGCAGCGAAGATGGTTATGTCTGTTCTCCTTATTGCAAGTGCAGTGTTAGTTCTCCTAGCAATCTACACGCTAATCCGTATTGCCGGCAGGAGGATGATGGAAGATGGCAATTGGGAGATAACTTTATATAAGAAGCTTGATTTCTCCATTGATGACATTGTTAAGAATCTGACGTCATCAAATGTAATAGGCACAGGCGGCTCTGGAGTAGTATACAGGGTGATAATTCCAAATGGTGAGACACTAGCTGTTAAGAAGATGTGGTCATCAGAAGGGAATACGGCATTCAATTCTGAAATTCGGACACTTGGTTCAATCAGACACCGAAACATTGTCCGTCTTTTGGGCTGGGGTTCTAACAGAAATTTAAAGCTCCTCTTCTATGACTATGTACCAAATGGAAGCTTGAGCTCGTTCATCCATGGTGCTGGCAAAGGAGGAGCTGAATGGGAAGCCAGATACGGTGTTGTGTTGGGGGTGGCTCATGCACTAGCATACTTGCACCATGATTGTGTGCCAGCAATACTCCATGGTGACGTTAAAGCCATGAACGTGCTGTTAGGACCAGGCTACGAACCTTACTTAGCTGACTTTGGATTAGCAAGAATTGTGAGCAGCATTACTTCAGATGACGTATCAAAACCCTGTCAAAGACCACACCTTGCCGGTTCTTATGGATATATGGCTCCAGGTATTCATCACTCTAATTAGTCATTTCAGTTCACTTCAACCCAAAAAAAAAAAAAAGATTTTGCAAGTAATCTTTGCTTATATTTTGTTGGTTTCCTTTTTCATTTTTATGATTGCGTAGAGCATGCATCAATGCAACGTATCACTGAGAAATGCGATGTGTACAGTTTCGGAATTGTACTTTTAGAAGTTCTAACAGGAAGGCATCCCTTAGACCCAACATTGCCTGGTGGTTCGCACTTGATTCAGTGGGTTAGGGACCACCTAGCTACCAAGAAAGACCCAGTTGACATTCTTGATCCGAAGCTTAGAGGAAGAACTGACCCTACCACCCACGAAATGCTCCAAACATTAGCTGTTTCATTTCTCTGCATAAGTAGCAGAGCCGATGATCGTCCTACAATGAAGGAAGTGGTTGCAATGCTAAAGGAGATTCGACAAGTTGAGGCCTGGAGGCCTGAAGCTGACATTTCAAAGGTTGCTCTAACAACGGTTCATTGTTCTCCTCCTGCTAGGATTATAGTTTCACAAGGCTCTACCAATTGCTCCTTTGCTTTCTCTGATGATTCCATCTGATATTATTACTGAAAAGAGCGCAATCGAAGTGGGAAGTCAAGCATAATTTTGTCCCTTCTCATGTTCTTCTCTCATAGAGTTGTAATTCCTGGCATTATAAGTTGTAATAAATAATCCCTAATGGATAATAATATTAAAAAAGAAGTATTTGAGAGATTTCGAGTTTGTAAATAACTTGAATAGTAAGGTGTGAATGGTTCAGCATTCTCATCTTTTAACCAGAGGTCTCGAATTCGAATATTAGGAATGGAGAAATCTATTTGGCCAGCACTTTACCCCTTACAAGCTGACCCGGTGCGAGCGAGAATTAGTCTAAGAGTGGATGGTTTAAAGACGTCTTTCTATAATTGGGACCCTCTTAAGACATCTCGTAGTCTAATCAAAAAAAATACTTGAATAGTAGATTAGGCCAGTAGGATGACAATCGTTAATTGGATGGATGCAAGAGAATGAATGCAGAGTATGCAGAAGCTGGACCAATGATCGCTTGCATTAGATCTATACAATTGTATTTAATGTATGCAATAGGATTCTCTCTCTATCTTTATCCCATGCCATAGTAGAACGAGTCTTTCGACATGGTCCCACGTTCGTTAAGTTCACATGTTCATTCATGTGCCAAGACCGTCTGAGAGGGACTTTCCAGCGATGAACCAAAAAGAACTCTTCCAAAACTTGCTAACCTTGGTTTATACTCTTTATTAGTTGTCCTAATTCAGAAGCACGTGCACTTGCAGGACCATCATACCTCTCTTTACAAGAAGCAAAATAGTGTCCTGTAAGCTAACCTTGATCGCATGCAATGGCATTGGAACCCAGCCCGCATCAAAATCACCGTCAGGACAAAGAACTTCGACATCTTTATCTACTAATAGGACAAGAGCTCAAACTTCATATTTTGAAATCCGTCAAACGATCAGGTTTAAGAGTTTATGCGTACGCTTTACAGTACAGAGGAACCAAGTAAACTACAAACTTTTCTGAGCTACACGTAAAAAACGTTGACATTTGATCCAACATAATTAACAAGGTCTTAGTGAAAGAACTGCACTTCACGGGTACAGGAATAACACCATTGTGTCAACTTGCTGCTTTGTCTTGGAGTAATGCTACCATGAAGGTGGACTTACATTCTACACGGATTAGATGTCACTAAAGCAGGCTGACGCAAGATGAAACGTAGCACAGTACCGGATGTAGTGGCCAAAATTTTGGCCACAACGTTGCCTGCTAATGGAGACAGTAACTCTGTCCACGCTAAGTAAATTCCAACTCAAGCGATGGGACGGACCATTGTCTAAATTTGAAACGGCCCACATTCCTTGGACTTGTGTGGCGCATGGTGATCCTTATTGCACTCCAAGTGAGCTTCTAACTTCTTCAAAACAATGCAAATGAGCCGGAGTCAAAACCACGATGCTGAAGCCTTTGAATAATTCTTGATTTACACATCCTAACCACTAGCCACTGCTTTGAAGCCTGAACCATTAGATGATCCTGGATTCTTTGATATGCCAAGCTTTGGATCTTGATCTCCATGTCAATCATCATCGAAAACTAGTTTTATTTCCTTCTGCATGTCACTATTGACTTACACCTAATTTACTATACATAGCCTGGTCAAACAATGCGGCTGCAATATTTAATGAACAATACCAACTTTTGAAAATAACAGATATTGAAAGTATGATCATTATGCTTCAAGTTTCAACTCTTGTTCTGTCGCTTGTCTGTTCAAGTGGACTTATCACTAATTGTTGCTAGAAAGAAAATTTCTTGCTGCTAATACATATCAAGAGGCAGTTTTGTAATATGAAGTTTCCATGCCAAAACATTACTAAATTCAGCCATATTTTAAATTCATGCAGCCAAAGTGACTGGTGATAACCTACAGACTACCATAATCGGGGTTAGCCAGTTTTGCCATTAATCTACAGAGTTCTATAGCTACAACGTTGCTTCTGGCCCTATCCAGACTAATTGGTTCTTCCCATAATTTAGAAAATATTTACATTGCCTACTGACTACAGAAAAATTCAGGATTAACATAATTGACCTTTGAAAGATTCCACTACATTTGTATTGATAACATCTATGTAGATTCCACTGCATCTTACCGATTGTTATTATGAATGCACAAAACCTAATGCTTTCTCTGTCAGCAATCACAAGAGCAAAATAGAAAATTAGTGAGATCAAGTCACAATAATTATTGTTCGATCCCTCCTCCAAAGATCTCTTTTCTAGCCATATTGCACTAACATCCCAATAATTCAAATGCCATAAGATTCCACAGAACTACAATTACAAGTCTAGGTTTAATGAAGAATACATGATATTATTTATATGACCAACTACACTAGCTTACAAAATCTACACTTGAGAATAAAACAGAAATTGGTCAGAAATTTCAACCAAATAACCAATTGACAGTAATTGTTATTGGTAAACTGAATCCTATACTTACAAATGCCACAAAGCACAGGAGGAAGCTAAATTGAGTTTCTTCCATTAAACATAGTTAAAGATCAAACAACAGCTGTCATCAATAACATGATAAAGAATGGAGCAAAAGCAAGTGATCAGTCTCAACAACTTGTTGAGATGTCAAGTGTGAATAGAAATCCCACATTGTAAAGAGATGGAATTACTGAAGGATATATAAATAAAAATGACTCATAAATTTAATATCTTAAAGTTTTGGGTTGAAACGTGATGTTAAAGCCTAGAGTATGTTCTCTTACTAGGCTAATGATGAAGATCTCCCATATAAGTGAACTTTCCAGATCTAATACGAATGTCCAAATTTACAGTTAGGAGCCTAAATTTCCAGCAAATTTGCATTAATGCATATGTGCATAATAGCTAAGCTTGAAAATTCCAAATAGTAAGCATATATTGTCTAAGCAGAAAGCATACTTTAACCATGTAGCAAGTAACTCAACTGCCACGTTCTCAGCTTCTTGCTGAGATTTTAATGTCAAATAAATGTTACCATTGGAATCCTTATCTCCTTAATAACATCCTCAGTCTCTTCCACGAATTTGTTGTTCGCAACCCTCAAGTTCATATCAACTTCTTTTCCTGACCTTTTCATTAATGAATTATTTTGTTTGACTGGCAACACTTCTAAGATAGAACGCTTGAGCTAGGGTAATGCATAGATGTAAAAAAGATGAAACTCTCGCTTATTGTCAGTAAAGAGATGTATCATTACTGATAAATTAGAATTCCAATGGAGCCACGTTGAAACTCTTTATACATCACTTAAAATAGAAGAAATTTTCAGAGCACAAAGTTCCCTCTTTCATCAAGTGCATCATGAATTTCGTTCTTCTGAGCCTTCTGGTCCAAACCAAGAGTTTCACTATTTCGTTCCAAATTTTCGTCAGAAACCATCTTCTCAAAACGTTCACAGGTAAAGAATTTGGAAGACTTCCGAGGGAGGTATCTAACCGGAACCACTGACTCATCGTAATCCCTGCCTTCTAAACGCAACATTGCAGCGTTTCTATTTCATGTAAAGACCGAAGCTTTATTATCAGGAGAAACAAGCAACCTTCAAGTTTCAAATAATCAAAATTAAACTAGGAAATCTTCATGAATTTAAACACCTAATAAAAGACGCCTAATTGCATAACTATAGGTTCAGTAAATGTATGCGTAGTTTTCAGTATCAAACAAAAAGTCTTTAAAAGCAGATGTTTTTGTTCTTGATTTCGTTATAAACACATATTCATTCCATTTCCCGAGTTTTGAAATCAACCAAACGTTGAAAAGGGTACATTTGGGACGAGGCCTCCCAGCTGTTGGAGACCTTGGAGGGGGGATTCCGGACAAGGATCACCATTTTCCATGTTCAAACTTAAAACCTAGTTCCCAGCCCCAGCCCCAGCCCAGATGAGAAACAAGGTCGGGCTTAATTTGGATTCTCAACGAGCCTTTTGCCAAATTAAGGTAGAAAAACACACAAATCTCTTATTCTTTGGCAAAAATATATATTTTTGAATTTATATTTTGGAATATTTATCCATTATGTACATGTCAGTAATAACGTGACATGAGTTTAATATTTTTCAATGACATACATGTTATATTCAAATTAAATTAAAATTTTGTTAGTTGCATTGAATTCTTAATAAAATTAATTAACTTAATTTAACCTTAATAAGTCATTATTTAGCTTGATGGGCTATTTCTAATAACAATTTTTAAGTTAATTTTCAATTTCAAGGATATTTATTAAAATATTAAGCCGGCAAATCTACTTATCATTATATCAAATTTAGTTTGATTGAATTTATGGTATTTTTGTTTGTATTTAATAATTTTTCATTTGACTATTATGATAATTAAATAAATCAAGTCAAACTTGATTAAATTCAAGTTTAAATTTGATAGGGGTACAAACTTAATTTTTTTAGGCTTAAGTTCAAATATGATCCAATTTATTATAAACTCAAATTTCATTTAATTCAAACTTTAAAATTTTCCCGGGTTCAAATATGAACTCGAGGGAGTTCTTTCGTTGCAAACTCTAATTGCATCTCTTATTGTAGCATTACCAATTTGCCATTAATTTTGAAAGTGAAGGGGAAATTACGTGGATCAAAACACAAGGTGGCGACCATATTTTGGAAGTGGTACAGGTTTGAAGGATGAGCTTTGGGTTCTGGTGTTTCTTATGATGAAATCGATTGGGAGACTGATTTATATCTGAATTGAAAAATTAAAGGTTTAAACTGATGAAGAAAACTTGTATTTCATCATAGCTTGACATGTACAGAGGGAGGATATTTATACTGAAGGAGAGGGAAAACGATAAACCTATTTGCTACTGTTGTCTGTACACTGAGGACGATGATGTGCTGCTGTTGTGTGCGCTTATTGTGTATGGTGCCCATAACAGAATTGTCAGGGGATATTCGGCTGCTATGTACAACTGACAAAAGTAAAAAATGCTAGAGAGGAAACGCTAAATAGATGACTGGTAATAAGTAACTGGGTTTGGAAATAAAAGAGCTGGGTCTGACTATAGGAGCTTCAGGCCATCTCCGTATGCTAGCCCACTTTTATATTCCACAACCCATTCTTTAACATTCGGCAGCCCACGATTTTAACCTAGCTTTTAACCTATCTTTCTTAACAATTTTAAACCATAAACCACACTTAGGTATTGGTGTGAATTTGTAGACTTAAATTGCGATCGAGTTTGTCGCTCTCATCTTGTTGACTTCTAAAAAAGCAAAATTCCAAAGTCTGCTAAGTTGAAATGAAATAAGTATATGTACATACTACTTAATTAAGGCTATATATTAGTTAAATTAGGAAATTATTGATGCAAGATCACTTGAAAACTAAATTTAAGAATCAAGCATTAAGCATGGCTTGAGAGGGCAGTACATAATTCATCAAATCAAGCTAGGATTGTGTTCTACAGCAATGAGCCTTTGAATAAGACAAACATCAAAGATTTAGGCTCATTCCCTCCCACTTTATCCTTGACATATGTTTCTAGGAAGTCTTCTGATTATCCCCTCTCATCCTTCTTGTGTCTAACTTGACTATACATACACTTTTAACATATCCCGCAAATGGAGAAAATAGTTCTTCATTACTTTCAATCCTTTCAATCGTCACGTCAGACTTTTCATTATCCATTGCTGATAATTCAAGAGGTGATGGAAAGAAATTGACAACAACATCAACCAATGGTTAAAAGGAAAGTTAAATGTAACTGAAGCGGAAATTGAACTGTTGACCATTTCCTCATCAAATGGTACCCCCCTTATGAGTTGTAAGAATTTATGTTTGAGGCATGTTTTGATTTTTTGGTGATTAAAAAAAAATGGAAGTTAATCAATGTCAAACGAAGATATGAGACCGACGTTGATCTTGTACTAGTCAAAGAGATCTGATACCATTGTCAAGTGTGGGACAAGTGTCAGATTCATGACAAAATTTTCAAGAATATACAGAAATAGATTTTCAAAGTCATTAGCCGTTTGTAGAAATATAGTTTAAGTGGCCTCTAGGAGATTGAAAAGCTTGTTATCTTCTATTTTCCTTGTATTGTCTTTCTCTGTTGAGTCCAGGTCTCGTTACTTATTCCAAGGCGACAATTTGAGGCGGTCGGGTAAGGATCATTGGAGAGGAAAGTTGAAAACTTTCATTGAAAAGAAAAATTTACCCAGTGGCAAGTTCACGACAACAAAGTAGTAGTTCACTGCGGTAAAACTATGGTAATGTTTCCAGGGACCTTTCGGGAAAAGCTCGTCACGGCCAACATTTGGCTTTGCTACTGTGAAGTCTCAAGGTTGAGCGAACGCACCCTTTAGGACAAATACACCGCGGTGAAAGTCTGGCTTCATCTTGGTGAAATCCCCAGATCAAATCTGAGTATCTCTTAGGAAAAATACGTCGCGGCGAAAGTCAGGTTTCGCGACAGCAAAGTTACCAAAAATCAAATAAAAACATCTTAGGGAAAGGTTCTCCGCGACCAAAGTCTGGCTTCACCACGGCGAAACCTTCGATTCACAACCCAAAACCCAACATTCCAACTCTATCCTACACTTCTATTTCCAACAACAACAATTAGTAACTCAACCAAAAGATAAACATGAATATATGTTAAAAAAACTTCTTCCATTCATAATCTCATTACTAAAACAAATTGAAATTTATACATAGCTTTAGTTCATATCAACAACCACATCGTTAACTCAATACAAAATACAAAATGGATGCCCATGTTTGATATACTTATAAAGCTACCTAAAAATAGTCAAACTAACTTAATTACAAAAGATTTTTATCTTGGAGTTTGCCTGAAGTTTTGCAAGGATCAACAATATTCTTGTTCTGCACCTGAGGAAAAACTAATGGGTTGAGTTACAAAACTCAGTGGCTAATATATTTATAGTCATTGGTAAGGAACCATACAATTTAGCATATATGTACATATATCTCTACATCTATACCTTAATCTAATATAGCAATTCAATCATCAATAGTTCAAACTCAAACACTCATAGTTAAGGAAGCCATCACATAACACATAACATGTGTATTTAAAAATCAAAACATAATACTCAATTATGCATCATACTTGACAAATCAATGATAAAATACACAAACAAATGGCTCGAGAGTCCCATGGGTCGAAATGGAAAAACCAAAGTTTACACCATGAACAAAATGAGTTCGTTCTTAGGATCTCATATGCCACAAGCGGACAGCCGAGAGAAAGCTTAAGACAACGCGCACGTTATGAACGAAATGGTTTCTCTCTTGCCCAAACGTAAGTAAATTCTTATGCTTAATTCATTTCATTGCATGTTCATACTTTCATGCTTCTTATACTTTTTCTCTTTGATTTTACAAAATGTCATAGCATCTTTTAAGGCATGGCAAAATAATACATCATAATGCATTTTCCATATTCATAGTAATTCAAATTCAAGCAATTTAAACATACACACACACAAGTAAGCAATTTACTCATCTTAACAATAACTATAAATATATTACCCACCTAAATTGCTAAGAAGTTCAAGTTCAATTGTGCCTTTCCTCTTGCTCTTGGATAGGATTTTCTTGGTTTCCTAAAAAAACCAAATTCTCATTCAACCCAACATTCAAATGGAAAAATCATAAAGCTTTAATAATCAAAATGATAAAATCGAGCTTAACTTAACCTACCCATAGCTTATATGGGTTAAAAAAAACAAAAACCTAGTTTGGAAATCCATGAAAAATCAAAATGGTTTCTCTTCTTTCTTCCAACGCAAACTCATTTCTCTACTTCTTTTTCTACCAAAGTAAGAAAAAAAGAAGATGTGAAACTTACCTAAAGCAAATTGATTTCTCTCCTTTCTCCTTCTTTCTCCTAGCTTCCACGATTTTCTTCTTCTTCTTTCTTTCTTCCCCACGTTTTTCTCTTCTCTTTTCCAACACTCACGCACTCTTCTCTTCTTTCTTATTTCAAGACTATAATTTGTTTTTTTCTTCCAACTTTACCCCACATTTTTTGTTAAAAGACTACTTACCCCTTTAGTCCATTAACACCACATTAAGCCTATTAATTACTATACTATACTCTAACTTAATTCTAACACTTCTATTAAAATTCTAATTTCCACTCATGTTTACTAAATTAATGCACTCAAATTTAAAAAATAAACAAATAATTAAAAATTCAAGTTTCAACATTCTCACAGTAACAAAAATGCATATCTTCTTACTCGAGGATGTAGGTCATATAATTAGTCGATCCACATAAATTCTTGCATTTTTATTTCAATTGTTTTCTTCCTATATTGCTTCCATTTGCTTGACAATTAGTATAAGAGCAATTGACATCTTAGTAATTGGTATTAGAGGATCGATTTTACTACCAAGATGTCTTTTCAAAAGTTTAATATTGAGAAATTTAATACATCAAATGATTTCACTTTATAGAGGGTAAAGATGAGAGTGCTTCTTGTTTAGCTTGGATGCAAAATAATGTTAAAAGCAAGAAAAAAGAAACTGCTAGAGAATTTAGGAGCGGTGCAGAAAGGAGAGATTTTGTTAAAGGGCAAAATGCAATGCTATTGAGTACAAGTGTTGAGTTCCTGAGAGAGGTTGTAGACGAAATAATCGTAGCTTGTTATGAAAATGGTTTGAAAGTAAGTATAAAAAGAAATCACTTATAAATTGTTTATATCAAAAACAAAATTTGCATACCTTGTGGATAATAAATAGGCAAGTGAAAGAATACATCAATAATTTTAATCACATCATCTTAGATTTCCAATGTAATGTAGGTTGAAATTGAGGATGAGGATCAATCCATAACCATTTTGTGTTCCTTGCCTAATTCACATGAGAATATTTTAATACCATATTGTATGGTAGAGAGACTATTTCTATTAGTATTGTAAAGGATGTTATGTAACCCAAATAATTGAAGAAAAAGGTCTCTAGCACATATGGAGGTTATCAAATGTGGGTCTGAATGTTAGTAGAGACAGAAATAAGGAAAATGATACTAAAAATAGGAGTAAGTCACGATCTAGATCAAAGGCTAAAGTTGTTTGATGCTTTAACCATATAAAAAAGAGCACTTTAAGAGGGACTATCCACATCAAAAAATATAAATAAAAAAGAAAATAAAGGGAAAAAAAGTGTTAATGTAGTATAGGTGAGTTCCAACGAACAGGAGAAAGAGGCAATTGTATTTTGATTGTTTGTAATTTTGATTTTACAAATTGGTGAATGACGAACACTAGCATCTTATCATATGAATTTCAATAAGGACTAGTTCTATTCTTTTAAAGAATGGAGATGTATGATCAGATTAGGTAATGATGGTGAGCATGTTGTCAAAGGTAGTGGTTTAACACAAATCAAATTGCATAATAGAATTATTAGAATATTGGATGCCCAACACTTTCTCGAGCTTTAGAAAAATATGATTTTTGTAAGGAATTTTGATAGTCAAGGGTATAAGTTTTCTAGTGATGATGGGCAACTTAAGGTAATAAAGTGTACATTAATTATGATAAAGGGAAAATTTACTACATGGAATTTATATCTTATAATTTGAAAGAAAGTAATGGGATTGGTGTTTATTTCTCAATCTTTAAAGTAAAAGGATAGTATTACTGTCGTGTGGTATATATAGGTAAGTCATTTGGTGAAAAAAAAGATGATATATATTCATAAAGGGAGCTTATTGAAGGATAAAAAACATAAAGGCAAAGTTTGTAAGTTTTATCACCTAGTAAAAAATATAATGTAACTTTTAAGGATATAGTGTTTAAGGAGTGACACATGTTAAGGCAAGCATATGAAAAGGACGTGTCTTTTTTAATAATGGATAATACTAGCTCAAAACTGATATAAGTGGCATTAGAAAAGCTTCAAACAAATGTTAAGAGAGCTAGAAATTCTAGTTTAGGAGATAGAACAATGTTAAGAAGAAAATATCAATACAGTATAGCCAAATATAAAGCAAGATGGACCATTAAGCAACCATAAAAATATGGTTAGGAAGATTCAGTCATATATGCTTTTACCACTAGTAATGAGGATACAATTATCTTTCAAGAGACTACAGAAAGTTAGGAGAAAGATAGACAAATAAAGGTTATAGTGAATGATTTGAGATTTTATAAGATCAAAAAATTGATTACATCTAACCAAATCTTGTTAAAAAATGTTGATACTTTGGAGGATATAGTTGACATGTTGATAAAGTTGTTGACCCCAAAAACGTTCAAACATTGCTTGGACTTAGAGAATGCTTATATAGCTTAAAGCCTTTAGGGACACGTATACTAGGGAGTGATTCTTAGCTAAACGTTGGAGTACTCAAGTCAAAGTGGATAATTATAAGATATGTGTTAAATTCTTTGTGAATAAAATTACAAAAGCTAACTGATGCTACATAGAGATATAGGACTAGCATCGATGTAACATTCCGTTATCTCATGTTAAGGGTTAGAACCCTAGAATAGTATATATGAGAGATTATTGAGAAGTTAGAAAATGCATTTCATGCTAATGCATAACATAGCATACATACATACATGAACTTGATTATTGCACATTAAAATGATAGTACATGCATTCTTGATATTTTCCAGATATAATTGATTTATAAATGTGTTTATTTTCAGAATTGTGGATTATATGTGTTGAAAATTGACTTGGAGAGTGTAATTGTTGATTTAGAATTTTTGGTGGAATTTAAGAAATTTTTGAAATTTTGGATAATGATTTATTCCTCAGCCTCATACAACATTCCTGCCAAAGAGGTAGATGTTATGTCTAATTTCTGTTGAGTTTGCTAGCCTTTATATCTTGATTTTAGTCACAAATTCTTATGTTTTAATCTAAATTTGAAGTGAATTGAGTGAAAATGACGTGAATGTTGCATAAATGTTGAATAGAGTATTTTGTGAATGTTACATGAAAAACAAAGAAATATTGCATGAAAATGGTATGAGTAAGATGTCATGCCCATGATGGCCTTTAGCATGGTCGTAACAATGGGTCACACTCTTGCACTCACTTTTATGGTCACGTCTTAAGCATACAGGTGACGGTAGATGAAACTTAAACCTAGACTTTAAAAAGAGGGTGGAAAAGAATATGAAAAAAAGAGAGCTGGAGGCATAGAAAAGAACCAATAACATAGAAGCTAGTTGGGTTTGGAAAGAGAGAAAAACAGTAGAGAGGTGGACTTTGGAGCAGAGGCAGAAAGCAAGAGTTGACACTAGAGAGGTTAAGCTTGGCAGGAGATCCACCGCCAGTATCCATCCAAAAGTCCATTTGTTTGCTCATTCCTATTTTATCTTCTATTGCATTATTAAACTTGTTTCACTTATTTCCTCTGTTCCTTTGATAATCCATTTCAGTTTATTTACTTTGTTTATTGTTTCAATATTTCTCTATTATTGTTAACTATGGGATTAAAGTATGTGAAAATGATGAACTGTGTATATTCCATGATGGGTTGAGTACTTGTTCTTGAGAATTAATTTAGCTAATTTAGTCAATTATGCATGATTAAGGGACTATTTTATTGTCTTAATATTTGTTATAGTTTATGAGCTTACAGCATGTAATAGTATGACTAAACTTTGCATCTTTTTGGTATTAAATGAAGCATTGGGAGAAAAAGTTTGATATTAGAATGGGAAACCATAGAAGCTTAAGTTATAAATTAAAAATATGTTAACTTAAGTGTGTAATTATTAGTTAGGTTTTCATAATTGATTTGGATGATAAACTTGTCGAATACGAAAGTTAAATTTAGTTTATTATTTGAATTGATTTTAGAACCAAATTAACAAGGAAATTATCCAATCAATTCACCTTAGTCATGCATAGGAGATCAAATTAGTGAAGTTAAGTTCTAAAGAGTTCACCGAATCTATTGATCAAATCGTCCTTTGCTTCTATTTAATTTAGTTTACGTTTCAATTTTATTGCTTAATTTTCTTTAAAACCTTTTACTTAACAAATCGTGATAAAGTGTTTAGGATTGTATTGGTCTTTATTTTTATTCAAAGTTAATTTGAGTGAACCAATTTACCTGCTTGAGAAGACGACCTTAGGTATTCAACTATAGTTACCTTGTATACTTGCGAGTAAGATAGCCTAAGTGTTTTAGAACTTAGTTTGTCACAATAACAGATAATGTGGAGTCATTAAATGATTTAAGGAAGTCTTCTCCAACTTCTCAAGGAGGAAGTTATGATGAGACACATTTTTCTTCTCCATTTCTATAGGATCATCAATATCTATTGAGACCACTTTGCCTTAAGAATCCACCTTTTAACTATACCTTTTATACAAGGTTTCAATGCATAGGTAATGGAGATGGAGTCCTCTACTAAGTTCCCTATCTTATTTAGTTTTAAGACTCTAATGGTACCCTCTTTGAAAATATTTATTTTAACACATACATGCCTAAAATTTATCTATCTAAGATTTAAAATATTCTTATCCAAACTCAGTGGTTTTACTATATTGCTAGCTAAGTTGCTTAAGCCCTTTAAGGAACAATATCTAAAGGGAACTTATGGAAATTCACCCATAATGGTACATTGCTCCTATTGCATTTATCTAGTGAGAGACGTAGTCTTCTCTTCTGAAAAAACAGAGGGTGATCTTTAATCTGCCAAAGCTCGCCTTTGAGAATTTTTTTCCTTGTCTTCAGAGGAGAATTCGAAAATAAAAAAATCCTCACTAATAAACACATTATCCATTCCATGCTTACTAAATTTAAATTGGCCCAATTTTGAACGTGGGGAAAGGTTTCTATAAAAAAATCCCACCAGTCATTTATTATTTCCTAGAAACCATGTTAAGTACAACCTTTGGGGGAAAGACTACGTTGGCTTTTATGGATATAGGAATGAATCTTAGTTTACAAATATTTGAGGATCTCGATCTCCCACAACTTTATTCCAGGAAAAGTGTTTCATCTTAGTGAACTTGCTAGCAGCCTCAGGGGTTATCTTTCCCTTTTTAATACCTGTACTAGGAAACATAAGGAATTCACTAGGAGAGGTTAGGTTAGGCTTAAGATGGGTGAGGTATCTTGAGTAAGAGAAGTTGACTTTGGAGAAAAGAAGGAAGGCATTTCCTCTAATGGTAAAAACCAGATAGAGGAGGAGAGGCGAGAAAATGAAATTATTAGCGACGGGCTTAAAATGGAAAAGATTTTATAAGAATGGGCTTAATTAGAAAGATAATACGGTACCATGGTTGGGTAAGGAAAGGGTGAGGAGTTCTAATCTAAATGATTTATAAATAAGATATTTTTTTCATTGATAGCTTTTTTGTCTTATTTAGTGAAATATTAATCATATTAGGATAATTTTAAAGTTAAATTAGATTACTCGCAATTATATATTTGATTAAAAAATAATAGGATAGTTAGACTTAGTAATTAATAAATCCTTATGAGAATGATATTTTACTTATTGATATACTACTAAAAGGATAGATGCACTACATCAATAGTATTAGTGTTAAGAACAAAAAAAAGAGACAAAACAATGTCTTTAAAAATGGTGCAAAGAATTTATGAAAATTAAAATGAAATGTGAGAAGTTGATAACAATCTATGTGAGGCATTCAATAGAAATATTATTGAAGTTAAGGGAAAGACAATTACGTCTATATTTAAAGAAATTAGAACTTATGTTATGAAGAGGTCACAATTAAATAGAGGCATAATTAGAAAAATGGGATTTTGACAGCGGATTAGAAAGAATTTAACGGTAAACAAGCATGTTAGATTATTACTATCTAGCTACTTAAAATGGTAACGATGGTTATGAATTCCAATAAGATGGAGCCATCTTTATTGTTAATCTTAAGAACATAAGTGCATATGCAAATCACTGTATATTTTAAGGATCAATTGTTGACATGCACATAGTGTAATTAACCATAAGAGAGGTATGAATAAAGATTATAGAACAAGTGGTAGTCAAAGTTTAGATTGTAATCCATTTATGCAAATATGAGAAATCATGTGTAGGATGAGTTTTTTGTCCTAAAACTAGTTTAACGCCAACAAAGTCACCATCTATTAAAATTTTGCTTAGGAGAAAAGCGTGAGAGATCCAAATGGTTTATTTTGCAAGGTATAATGGGGAAAATCTCCATCCAAGTTAGTTAAAATGTAACAATTCATACTTTTGTGTGTGTGTGTGTGTGTGCTTGTGTAATAGATGGATGTTTCTCCATTTAATTTTTCCCTATTACTAATATATTAACCATAATTAATGCAAGTGCAACTATCATTAATAAGTTATATATTAGTAAGTAAGGCTTGATCCCTCGAGAAAGCAGTGTGGGTCTAGAAAATCTTAAAACTACTAACTAAGCCTAAAAGAAATGAATAATAAAGGATTGTAATGGATATGAATAATGAAATATAAAATAAGAACTAATTAAGAGAATAGCCAAGAAAATTAAAAAAAACTCATTAACTAGAGAATTCAATCATAAATCAATGCTTATATAGGTACTTCTCTATCATAAACCTTGATTTAATGATTTATTAATTTAGAATGGATAAATTATTTAGACTGGTAGAATTTCTTAATATTAAAATTACACTCTCTTAAACTACAACCATCTACTCTCTGATTGGTTAAGCTTTATCTCTACAAAGCTAATACCCCTTTGAATTTTTTAAGATATGCAAAATCCCATAAAAGGTTTCACCCTATCGCCAGAGAGATTATGTAGGCCTATCTCTAACACTCAGTTCAACCCCTTCTACCAAATTCACAAGCAAACTCTCTCATGATGTTTATAATTGAATTTAGGTTAGATTTAGTCACTAACATAATTAACTCTACATTAAGATGATTCAAAATAGCTCACTGAAGTATATCCTAATTTATAAATCAAAATAAATTAATCCGTACAATAGTAAAACTAAAGTTTTCCTAATATAAACATAGAAATATTCAAATACTAACTAAAATCAAAATAATGAAAGAAATAGCCAAAATAAAAAAATCATAATAGAAATAGTTTTAGAAAAAAAAACACTAATGATTTTAACAGCTTGATTTATTGAAATAACTTCATATTTTGATACTCTTAAAAGATGTTTCAAATTGTAAATTCTCTCAAAGTCTTTCAAAAATTAGGGTTTTCATATCCTCCAAAGGGGAAAAGGTTATTGAGTTGACTAGCCAACAATAGCAAAAGTAATTGTGAGTAAGGTCTATACAAAGTTGACCAAAGTTGTCTATTTTTTTTCATTTTTCTCAACAATTTGGAACATTGTGTCTTTAGAAGTCAATGCAAACATTAGAGACAATAGTGGGGTTATGGACTTATAGACTAAAATTATTATTATTAATATTATGTTGTTACTAAGAAAAATTTAAACTTATGTAGTGAATGATGTTGGTATTACCTTTAGCCTATTATGATGAATGAAAGAATGAATTATACCTATTTGGAATTAAAATATCTTGTTAATTGAATGGTGATTGGATGGATAGAATGTATAAATAGGTTAAGTCATTTGCACTCATAAGGATAGTTTGGTACCTTAATGTTAGCTTAACACTATGTAGTCCACCCTGAGCCTTATTAAGTTGGTGTTGTACAAAGTTGGTATTAGAGCTTAGGTTAGAATGATGTGTTTGTAGAATGCCTCTAAGGTGACAGTTGATCTTATAGGGTGAGGGAGACTAATCTAATTAAAATATTTGGATAGGAAAGAATAGGAGTGTTGAGGATATAACAGTTAAGTAGGAAGTTATTCCTATTCTTATATTAATCTATTTTGCATATACTCTTAACTATACAGATTTGGCATGATAAATGTTAGTGCAACTTTTGAATTTTATATATGAAATGATTATTAATGTGCAATTAAAGAAGATGCCCTTGAGAAAGGATGATCAAAAAGTAAGTTACTAGGTATTATGGTGGTGGATTTATTAGGAATAAGTTGGAGTTTAGTTAATTGATTTTGATGATTATTTTCCTTATGAATGATCAAGGTCATAGTGATGTGTAATAAGGATGTATGGTGTGATATTACATTTCAGATGGGATATTTGCATCAAAATTATGAAGAGTAGTCAAGGCATGGATTAGTTTAAATATTAGTAGACTATGTTAATGAAAATTCCCTAGTTATGTTATTAATGTTAATTGGTGATGTTGATGAAGGATATTAGGATATGTTAGGAAGATATTAAAGACAGGGACGAGTTAAGGTAATTGAGGAAAATGCAAATGGTTAATAAAGGCTAACTGGAATAAGGAGAAGTTAGGGATGATCAATTGATGTGAAGTGATAATATGATGGGTTGTGAAGTGATTTATAGGAAAATATTAATATAAAAAAATGGGGTAATGAGTAAGAAAAGAAGATGATTTGTTATAAGGAAGGTAAAATTTTGAGAAATATTATAAAATTTAGTGGTAAATTTTATGGCATAGTTAAAGGAAGAATGCAATGTAGATTGCATTTACTAAATAAAATCTAAGTGTGGCTAGAGAAAATGATGAGGTATAATCAAAGTATGATTGGATGATAATGTAGGAAGTTAGAGGTGTGAGGAATTATTTATTTATACGAGACATAATGATATCCTCAAATGAAAACAAACTTTAATTAATACGAGGGATACAAAGTGATTTGGAATTGATAGATAAGATTTTTAGGTTAAATCAAATAAATAATAAATGGGCTCAAAAGGTGATTGTGTTATAGATAAATAATATATTAATAATGAGTAAGGATATATGATAGATTAATTAGTTAGGCAGTATATACAGAAGCAAAGATACATAATATTGGGTAAGATTTTAAGCTGATGATTAGAATCAAAGTGAGATTTAACTACCATTTTGGGTGACTAATATTTGATATATGGGAAGTATTTAGTGCATTAATTATGATGAAAAGAATGAAATTTATAAATGGTTATAAGAAAAAGGGCTAGACATTTGGATATGTTAGAGATACTAGATAAAGATATTTATATAATGATAATTAATGATGAGTTTAGGTTACAATGAGTAGAAACAATTAAGATGAGAGATAATGAACATATTTAAAACAACCAGTTAATGTTCAGAAAGGAAAGTGAATTGAGATGAAGAGTAAGGTCAAATAAAAAATATTATTTAGAGGTTTGGTAAGTACTAGAAGATAGGACTGTTTGAAGAGACGAGCAAATGATAGATGATTAAATTTTGATAATGGTTTTGCAGTGAGTAAATACATAAGGATTGTTAGAAATATGTTTAAAGTAGAGGGATGATACATATAAATGGGAGGACATTTTTCAGGGTTAACACAGGAGTGGATGGTAATTGGTCTTGGGAGGAGAAATAAAAGTTGATTGAGGAAAGGCTTAAAACTTGGAAGAAAAAGGATTATATGTGGCTTAAATGCTTATAAATAAGGGTTTGAACAAATTTGTAATGATTTGGAGTAAGACCATTATGCTATAGATTGTTCAAACATGATTAAGTCTTAAGAGTGTTAACTCGGGGGTTGTAAGAACCCAATATGAAAAAGGTTCAATATAAAGAATGTGGATTTAAGAATGAACGAGTTTACGGGATAAATGGTGGTATATGGAATTTTTATGTGAGTTTTAGTTTAAGGAATGTATGTTTTAAATGAAATTACAATTAGTCAAAATACAATTAGTCAAAATTCTCCCATGGATTTAGATTTGAATTTATGCTTTCTTATAGCTATAACTTATCAAAAGGGAAGTAGAAATGGTCTAAGATTTGAGAAATGTATTAGATGGAAAATGGGAAAAATGATTTGAAATCTTTTTTTATTGCTAATTAATTATATATTTTAAATGCAATGAGGTAAATTTATGGTATTTTTATTTGATTTTATGAACAACAAATTTGTGAGATGAATTTGATAAATTGACTTGCATTTTTAACTGATTTTATCATGAGTAATTGTTTTCAAGATTGAGGATATTTTGGGAATGTTTTAACAAGAAAGGGAATTGCAATATTCTGAATGAGATGGGTGTTGATTATATTTTATCTTCAATTATGTTAACAATGAAATAAATGTTTAGGTATTTAAGTAAGGCAAAAATTTTGCGTTTAATAGTTATAATAAAATATCTATTATTTGATACGATACCCTTAAAAGGATTTTCCAAGATTTTCTAAATTATAGTTTTATTTGTGCATGCATGTTTTTTGGATGATAAACAAAGTATTACACTCATCCTTTTCAGGAGTAACACTTCAAAATTTTGTTCTCAAAATTTGATTAAGAGGGGAAGAGTTGTCATGCCCTAAATTTTAGTTTTCTCAATTAATATTTGGTCTCATTAATTTATATTTTCCCCATACAGTGTGTTTTTTTTCTTATTTTTTATTCTTGAACTTGAATTTTTTAATTATTTTACATTTTGATGCTTAGAAAAAAGGATTATTATTTTTTCTAGAATTAGTTACTGAAGAGATAAGAGGTAGATTCGTGAGATAAGGGGACAAGAAGAGGAAGAGAGGGTGAAGGAAGTAAAAAGGAAGAGGTTTGGAGGAAGAAGAAGACTTGCTTTCCAACAATAGATGAGCAAGATTGCATCCCTTCCTCAACCCCGCTTCAAATGAATTTTTATGTGATAATTTTGAGTAAATTTTTAATGAAAACACTAATCTTTCATGGTTGTTTATATATGTTCTATATTGTTGTAAAAAGGTTTAAGGAAATATGGTTTAGTTTGTTAGATATAGGTTAATAAATGTAGTTGTTATGTTTTAGACGTAAATG
>JAOSBK010000002.1:27809353-27821782 GCA_027568895.1 Erythroxylum shatona
ACCCTATTGATGCATTTAGCCTACACCGATATTCAATTTTTGATTTCTCTGATTGCCTTGAAAAAGCTGACTCAATAGATTGGGATTGGTTCATTAAATTTTCACAAGCAATTCGACATCGATTATGATCAGAGTCATAATTTCCTACATGTTCTCTTAATCTTGTTTTCTTTCGCTAAGCAGTAAAACCCTCAGATACAAAATTAGTATGTTTCCTTTAACGATCAGCTGAAAAAAGATAACAATATAAGTAGTATGCAGCATCTTTTTCAACATTATATTCCAACCAATCCTTGAAATCATCAAACCATGATACAATAAATCTCTGCTTACGATCTCCATCCATGGTTTGAGGAAAATTATGATTTCGAGATTGACAAGGACCTTTTAATAAATAAACTCTACGCACCTGATCTCGTTTTTCAGGAGGATACTCCATTATATTAGGTCTCAATCCTGGATCGGAAAGAAGATTTTCTGAGTCAATCATAAGTTCTTCAATAATAATCTCCTTCGATGCTGGAGGTGCTTTATTAACATTCTGATTTAAATCACATGATGATGACTGAATGATCGATCTTAATTTTTTAAAGTATTTTTCTATAACTGCAAAATAAAAAAAAATTAGTTAGAACCAATATTTACAAATTTCATAAAAGAGGTAGCAGCTGTCAAATATACTAAAAAATAATTGGATCTCCTTTTCTTTTATATATACATATATATTCCCTACTGTTCATAAGCCTAAAAAACTCATTCCCTACTACAACAATTTAGTTAAATTATTGATCAAATGGTTATACATGCATTCGCTGAAACATCCCTATGCATTCGATCACATAGGAAAATGGCAGGTAAACAATGATGATCCAGATTAGAGTTTCGAAACTACCTTGAAAGCTTTATGTTTTTCCTATTGTCAATCTCTTTCAAGATTGGAGAGCCTGGTATCTTCTATCCTCTTCACGCTCTCCTTACTGCTCTCAATTTCAATAACAATATGCGAACTCTCAGTCACTCGAAGCTAACCTTTAGCCTTCAAGATAATTTTAGTCATTCTCTCTTATTTTTATCTCCCGTACTCTCTCTTTGTTGTCTTGGGGAATGGTTTTTTCCCCATCTTTTAGTTGTATAACCTAATTTTAACCCCTTATATAATTAATTAATTAAAAATAAAAAATATTTATTTTTTTAATTTTTTGGGGGGGTCCAATGCACCATTGGGCCCCGTATATCTCCGTCCATGTTCCTCGATAAACAAATCCAAATCTTCACATAATAGAGATGGAAATAAGTCTCCTATCTAAATTGAAACTTTTAGGGTGAATTTGACATTAGGCGTATTCTTGCCTTCTCCACTATAATAATTTTTTAATTTTTTGTGATTTTGACAAATAATGCTCTAATTTAATCAAATCTCTACTTGTCATCTCTTAAAATAAAATAAATATTAATTTCATTATTAAAACATTAAAATTAATCCAAAACAAAAAAGACGAGTTTACTTAATATGATCAAATCACATATTATCAAATAAGAAAAGTAACTCAGTCCAAATTGAGTTGACCAGATTTAGGGCTAAGTTAAAGTTTTTCTTTTTTTTTTTTATTTTGAGCCTCAAACTGAAATTAGATTTGGATTACTTGACATTAAGCTCAAAATTTTCACATATAATAACATCATTTTGAATAAAATGGTATTATTTTTTATTTTTAAAAATTTTAAAAAATAAAGTTAATGGAGTTCAATCGGGTCTGCCCATTGTATCCTTAAAAGCAAGAATAAGAAATAGAATCTTTTCTCTCTGCAATCGATTGCTACAAATAGTGCAACGACTTTTTCCTGCGTGTTTTCTTAACTTATGATAACTAATTTGTGATTTTTCTATTTGTTGAAATAAGGAATGATAACTCTTAAACCAAATGGTTTATTTTTTTGTTTTCATTTTTTAGTAATCATAACAAAAAAAATTGCATCCAATAATAAAGTCAAAGGTGCCTTTTTGAGTATTTTGACGTAATTTTTATTTTCCCTCTTTGATGTTTTTTTAAGTTTAGTAAATAAACTTGTTTGATTATGATTCTATCCTAAGATCAGCTTGACCAGGGACACCCTCAGTTGTTGTAATTAGGCGCGTGAAAATCACGCAACCGTAGGGAGGGACTCTTCGTGGGTGTTATTATCACGTTCTCAAAAATCCCGGAGCCTCCGCACATGTGTTTGATGGTTAAGTCGTCCACTCGTACTTTTATGTTAGGGACCAGAGCATTGATGACCATTTTGCCGTACAAGGTGGTTTATTTTAATCGGAAGTGTTGAGTCCGTGGCGATGCCCCACGATCACGACCAATGGCCTTCATTGGCAACACGCCAAATCAGAGCATTGATGACCATTTTGCCGCACAAGGTGGTTTATTTTTATCGGAAGTGCGAGTAATGGCCTTCATTGGCAACACGCCAAATCTTTGAAGTTTCAATTTCTCTTTCGGGTATCTTTCGCATACGGAACGCCAACAAATACACATATTAGCCGACGTGAGAATAGAACAAACAATTCCTTTTCTCGAATATGGATATTCCAAGACAAACCAATATAGTCCACCTATGACTTATACATCAAACCAATCCAGTGATCCACCTATTCCCACTTTACTACTTCATTCCTTCGCTCACTTATTCCCATATTAGTTTATAATTTATTTATAAAACAACAAAATTATTAAAATGAAAATCAAGTTAAAAATTAGAGTATTAAAATTTTTACACGTAATATTGAGGTTCTTATTTTTTATTCGTTGAAAAAAAGGCAGATGTCACCTAATCCAACGGCACAGGTCCCCCCCGGTCACAAAATGCCATCTTCATCATCAACAAGTAGGGAATAAAGAGCTACTGTGACTGTGCCTGACTTTAGTGCAGTTACCTTACAAACAGTCTCAACCACCGAAAATTCCCAGACACTTCGCGGAAGCTTCTTAGATTCTCAAATGGAACACAATTTTCTCTCCGCTTTCCTTCTTTGTCCCCTCCTTTTCCAAGGACGTGTATTATTCTCTACTTTTCCTTCTTCTCCTTCCTCTTCCTCTTCTTCCCTTATGAACACACTCTATCTCTCTCCCTTTGGTAAGTCACCAAGCAATGATTTCTTCCTTATTTTTTGTGTCTTCGTTTGTTTGGTAATACATTTTCTGGGTAACCTAACACAGAGTGAAGATGCAAACCAAGTACATTGACAGATCGAATAACATGTCGCCGTCGAAGAAGAGAGGTTTCGACTCCACCTCCGGTGAAGAAGGACAGCCTACCAGGAAACGCCCTGCTTTGTCTAGGTACACTTGCAACTTTAACTCTCTCCGGCTCTCTGTTAAGATGAAGTAAATTGGTAACTTTTCTCAGCTGAGGCTTTAACCTATTTTTGAGTTTGAGAGAAGTAGCAGCTTTGTTTAACCACTTTCAGATACAAGCTTTTCCAAACAAACACTAACAGGTTGTGTACTGGATCCTGATACTTCATTTGGTTTATACTAGAACGTACAACGAGCAACTGGACCTAGAATTGCTACCTGAGGTGTTGTTTTTAATTCTTTATTTTAGTAAATATATAATATTTAATTATTTAATTATTAACAAAAATTATGCATTACTTAATAACTTCATTTAATTTTTGTAATTAAATTAAATATAATTAAAAATGTGAAACTAAATTATTTAAGTTTTATTATCATCACCAAAAAAAAATTTTTTTATTTGAAAAAATATGAACTAAAACAGGAAAAAAAAAAAGTGAAGCCAAACTTTCCTTAAATTTTAATTCAACATTGCACCTTTTTTTTTTTTTTTTTTTTGCCCACATCTAGTCCGTACTTGGTATTCACTTCAAATGAAACATTTGATGCTATCTAATTTCTTTAATCTTTTAAATTTTCTTGCAGCGTGATGTTTGAAGCTCTCAGAGTTGACGCTCTTCAGAAACTTTGCTCTTCATTTGAGCCTATTATGAGGAGAGTTGTAAGTTAGAATGCTTCCACATGTGTTTTATTATTCCTATTAAAGGGTTAGGAATACCGTATTCCCTTATTTTCTATTGGATTGCCAAATCCAGTGTTTGTTTTCTCATATTTTTAAAAGATAGTTATTTCTAACATACGTAATCTCTCTTTTAAAATATTAATGTATAAAGTGCGTTCAATTGTTGACTTGGGTTTTTAAATGCTGGGCAGGTTAGCGAGGAAGTGGAGCGTGCCTTTGCAAAATTGGCCCCCGCCTTGCTAAGTGGAGGGTATGCTTCTAGCGACTCAGTTTGAAAGGAACTTTTATATTTATTATGTTGGTATTTGACTTTTTTTTTAATAAGTCGTTTGAATCTTTTTCTTCCATCTTTGTATTTTTTTAATTAGTTTAAATATTTTTGTTTGCACTTCTTTTTCTGTTAATTATTTTATTTCATTTTTATTTATACAATTTTTTGTTTATATATTTGTCTATTGTTTTTTTCAGTTATTTAAAAATATATTTTTCTATAGGTTTAACGGAAATAGTCTCTTTTGGATTGAGGCTACTTACTTTTGGATCTCTTTACACCTTACATCTAGCAAGCTATTGACCACACTCCTTGCTAAGATGATCGTGTTCATGCATGATCATGGGTTTTCTTTGCTTCTCAATTTTTTATACAATTTATGTTGTGATGATAGATCTGATTTCTTGATATAAGACAAATAGAAAAAATTCAAACTAGTAGCTAAAACATAAAAACTAACTACTGAATCCTGTTAGGCTCTTGAAATATCAGATTTCAGGTTTGGCTGCTGAAATATTAGATTTCTGGTCTGAATTTCGGCTTGGAATGCTGGAATTTCATATCGGGTATAGCTGGGTTTTCAAGTTTTGGTTGTTGAAAATTTACGCTAGTATTTTAGGGTTTGATAAGGTTAGGATTCAGGGTTTTAGTTGCTGAACTTTCAGGTGAAAATTGCTGAAATCTAGTTAGGTAAATAACCTCTCTAATTGTTAGGAACAAGGCATCGTATTTTTGGAGATGTCTTGTTCACTCATGCAGCCTTTACGTGGGAGATGGGGAAATTTCACTGTTCCCTGTTATTAACAAAGGCTTGCATGTCAATTGTGCATCCCTTTGAAACATTTTGTTGATCAAGCTCATTGCTTGCGTTTTGCGTGATAAGTTGTTATGCTGATGGTTTAAAAGATGCAGATTGTCTCCCAAACGGATAGAAGGAACAGATGGAAGAAATTTGCAGTTGCATTTCAGGTCCAAGTTGTCCCTGCCTCTCTTTACTGGTGGTAAAGTAGAAGGGGAACAGGGTGCTGTTATCCATATTGTGTTGGTTGATGCAAACGCAGGCCATATTGTCACATCTGGTCCAGAATCCTCAGTGAAACTAGATGTCGTTGTACTTGAAGGTGATTTCAACAATGAAGATAATGATAATTGGACTCGAGAAGAATTTGATTCTCATATAGTGAAAGAACGTGAAGGAAAGAGGCCCCTTCTTACCGGGGATCTTCAAGTGACACTGAAAGGAGGCATAGGAACTCTAGGCGAACTGACTTTTACTGACAATTCCAGCTGGATAAGAAGCAGGAAGTTCAGACTAGGATTGAAGGTTGCATCAGGCTGTTCCGAAGCCATTCGTATTAGAGAGGCAAAAACGGATGCTTTCACTGTTAAGGATCATAGAGGAGAATGTAAGCATTAGCTAGAACTGATTTTAAGAAATATCATGTTTCTTTTTCGGCTTTGTCATGTTTTTTGGAAGATGCTAAAGATGATGTGTTTTGACCTTGCAGTGTACAAGAAACATTATCCACCTGCTCTAAATGATGAAGTTTGGAGATTAGAGAAGATTGGTAAAGATGGTTCATTTCATAAGAGGCTAAACAAGGCTGGAATATACACTGTTGAAGACTTTCTGCGATTTGAAGTTAGAGATGCGCAAAGATTGCGGCATGTAAGCATGTAGCTTGCTTGTCAATCAGACTCTTCGATACTTCTGTTATTGTTTCGAAATTCATTTTCCATCGTTTTGTACAGATTCTGGGAAGCGGCATGTCAAATAAGATGTGGGATGTTCTTATAGATCATGCAAAGACCTGTGCTCTGAGTGGAAAACTTTATGTCTATTACCCCGGTGATGAAAGAAATGTGGCTGTTGTTTTCAACAATATCTATGAGTTTAGTGGCTTAATTGTTAACGGGCAGTACCACTCAGCTGACTCCCTTTCTGACAGTCAAAAGGTAGCTAATCCTCCATTCCAGTATTTGTTAAAAGTTATTGTGCTCACCGGCTCCTTTTCTGAAATTCTTGTTGCATTCCATATTTCTTTGAAAGATTTTTTAGTTTACACTCAGTCTTAAAATCAAGGTCGACAGTATTAAATGCATCAGAAAGGAATTTTAAGGAAACCCAACAAATTCCAGTTGAAGATATCTATACTCTTCAGAGAAAAATAATACATTCCAAAATCTTACTTTATCGCTCGTTACCATGCGACCTTAAAAAAATATACAAGGATGGAGATTCAGAAATTGCAAATGCTTCATCTCTTTCAGGTCTGTGTGGACAGCTTGGTGAAACAGGCATATGAAAACTGGGCTCATGTTGTAGAGTATGATGCCAACTCATTCACAGACTTCAAGCAGAACGGGAGCAATATCGTTTCCAATGTTGATGTTCCAACTGGTCAACAAAATTTTTCAAATTCATGTGGTCATCAAATTGCCGTACCAGCTGATTCTGTTGAAGTCAATTTAGAGCACCCGACCATGGACCCGAGTTCAGCAGTTGGAGGTATGTTTTCCACGTCCACGATCTTGATACTATGATGGCAACTATAGGAAGTAGAAGATGCTTAATTTTCTTCAATCTTCTACCTTTAGGAAGATTGTCTCTAATGCTTCAATGTCTGCTCTAAAACTTTTCACATTCTTGTTGGTAGAGCCTCTCCATATGTTTTGGTTGCTGATTGCCCCAGTGCTCTTTCCTTCGTATCAGGGTATGATTATAGTTTGGGACTCCCAAGGCAGTCACAGAAGGAAAACGTCAACATCCCATTTCAGTATGATGCCTCTTCAATACCTCCACAAAACCCATTAGTCAGTACCTTGCGGCAGGCACAGTATACAAGGAGTGACAATTTGCTAGCTCTTGGTCAACCACAATTATGTACTTCAGGCTTCCAGCATATTGGAACATCAAATCTTACTTCGTATGAGGCACCTGAGGACTTACTCCCAGAGGCGGACATTGGTATGAGGAGTAATGAGATGCTTGAAAATGAAGATATGCAACATCTTCTTCGCATCTTTAACGTGGGGGATCAAGGTCTTACCCCGAATGTCGCTGAAGATGGGTACCCTTACTGCTCAAATTACATGGCCGCCCAGTCTCCAAATTATAGCTTTGGCGATGATCCATCTCGTTCATCAGGCAAAGCTGTCATTGGATGGCTCAAGCTCAAAGCAGCCCTGAGGTGGGGCATTTTTGTTAGGAAGAAGGCTGCGGAGAGGCGCGCACAGCTTGTTGAATTAGATGAGTCGTAGTCGTAGTCTTGATCGATAAGCCAATGGCGGCACACTCAGCTGGCTTTGATGGTAACACGCTTCCACCCCTAATTAATTGTCATTTAACCAATTTTCTACATAAGCATTCGAAATTTTGAGGGTCTGTAACATGTGGACCTGAGGAGCTGCTATAGAAGATAATTTGTTTTCTTAAGGAATTTAATACAATAAAAAATCTCATCTAATCCACACTATATCTCTACTCGTTGCTGTTTAAACATGAAGGTGCAGGTAAAGATGCAGTGCCAATTCAAGCAAGGTGTTTTACTAAAGCACTACATAATACTGGGCATCCATTGAGATGGTTAAAGTCCAGGTGTTGACCTAATTGTGAGCTTAGCATGGGGATAATAATCTATGTATTACTAGAATTTGAGATTAAGGGATTAGTTCTTACAGTTGTGAATAATGAAATGATGCCGTCAGCTTACAAGCTACAGGCCGTTTAGTTCAACTTCTAACGATCTTTAAGTAGCCAGCTGATAATTCACCTGAAAATGATATGTATGTTGTTTCCTTGTAGTCCTGAAAGCTAATATTTGTGTTTGGTTATGTAGTTTTTTTGCATCATATAGACCGCCTGAATTGTAATTTAAGATGAACTCTTTTGGGTCCAAACTTGCGGCTGCCTTTGCTCTGTAAAACCCGACTCCTCCTGAGGTAAGATTGCCGCCGCCGACGAAGTCCTGTTTCTGGTGGCGGTTGTGGTGGTCATTAGAAGCCGGCGGGTGATAATACATACGTGCCGTTTGTCGCCAATGGGAGTGAAACCTCGTAGCTATCCTCAACCCCGCATCCAAAATCTCCATGTATTTCCCCATCTTCTTCTCCGTCTTCTTCCGAAGAAAACAATTAAAATCCCTATTTGATGGAAAGCAAAGATAGACAAGAAGAGACCCAGGGAAAACAGGAGAGAAGCTAGAAGGCGTTCCAAACGTCGGAGCCCATGAAACGAAAAGCTTTTTGGTTCAACCATGGGCCCAGTTTTATCAAAAGCTACAAAAACATGTTGTGATCTCTATTTCTGCGTCTTTACATCTCTCCTAGATCAGTATTATCTCCAAAGTTGGTATCTTTACAGTGCTCCAGAACTTTTGCCTCTGTTGGGATCAAAGTTCAAAGCTTCAATCTTTTCTTGTTTTGTTAGGTTTTGTCAATATTGTTGCTATGGTTTGTTACTCGTTGCAACCCTTTTGTTCGCTCATAACCTGCATGAGGTGTAGCTTCAGGTCCCACAGATCTCCCAGCGTTCACAAGTATAGTTCGTACAATCACCGGCTTGATTTTTCGGTCATTGGCGAATGAAGATAGAAGACGAGGGGAAGGATTATGGCTCATATATCAAATCTGGAGAGCTAGGATGGTTTGTTAGAGAAACTGAGTCACCTAAAAGTCGATGTGGAGCGATTGTTTTTCTACATGGGGCTCCAACACAATCTTACAGCTACTGAGTTGTCATGTCTTAAGGACAAATACGTCGGAGAGCTTGTGGCGCATGCTCAGTGGGACATGAGCTTCTTCGCTTGTTTGGATTATAACGAGCTATTGGAGATAATACATCGTCATATTCTATTTTAGTATGTTGAGTATTTCCTTTCCACGGGTATTTTTTAATCTTCTTCAGAATCTTCAGCTGTTACTTATTGCTGTCAATATTTCATTCAACGATATATTTTGGGGGAATGATTGTATTGGACGATCAGTAACGATTTCCTCCATTTTCTGTTTTGCACGATTTCTGCTTTTTTGAGCTGCAAATCTTACATGATATCAGAGCACACATTCTGGACATATCCACTTTTTTTTTCTTACATACATTCTCTTCCTTTCCTCTTCATCCTTCCCTTCGATATGGCTAATTCTTCTTCAGAAGTCACTTCTCCAATAAACACTTTCTCCACACAACCTCCTTCTCTTCTTAAGAAGATCAATTTTCTTCTTGATGATACAAATTTTCTACTTTGGAAGCAACAAATCACTTTTGTCACTCGTAGTCAAAATTTGCGACAATACCTTGATGGCACTGTTTCTATTCCTCCTCCGGTTCTTTCCAACGGTGATGATTCAACTACTAATCCTCTCTATCTTTCCTATCTTCAACAAGATGCAACACTTGCCTCTTGGCTACTCACTTCTATTAGTCATCGTATTCTACCTACATTGGTTGGTTGCTCCACCTCTGCTGACATATGGAGTACTCTACATAAGCATTTTGCTACACACTCCACACAGCATGTTATGCATTTTCACTATCAGTTGCGTTCTCAACGCAAGACAAATAAGATAATGCGTAATTATCTATCTGACATCAAATCTATTTGTGATCAGCTCTCAAGTTGTGGAGAAGCCGTGCCTGAATCGTTGCACAAGTCCACCATTTTGATCGGTCTTACTCTAGATTTCGATGCTGTCATTGCTGTCATCTCTGCAAGCCCTATTCCCTTTGATGTTGAGGCCATCTCACACATACTCCTTAACATGGAAGCTCATCAAGTAGACTCTCTATCTCTGCAACCCATATCAGCCTCAGTCAACACCATGATTGCTCAACCTGTTGGACACACCCAAACTCATGTTTCACCACCTTCACCTAGTCTAACTTACCAACCCCCCAAATCAGTCTTCGTGAAGTAGGGGACGAGGACGATACTCTAGCAATCGAATGCAATGCCAACTCTGTGGACGCTCAAACCATGTTGTCCAACGTTGCTTTTATCGTTTTGATCCCACTTTCACTGGCCTTTCATCAAACACTTCCTTTACCAACTCATCATCACCTGTTTCGTTCCATAATTCACCTCCAACTATACATTACACTCATTTTCAGCTTAAACCACCAAATATTGGGTCTGGACTTCTACCTTCCCCACCACCATACACACCCAATCATACTCCTCAGTCTTTTGTTCAAATTCCCATGGTATCTTCACCTACTACATTCGTCGTCACTGCCCCTGCATCCACTCCTTATTCCTATCTTCAACAGTCCAATGCACAGATGAAAGCTTATGCTCTTTCTACCTCATCTGCTGATCACAACAACACTGAGGCATGGCATCTAGATTCTGGAGCCACCAATCATATCACCAATGACATCGCTAACATGACCATCTCCCTTCCCTACACAGTAACATCCCATCACCAATGGGAAGGGTAAAATAATAATTTGGAACAGGTTAGGAGTGTTGAAAATTGTTTTGCTATGTTCATGCATTCATATATACACGTGACTAGTGAATTTTGCACATGTAATGATTGTACATGCATTAATGGCATTTTCAGGTATATGTGTCTCTAATGTGCTTATTGTGAAAAATATGATTTTTGTGCTTGAAAATTTAATTGGAGTGCTTCAGGACCTAGAATAGACTCTTAGCTCCAGAGGGACTTTTCTAGCCGTGTAGATCGTGTTGACGAGAGAAGTCATGGCTCACAGATCGGTCAGCTGGGACTTTTGGGATAGCCTAGATAGATTTGATGTATTTTTCCTCTTTCATATAACATGTTGTACTGGGTTTTTAGAATTGATGTATAGACAGTAAACGATGACAGATGTGTAAATTCCTGATTTTGATTAAATGAAATGAGGAAAATTTTGGTTTAAAAAAAACATTGTAATTTTTATACTAATGTTTTATTATGATGCCATGTGAAGTGAAATGTACCGGTAATGTACCGGAATGACCTGCGGGCGTCCCGGTGTGTACCCTGCGGTAAGGGGGCGCTACATACACAGGTCAAGGTACAGTTCTAGTTGGTAATGGTGCTGGTCTCCCTATTTCACGTATTGGTCAATCTTCTTTTCTTGCACCACCCAGATCTGTCATTATGAAAAATATCTCTTCCAATCTTTTATCTGTCTCACAATTAGCTAAGGATAATAATGTCTACTTTAAATTTTTTCCTTCCCATTGCACTGTCAAGGATTTGGTGTCCCGGACCCTTCTTCTTCAAGGACCTGAAGCCGGTGGCCTCTATCATCTCACATTACCACGACATCATCCCATTTCTTCTCCGTCAAGCTTCTCAAGCATCTACCACTTCCCACGGAAGACAGCCCCACCTCATCAGTCCACTCTTTGTCTCAATCATCATTTCACTTCTACACTGAATATGCAGCCTGTTTCTTTCAATTCTAGTTTCACTGTATCACCTTTGACTTGGCATCGCCGATTACGCCATCCTTATACTAATGTAATGAAGCATATTCATATTAATGATAAACCTTTATCTTTTCAATTACCTGAGTTCTGTCATGCCTGTCAATTAGGCAAATCTCACAAATTGCCATTCTCTTTGTCTACCACAAACTACACTGCTCCTTTACAATTGATTGAAATTGACTTATGGGAACCAGTTCCTATTGCCTCTTATGGAAATTGATACTATATGGCATGTGTAGATGCTTTTTCTCGTTATATCTGGATCTATTTCTTGCCTCACAAATCTGATGTATATGCTGCTTATACCCAATTTCAAAACCTTGTGGAAAGACAATTCAATTGTAAAGTTAAATCGGTTCAAACAGATGGGGGATCGGAATTTAGACCTCTTATTCCTTTCTTTTATCAACATGGTATTCATCACAGACTCACTTGTCCCCACACTTCACCTTAAAATGGCATTGTTGAAAGAAAACATAGGCACATTGTTGAGATAGGATTAACATTGATGGTACAAGCCTCTATACCAATGTTTTATTGGCAAGATGCTTTCTTCTCTGCTGTATATCTCATTAATAAACTTCCTTCTAAACCTTCAAATTTTCTATCTCCTCACGAAACTCTTTTTGGCTCTAAACCTGATTATTCTTTTCTCAAAGTTTTTGGCTGCAGATGTTATCCTCA
>JAOSBK010000002.1:27843708-27854394 GCA_027568895.1 Erythroxylum shatona
TTTAAATATTATTTAGCATAAATAATTTTATTATAAAATAAAATATAGTTAAAATTAATAAAAGTGCTTTTTATTTTATGTTGCCAAACAGTCTACTGAATGAAGCTCTTTTAAAAAAGCTATTTTTTTAATTGATAGCCAAACAGTCAACTGACTTTTTAAAAAAGCTCTTCTCAGAAAAGCTCTACTGACAAAAGCTCTACTTATAAAAGTTCTACTGATATAAGCTCATCCAAATAGGCACTAAGTAATATCCTTTGCTCCTTTTTATTTGGATTGTTATTCATTTGAAATCACCCAATGTTGCCTACGTTATCTTAAGTATTTCTTTTTTTAACATTAATTTAAAATTTCTGCTCGTTTACTTCATCCAAAACACTTCTTATCAAATCTAATTTTGATTATTCGGGGTTTGATTCTATGAACGTAGATTACATGCTATTTGAGAAATGGCTTGGGGAGAGAGAAGCAGTAACAGTAGTAGTATAAAGAACGTAGGGCTTGTTTGGTTGAGTGTAAAGTTTTTAATAAAATGGAACAGAATATAATGGATTATAATGAAATGGAATATAAATTGACGTAATATTAGAAAATTATTGTTTGAAAGGAATGGAAGAGTTCATAATATAATATAGTGAAATGCTGTTTAGAAAATGGATATAATGGAATGTAATATATGTATAATAATAATAAATGATTATTATACCCTTATATAACAAAACATACATTAGACTCTCTCTATTTTCTTCTCTCTTCTCCCCCTCTTTCTTTCTCTTAGTTTTTTCTCTCTTTTGTCTGGTTGCATGGGTAAGTCACAAACCTACTAGCTTTTTAATTTATATTATGACAATTAGTCCAATTGCACTAATGAAATCTTTAAAACTAGTTCATTATAATATGTTTTAACAATTCCACAATCTCAGTACTCTATATATTCTCATCTTCTTCAAAAGTTGTATGAAATTTTAAAGCCCATTCCTAGTACTAAGGCATAAAGTTAATGGTTCATAAACTTGCTCAGAAAAACTCATTTTATCATTTACTTAAAAAACCACTAGTGTTATCATATTAACTTGTTCTAAACTTTTCTTATAGGTGCTTTAAGAGGCCATAAAGTCAAGATATCAAATTTTGTAAGAAAATTATAAGCCTAATAACATTTCTTTAAACGTTTAAGCCCATTTCCTTATTCTCTTTTTAAAGTGTTTATTTCAAAATTTAAACTCAATCAATTTAATCAAAAACCCTTTTATTCAAGTCATTTCCTATTTTAATTTATAAGTCTTTCAAAATTTTCTTCTTTTTAAATCTTTTAGCCAATACCTTATTATTATTATTTTCTAAATTAAAGAATATTATTACAAGGCATCAACCCAAAACCATTATAATATTTAATACACTTGACAAGATACTATCAAAAGCAACTTGCCCGGTATAAAGAGCCTAGCAAAATCTTAAAATAAAATTAATCATCATCTGAATACATCTTAGAGACTCGAATTACTAATGAATATTCCAATTGGTTTTAATTCCTTAAGGTATAGAGTTTGGAACCCTTGACTGTCAACACCAACCTTATCCAATTATTAGTCTTTAGTCTAACATCTTAGACGAAGTGCATTGCCCTTTAAACAACTTCAAATTTCTTTCCATCCAAAAGGAGTATACAGTGCATCCAAGGCATAAATAGAACACCATATATCTAAAATGTATTGAATAACTGATCTCTAACCTTTGACTTGGCAATTTAAGTTGCATCAAGTTATAATGCCATTCCATATCCATCTGGAGAAATGGAAGTTAAAGAATAGATGGCTAATGGATTCAACAGAGCCATACACAATTGAAAAAGAGTTGAGGTATTGGTACCACCTCTAATTCTATCCGATGGAGATAGTTTTTCCCTCACTATTATCCATAAGATAAATGAGACTTTTGGAACCTACAAATTGTTCCAAACTAAGAAATGCCAAAGGAATTTCATAGTTATTTCCCTTATAGAGTTCATATAGGACTTATTAGAGAAAGTACCTGAGTAGTTCCCAATCCAGTGAACTTTATTCTCCATACTAAGATTGGGGGAATAAGAAATGAAGATTTTGAGAAAATTTTGGCTTACCTATTACTGCATCCCTACCTATCGTCAATGATTAGTTCCTTAACTCTTCCAACATTTGGATAAAGGTACCTAATACTTGAAAAGTTAGGTAGTTAATTGAGAGGGCCAAGAGGGCTCCAGTTATTAGTCCATAACCATATGTGACCACTTGGGATGGCAAATGTGGTCCGACCTAACTTTGGCCCTGTTGACCGGGCCACAAATTGAGATTACTTGGCCTAACCGTGGCTTAACGGAAAGGTACAAAATGATGTCATTTTTTATTTTTTAAAATAATAAAGATAGGCCATGTAGGAGCGACCCCAGCCCAGGCCATTGCCATCCTTAGTGACCACCATTACCTATCTTATAGATTATCAAGGGACTCCCCTAAGCTTCAGGATTTGCATCAAACTCCAAGATGAGTCTCTCTTTGGTTTGATGGTTCAAATACTCTTATTTCTTAAGTAGTGCTCATTCATCGACTTCATCTAATGGAATTCCTTATCAATCACAAGCATCCTAAGCCTTTTTGTTGTAAACACCTTTTTGACAAGTTGAATAGGTCTTATATTTAAACCCCCCTCATCTTTGGTACACAAATATCTTTCCACCTAACCTTTGCTAAAGGTTTGATATTCAAGTTGCATGTTCATAAGATGTCCTTAAAGAGCTTTTTGATGTCCTTACTTAAACTCTCAAGAAGCCAAAGATCAGTAGATCAATAAATCTGTAGGTTATTTAATACATAATTAATGAGTTAAAGTAGGTTATTTAATACATAATTAATGTGTTTTAACCCACCTGCAAAAGAGAGACATTTGGAACACTAATTCTTAATTCTAACCACATTAAAAAGTAATTGGCAGTTAGAATAAGATGTTTTATTTGAGGAGATAAATATTCTCAAGTGAGTAAATGGGGTGGGGGTAGGGGGTTTAATTGCCAAACCTGAGATTCCAATAAGGTTGTGAGCTATAGATGAAGCAACTACTGAAATCATTATAAAGTTTTTCTCTTTATTGATGGAAAGCTCAGAAAGAGCACTAAATTCATCCAAAAACTTTATTAAAAATTTCAAAGAAGCTGGACTAACTCTACATAACAAGAGTAAATTACCAACAAAGGCTAGTGTGAGTGATTCCCAATCCCTTACAATTTTTATAGAATTTGAAGTCTCTCATCTTGCTAATATTTCTCTGAATTATTCGAGATAACACTTTTATACAGATGGTGAACAAGTAGGGGAAAAGAGGCCTCCTTGTCTTATCCCCCTGGCCTTAAAATAATGAGTAACTTCTCCATTAACAAATACACCATAAGAAGCAGTAGTTAAGCACTATTTGATCCATAAGATAAAAGAGGCTAGAAAGCCAATAACTTTAAGGATAAGGAAATGAAGTTCTAATTAACCATGTCAAATGCCTTATGAATGTATGTCTTGATGACATTGTTGTTCCCTAGGCTCTCCAATTTATAATTCTGAGCAACCCCTGAGTAAGCAAGATATTATCACCTATGCTCCTTCCTTTAATGAATGCAGCTTGAGCATGATTAACGAAAGATGGTAGAACCTGTTTAAACCTTAGAAATAACATTTTGGATACGATTTTATAAAAGGTGAAGCAACAAGAGATAGGCATGAACTACTTAAAAGATTTTAGGCTTATATTTTTAGGAATAAGGCTCAAATGAGTACTATTCCATATAAATAACATTATGGAGTGAGAAAAATTTTAAGATAGTTTTGCAAGCAAAAGTCTTGATGGAATTCTAAGACTTTTGAAAGAAGTAAGCATTACATTCATTAGGCCCTAGAGCTTTATTGGGATTAAGCTTAAAGACCACTCTCTCAATATCATTAATGGTAAAAGCTTTGGATAGGAGCACATTATATTGCAAAAATAAATGATTAGGAACTAAAGCACTAATTGAATCAATTGAGGGATTAATACCTAAAGGAGTTCCTAAGATATCCATGAAGTAGCTCCTAGTGTATGATGGAGCTTCCTCTGATTAGAAATCAAGTTTATGCTTCAGTCCACATTTCAATTATTTTATTCCTTATTCTCTATGTTACTAAGGATCGATGAAAGAAGATGGGATTGCATTCTCCTTCCTTAATCCAATGCACTAATGATTTCTAAGTAATTAAAGTGACCTTCTAATTCTTTATTAGACATCAAAAGAGCATGTTTCTCATTAAAAAACAAGGAAGGATTAAAGGGTTTCTTATATATTGCCATTTGACATGAAGATAGTTTCTTCTTGGTTTGTAATATAGCATTTCTAGTCTCAGAATGAGATCCAACAAGCAATTTCTTTAGCTCCATATTAATATTAATTAGCATTTTGTGGAATTTATAAGAGGCAAAGCCTTAGATGTTCACTTCGATCCCCTCCTCCAAGCCTCCTAATAACCTTTAACATTGTATAGGAAATTGAAAACCTAAAAGAAGAGGCATGTTTGAATCCAATATGAAGATTATGTATCTCTATTGGGTAAGTGGTTAGAGCAAAAAGGCTTAATAAAGTAAGCCTTAGAACCCTAAAATTCTTGAATCCAATCCAAGTTTGCTACAACTTTACCCAGTCTTTTCCTTATAAACCAAAGTCCCTCCTACTTATTACTTTACATAAAGAAGTTGTCATAAAATTTTATATCCACCATCTCAAGATTAGTAACCAATAACTTATTTCTCTATATTGCTTAACTACACATTTGTACCTTAGATTCTAAAGCATAAATTGTGTAATTAAAAATCCCTTAACATGTTCCATAGTTCCTTTATGGCACCCTTCAATCTGAACAGTTAAACCATAACATAGATCTTTGAAATGCAAAGTTGTATGCATATATGAAGGTAATCCAAATATTGCCTTTACCTTCAATACTCACCCTTATGGGGGTTTGTTATGAGGTGGTAGTAACCTGGAGGAGTTTAATGAAGTTAGGATTGTAAGCAACCACTATCCTCCCTAGATGATGATCAGCATGATTGGTTACCATAGACCATTTTTTCTTGAAGGACCATAGCTTAAAGCACATATTAATACTAGACTTAGTTTCCAAAAGGCCAAACAATATTGGCTTTATTGAGCTTATATAATCAAACTCTATTTTTTGCTTCTTGGGTCATTCTTAGCCCTCACATTCTATACATATATGGACATTATCAAGTGAATTGTTTTGAGAGCCTACTCCCAATTTTTTGACCAAAATTTCTTCCCTTTAACATTTGAAAACTATTATTGATGATAGGTGCTTAATTGATTATGAAATTATTCCATAACACCTAATGATTATTGACATGAAATTGCTTAAGATATTCACATTGACTCATATGTAATTTTAGTTACAATTCGGAAATAAAGAAGTTAAAGTGAGTCGAAACTCTATATTTTGTCCATTTTTTGAAGATTAATCTTGACTTGTTTTCATGGAGCAAAAAGAAGAAAATTAAAAGACAAGAAGCTCATGGAAATTATGTTCAACATGAAATTAATATCTTACATGCATGCAAGACATTAATTTAATTAATCTCATGAATGTTGGAGAAAATGAAGATGGACAGTTAGAAAAAGAGACAAAAATTGCAAAGTAAGATGAAGAAAACGTAGCGAATGGCTAGGAGACAAAACGCAAGGCATGCAGCAGTCCATGACCAAAACGACAACATAGGAGGACAACAAAGGAACAAAACATAGAAAACGACGTCTGCATAACACAGATAGGGACTGCGTTCAATACAAGAAATGAGGCATGAACAATAACATGGTCTAATTATGTTTATTCGTCACATCAGTGAATAGTGAGGGAAATAGAACAGAGAGAAGCTTGCAGCAAAAACAATGGGAGAACAGCTGGGGTCTTCGGTAGGATTATCAATGGGGGCTGAAACATTTTTTCAGGAGAGAACCATGAAAGGATAACATCCTAATACCGATTTGGAAGTGACATCGACGCCGATGACCTGAGTTAAGTATTTCTTTCATATCTTTATTGTTTCTTTCTCTCCTATTGAATTGATTGTGTTATCCTAAGCATATGGATTTGGGTTTGGTATATGGATAATTGGATTTTCATTATTGTTTGGTTATTTGTGTATGAACTCATTGGGTTTTGTGGAAAGATGATTTTAATGTGTTCATTGAATCGTTTAATTATAAACCCATTGCTAAGATTTCAATTTAATCTGCAATTGTTATATTGAAATTCATGTGTAGCAACTAATGATTCGTAATCATTAGGGATAAAATGAACTAGGTTAAATGACGCATCGTACGTAATTGTTGCCTTGATTAATTGGTTTTATTAATTTGTAATGCTACTGCCTAATTAAATCTAGAGATTGTATCATAAGTTATTCGGTGGTTATGTTTAATTAACGATCGTATCTTGATTAAACAAAACCTAAGGAAAAACTAAAGTTAATTATTAACCCACGATTAATAGTTGTTAGGAGAGGTTTAAGAACAACAAATCTATGAAATATGCTTAACTAGGATGTAGACTGAGATTGAACCAAAGAATCAGGTCCCTACAGAATTATCCACTTTTATCAATTTTCACATATTTTCTTTAATTTGTTGTTATTAGTCTAGTTTTATTTTATTTTCTTATTTCAAAAATCCAAAACCCCTTAAACCTAAGCAACAATTATTTTATTTCATAAACTTTACACATATTCTGTGGGATCGACCTAGACTCACCACTACTATAGTAGTAGTCTAGTTATTTTATTTTAACTAGCCCTAAGACGTACTGTCATTTTTGGCACTGTTGCCAGGAAGTGCAATGTTTTGGTTTTAGTTTGTGAATTAATTGTTTTTTGTATATATTTGTTCGTAATTGGTTTCTTTTAAGTTATTCGTGATCGTTTCATTATTTATGTTTTGTGTTTGTGATTTAAAAAATAGAAAAAATCATGAATAGAAGTAATTTCTTTTATAATTCTTATTTTTAATCCTATAACTAAGGTTGGACTGATCAACCTAACTTTGGTTATGGATGAGATAACCATCACAATTACTTCATTAATAGTTTGCAGGATACACATCAATTCCAATGTGGACCAGAAACTTCTTATCAAAACTCAAGTACATCGCTGGAAGAATTGATGAATATTGTGACTGCTAACAATCTTCAATTTCAATAGGGTATGTAACAACTTCAACAGAATACCCATCAGTTCCAGCAGGAAATGAGGCATATAATGTTTACAAACTAGAACTTGTTAAGCCAAATGGGTGAAATGGAAATAAGGATAGACTACCTAGAATCAAAAATGGAAGAGAAGCAGCTATATCAACCCAAGAAGTACCCGATAGACATTAGTGCGGAGACCTTACAAAGTGATGAGGAACTTGAGAATCTTGAGATAACTACTCAAGGAATTGCTTGTGTTGAAGAAGTTGAAGAGGAACTCGAGGAAAAAAAGACATATCTTTTAGCTTGGAGGTAAGTACGGTGTCCGTAATTATATTCGAGACTAACCCTTCATCTTTACCTAGTATGTAGGAAAACAAAGAAGAAAAAGGCAAAAAGTCATTTGAATTATTTCAAAAGAGTGAGGACTCAGCAGAGATGAAGAATCTGAAGATAGGGAAGATGTTGGAGGTGAATGATTATCAACCAAGACCCTATCCCGAAGAACCTCACATGGAGAAGCTGTATGTGATACCTGAAGATCACAATTTTATCACACGAGGAGGAAACATGGAGTCGAGCCAGTAACCCTAAACAAAAGCTCTTCTTAGGAGGCAACCCAAGGGAAGTAAATTTCTTTCCTTTACATTTTCGTATTTCTTTTTATATGCATGTGTTTTCTTTGTTGGTTTGTTTGTTGCTTGTTTTAAGTTTTCAATCAAAATGAGAGAAAGAATAAAACAAATAAAACAAACATTTTCTTATTTTCTATTGCTTCTAGGATTATATAGTCATGAGTAGATAATAAATTGACTAGAGAATTTCATAGCAACTTTAGTATGTATTTTTACTCTTGTGATTGGTCAATGTACATTATCTTTAGAAGAGTAATGGTTAGTGGTAGACAAAGTCGATGAGATTTTAAGCCTTACTTGACTGACACATTCATATCAGTCTCATTGTCTTTTAATAATGTGTAATCTTTATGATATGTACATCCTAATTTCACATTAAATTTCTATTCGAGACTACATTTTTATCACATGCATTAACATAGAAATGACATATTCTTTGTTTTTCCGAACTATATTAACTAAATAGCCTACCTTATTGACATGGTTTTTTCCTTGTTAACCCCCTTTGAGCTTTATACCTTTCTTTTTTGTATAAACCACATTTTATGCTTTTAAACTTTACTAAGTATCTTACCCAAGTCATAAAGTTAGTGGAGCATTTGTGATTGGTGAGTTTGTGGATGTACAAAAGTGTGTGTGTGTGTAGGGGGTGTACATATATGTGGGTTGGTTAATGTTGGGATGTTTTGTTATGTCTTACCATTGAAATTTCCACGTTAATGTAGTTTCTTTTAATGTTAAAAAAATGGGAAAGAAAGAAAGAAAAGAGAAAAGAGAAAAGAGAAAAGCACAAGAAAAGAAAAGAAAAGAAAATGAAAAAAAGAAAGAAAGAAAAAACTGTTTAAATAAATTTATTAAGGAGGAAGTGCAAATGAGTTTGCAAAGTTATTTATGATTAATGCATCTTCTTAGAGCTGTAATGAATGTGTTATCTGAGTATGTTTAATATGAGGTAGATGTTAGCTTGGAAGGTTCACTATTGTGGTTTCAATATATTGTTAGCATAAATTGTACGAGTGATTCCTTCGGATTGGTATGTGCTTCACGTGATTTGTGTGATAGCTGAAATGAATTGTGAAATATAAGTGTTGCATTCATCATAGCTGACAGTACCAATTATGTATGAGTGTGAACTTGTGCACTTTATGTCATATTAAGTATTGCATTTGTTTCATTAGCTTTAATGACTTTCATGTTAGTTGACCCAAATACATCCCACCCCACCTTTGCCCACATTACAATCCTAAAAAGTCATTTGATTCATGATTTTGCATGTGATCATTAGTAGTGGAGAAATGAAATGATATGCAAAGTTGTGGAATGACATGATCATAAATGGTATTAAATGTACCTATGGATATATTTTAGTTAAACACATTTTTCAAGTCTACCATTAGATTGCTCAGTTTTTAAAGATGATGAATGTTGATTGATCATGAGTAAAAGCTTGGAATGTTGAATTCTTGCTATGATTTTTGAAAGTCATTCATCTTTATTTATGATTATGTATTCTTGGAACATATGGGAAATGAGTCAATATTTTTGGGTCTTTGAGCTTAATTTTAATGTTTTGCCTGAGGATGACTAAAAGCTAAGTATAGGGGAAATTGATGGTGCTTAATTGATTGTGAAATTATTCGATAACACTTAGCAATTATTGACATGAAGTTGCTTAAGATGATACTCATTTTGACTTATAAGTGATTTTATGTACAATTCGGAAGCAAATAAGTCAAAGTGAATCGAAGCTCTATATTTTGACAATTTTTCGAAGATTAATTTTCACTTGTCTTTATGAAGCAAGAAGAAGAAAATTAAAACACAAGAAGAAAAAAATGAAAACATAGATAAGAAGAATTAAAGTTGTTCACGACATGCAACTGGAAAAATAAGGAAGTAGGAAGCTTTGCATGTTTCAAGCAACAACATGAATTTAAAAGATAATAGACAGTCCAACTCGCTGGGAGGCAAAGACCAACATGATAATAACGCAAAACATGAAGGAAACCAGAACGATAGCGCCTAATGAAGGCAGTTGGAAGGAAGTAGTCCATAACCAAAATGACGCATCGTAAATGAGAAATAAGGAGTAGTCCATGCCAAAAGAAATGACAGCTAAGGGAATGAAACGCAAACACATAACCAACAGCTTAGCAGATGGGAAGCACACCAAAATGCAGTATAAGAGGACAAGGCAGGAGATAAAATGCAGTGCAGAAGTAGTGAGCAGACGTTTCGTTAAATGCAAACAACGTTTGAGTACATGCTTAAACGCGGACAACACCTACATTTAACGCAAACCCATTGTGCATTTTAATGCCTGCGTTAATGCATTAAACGCAGACCATGCATTTTGCTTAAAACGAACAACACCACAATGCTTTCCATGGGTTTTAAATGAGATGTGTGCAGTAAGATGGACAAACATATTAATTTGTCAAATCAAGGAGCAGTAGCATGAAATAGAACAGAAGGGAGGCCCAGTAGAGAGGTGATAGGAGGGGCTTCGATAGCTGAAACATTTTTTTAGGAGAGACCCATGGAAGGGTAACGTCCCAATGCTGGTTCGGAGGTGGAATCGACATCGACAACCTAGGTTAAGTGTATTTCATCATTTTTGTTGTTTATTTCTCTTATTAGAAATTAATTGTGTTATCCTATGTTAATTGATTTAGGTTTTGTGTATGGATAATCGTACTTTCCTTATTGTTTGGTTATTTATGTGTGAACTCATTATTATTATTATTATTATTATTATTATTATTATTATTATTATTATTATTATTATTATTATTATTATTATT
>JAOSBK010000002.1:27897179-27910923 GCA_027568895.1 Erythroxylum shatona
AAAAGGGAAATTGTTTTGTTTTGTTTGAGTGTGAATAAGATGAAAGGTATGAAAAAGAAAGAAAAAAATTTATACCGAAGTTTCGGATTTGGTTGAGTAGTCTAAGGTTTCCAACGCGACGCTTTTCTAAAGTGTATGTTTTCAGATGTCGGATCCACTTTGTTAAGTTTTCGTTCCCCTTTTGATCTGTTAGTATTCGATTCCACTTTCGCTTTTGTTTCCGTATTTTTTTGTTATCCGATTTTTCGATTCGAAATTCGTATTCGATTCGCTTTCATTTGCTTTGATCCGATTCGCTTCGTTTTGCTTTGGTACTTTCGCTTTTATTCGTTCCGCCACTTCTTTATTCGTTTCCATTTTTCATAATTCCGGTTGGGGTCCGGTTCCGAGAATCGGTTCCCAACAATATAAATTATAATAAATTATAATCTTAATTTGTATTTTATTTCAAAATTTGATCATTTCCTTATCGTTTCCCTAAAACGATTTTCAAAAATTGGCTTATCTCAAATACCATAGCCACACAAATATCTAGCCTTTAACGATAAAGAAAGAATTGAGAGAACTCTGCAACTATTGCAAAGAGGGTTAGACAAGGAATGCTAGCTCCCCTAGAGCTTAAACCTATTGATATTAGGTTTTTAAACATTATAGTGATTTAATTAAACTTTAATTAAAATTACGAATAATTTTAATTAAATACCAATTAAGTTCCAATATTTCACATCGATCCTTATTTATTAAATTTCAGTGTTTTAAGATATTTAATCATAAAATTTCTCAAACTTTACAATCAAGTCCAACTTGATTAAAACATTTTTTCTTCTTTGACTTGTTCTTTTTATGTGACTCATTAGGTTCTTAAATATGTTAACAATGGATATAAATTATAACCCTACATCACATTTAGGATTAGACAAATTAGACTCTTTTACTTTATCTTTCAATCTTTAATTAAACAATTTATATCTATAGATCAATATTGACATCTAGCAATGTGTCATCACCATCCAAATATTTAGGAACATTAAAGTGATTTTGATTAACCTTTTCGTCTATGATTTTTTTTGGTATAATTCAATCCTTTCATCATATCATATTCTGAGTAGACATAAAGCATGTAATTAATTTCTACTCTATTTTAGTCCAACCATGTTAGCTCTCCACCATTAGTAGTTGATTCAATTAATGATGTTTGAAACTTATTAAAAAGTGTCATTCCACCTTGGCCAAAGATTTTTTGACTCAATACTAATGGAAAACAACAAAACATTCTCCTTAATCACTTTAAGGTGATGAATCCCATACAAATCCCTCAACTAGTTCCGTATAATTTGTATCATATCTAGTGAATACCAACTGAGCTATCATTGACTAAAACATGTCATAATTAGAATCAAAACATAACAATCCTTATACAAGTTAACTTTAGAGATCCCAAATCAAAGGATCACTTATACAATCATCACAATGAGAATGTCCATACACATACAAGTAATGTTTTAAATGAAGTTCCTATATGAGATCAGTTTAATGAACTTATTCTTTAACAATTACCCACATATTTACTTAAGTATCTCCATACTTTAGTCTATGATATTGACTACTTCCTTCATAAGAAAAAATGTAATGAGTGCTAGTATCTTTATGCTCTGTTAATGTACAGGAACAATTCAAAGCTAATACATGAATGCAATACAAATATCATAATTATAATCTCATCATAATTTTATTTACAATGTATATTTATCCCATGGACTTTATTATATACATCAATATATATATATATAAGATAAAGAACGCCTTTAAATAATAATGTTGCCAAATTACAACCAGGCGATTGGCTGTAGGATATAAACCAACAATCTCCCACCTACACTAAGTCAATCACTTAAGTATCTTATACAATATTACCATATGACAATTATGCTACTGTTGGGATAGTGATTTAGTGAGAGAATTCTACAAGATTCTCTATAGTGAGCACTTGCTTAAATCTTACAACTTTCATCTCAATTATCATCATAATTAAGAGAAACTACCTAAATATATACTTGGATCTATGATGAGACCTTATCTCCTTTTGCATGTCTAATGTCTCTAATGTTTCACAGTACATTACTGTCTGGACAATATAAGTAACGTCCCGTTTTTCCCATGTTAAAGGTTAGAACCCTAGAATACTGAATATGAGAGATGTTACTGAGAAATTAGGAAATACATTTCATGCTTATGCATAATATTAGCAAACACATACATGAAATTGATTTTTCTGTACACATAACAATGACTATTCATGTACTTATTTGACTTATTCAAGGATATAAATAATTAATGATTATGATGTGAATAGTGAATATTTTGTCTTGAAAATTGATTTCGTGAGTATAATTATTGATTTAGAATTTTTGGTGAAATTTTAGAAATTTTTTTGAAATTATGAGTAATTTTGGACTAGGAAAAATGTTAAGTGGTAAGACAATTAATTTATGATAGTAGAAATAAGTATCAAATGGCAGTTGAAATAATTGGCAAATAGTATTATAATTTGTTGAGAATGTGACATTGGAAATTGGGTGATAATTAGATTAGAAATCGAGTTACAAATGGACTAGAGATTAAATGGTATTGAGTACCATAATTAAAAGATGTTAATTTGATTATTTATGTGGTAAGTGTCATGACATGTGTCATAACACTCACTAAGCATTTAGTTACTGTGTTATAAACCCATGATATTTTCATCTTGCAAGACCATCTTCATTGTCTTTCAATTTGTTACAAGCTCTCATTTTCTTCTTTTCTTTCTCCATTCATGACTTTGATAACCCTCCCTCACAACATGAGTTCTGTTGATATTCAACACTAGCCACTTCAAGATCATTGCTATCTCTTCATCTTGTTACTAAAAACCTAAACTATTCCTCCTTGAAGAGTTGATGATCGTATAAGCTTGAAGGCTAGGGTGTCATGATGATTTTTGAAGAAGAGTTGAGTTAATTAAGTATATTGCTCTTCATGATTTGTTGAATAGAAACTTTTATGATGATAGTTAGAGATAAAATGAAGGAGATAATGTAGTAGAATGTGTGCAGAAATTTGATTAACGTATGTATACGTTGGTGTTCTGTTTTTATGTTTATGATCAACTATAGTTTATGATTCGTTTATGAATGATATTGAGCTAAAGTGGAGGTGAGAATGAAGAGGAAATTAAGTAGAAGAGATAATCAATGTACAAGATGTATTAGACGTAAAATGTAGGAGTTAAAAATCTAGAAAATTGAAAGATAATGGCTAGAATATGTTAGTTGTAGTGTTTCCACTGAACCTACATATGTATTTTAGCCATGTCTTGATTTGTAGACATCCAAATAAGAATATTTAATTTTATAATAAACTAGAGACATATGGATATGTTTTTCATGAAGGAATTGAATTTGAATTCTGTCTTTAAGAGTTTCAAATTTTGGCTTGAATTGAGTATTATGTGCTATCACGGTGTGAGAATAGTTTGTAGTAGTCTGGGTACAACTTGCAGAATACTAAACCAAATTGCATGAACTTGATGTCATTAGAAACTTGAGACATATAGAGATTTTTTTTACAATAATGGATTGCCTAAATGCCTCATTTTCTATGTCAAAATGGCCATGCAAAATTGACCCAAAAATTTGTCTTGAGAGAAAAAAAAACTAGAAAGGCCATCAACATGAGTTATTCTTCATTTGTGTGATGTTTGAAACAACAAATGGTAAGGTACGTTCCTATGATGCATTTAGACTTGAATGGGACTTCAAATGAACCTAGTTTGAGGTTGAATAAGTTGATAAAGTGTTGGATATGTTTAGGCTGATGAATGAGGATATAAATTTAAGAATGGATTGTTGTTTACCAAGTGTTGAAATCTGAAAATTTGGAGATGTTATAAGAATAAAAGTGATCCTATGAAGGATAATGTGATCCAAAGAAGGTGAATGATGTGTATTAAGTAAAGGAGAATGATAAATTGGATATTTTGTGATCTTTTAATGCTTGAATGATCTTAGTAAATGATTGCATGATGAACTTATAATATTCTTGTACAAATGAGGTGTAAATATAAGTTTAATTTAGACATATATGAGTTATGGAGTATGAATGATCATAAGATGTTAATTAAGGAAATATACTTGGGATTGTCATTAAGTATGCATTATACATACCACATATACATAGGTATATGACTGAGCATTTATGAAAATGTGCAAATTAGTAATGTGTAAATGTGTATGTATTTCATGATATAAAAGAGAAATTAGAGCGACAACATCTAGACATTGTTAGGACGTGGAGGCAATAGCTATCTAGAGCATACTGTGAGTAACCTAGATGGTCTGACATTGATTTATTGTTTTTATTAAATTCTGAGTTGAATTATTATGTGATGTGAATGTGTTAATTTCGAACATTGAATGTCTGAGGCGTTTGATGCATGAATAATATATTGGAAGTGCTCGGTGTATGTGAATTTGACAGAATATATGATACTCAACTTAATTGTTTAATGCCAGACCAAGGTCCAATGGTGAATCTGAATGTGAATACGAAAAAAATTGAGCACAAGTGAATGAATACATATGATGCATTTCACTACATGAATGCATGATAACATAAAGACAATTGTGACCGAAATCGCTAGGGAAACAAAGCTTAAAGCTTAAGATGTGGTAAGAGCCTCTGCCTCACTATGTATAATGAGCTTTGTATCCTCAACAGATAAGAGATAATTATTAATGAGCCTTGTATCCATAATAGATATGGGACAGTGAAAAAGGCACTCAGTCACAACAAAGTAATAAATGAAAGTAAGTCTCATGAACATTGCACATACAATTTAATATGCATTATATGAATGAATGGATTTAATTGTATGAACCGTTATGAATGTAAAAGGTGAATAAGTGAACCAAGTATTATATGGTGCTTTTTGATAATTAGTGAAAGATGTGCATTATGTGATGACATAAATTGTTTATGAACTTGAAACATGAACTGTATGTGCTATGTGTTATGAGTGAGCCATCGGTAATGGGTAGCTTACTGAGTTTGCAAAACTCATCAAAATTGCAACGTTAACTTTGCAAGTGTAAAAGAGTGGACTTAGCTTCTAAGACAACTTAAAAGAGATCTAATACTGTTTTTAGATAGAAGAAATGACTCAAAAGTCGATCAGTTGAGACTGAAGGAGTAGAATTTTGTATAGTTCCTCATTCATGTAGCATGTAGTATATTTTGTAATAGAGCTGTAGACTCTAATTGTTCTTTGATATTGTATATAAGGATGAAGTATGTAATGCTACAATGTATATTCCGTTTTATGAAATGAAAATGATGAATAGGGTTTTTTTTAATGATATTTATGTTTTGACGATGATGCCATGAGAAGTGAATGTGATTGCTCTAGAGCACTGCTTTCACCAGGCATGTGCTTGAATGTCTGAAGGACGTACATGCACAAATGTCTGATGGGAGTGGGATGCTGCAATATAAAGAATTATACCAAGTTCATTAAAGAAATTCTAATCCAAATAATCATTTCTACTAAATGATAATTATATTTTGGCTTTATTAGCAATCATTACTGCATTGGAACCTTTCCAATCTCAAAATAATATCTAAGTAATATGTACCTTAAGAAATATACACTTCTAAATTTAATATCCTTTTAACCTTAAACTCAAATATCAACTCATAAATATAATAATAGATATTTTTAATACTTCACAAATATCAAATATATCAAATATTAAACACCTTAATACATTATCTATATACTAAAAAGTAGAATAGGTAAACAATTTCCAATTTATCTCTATAGATGTAATTACCATAATTAAGTTGTTATCTTTTCAAATCCAATATGAATTGTTCTTGGATAACTATATTTTCAACACATATTGCTTACGGAGAGAACAATAATTCATACTTCACAAATATCAAATATATCAAATATTAAACACCTTAATAAATTATCTATACACTAAAAAGTAGAATAGGTAAACAATTTCCAATTTATCTCTATAGATGTAATTACCAGAATTAAGTTGTTATCTTTTCAAATCCAATATGAATTGTTCTTGGATAAGTATATTTTCAACACATATTGCTTACCAATCTCCCACTAAAGAGGACTATTATACTCTTACTAACTTTCTTGTAGACATGATAAATTCACAATCATCTCTAAAACAAACTCTTTGAATTCAACATGAAAGTGAATCTTTTAACGCCTTGTAGTTTTTCAAATATACATCAAATGTATTAACAAAGGCACTAGTTCTAATTAGATGTATTGTCATAAGATTTGAACTCTTTAAACTTCATCTTACTCCCACTACTTATTATCAGAACCGTTATACTATAAGTGTTCATTAAAACAAACAATTTGTTCAATGGGTCTATAAGATTATATTCAAACTTTTAGATATCTCTTAACTTTTAACTGTTGAATTTAGTTCTAAACTTAGTGGATAATATATGATTCAACTAAACATCACATCTCAAAATCGTTAATTTTGTCTCTTTCAATGTCGTAGCATTTTATATCTAAATATGAAATCTTGCTAATTGATTTAATTGGAACTATTAAAGACAAGTTATTGCACTAGGTATAGCTATAGAAGAAATAAATATTTCATCATACAACATCTTATATTGTATATTTCTTCTTATGTAAATCCATACTTTTATAGAGTTTAGTTATGGTGATATTCACTAGAGAATCTCATTCCCTATAGATAACCAAAAAAATTATACCACACCACGTTGTTCTCTGCATCACGTTGTTCTCATTGAAGTTCTTCAACATTTTCAATGTTTAATTTCTATTAGACTTAAAAACCTTATACTGTTCAAAATTTTAAATCAATATTTCATTTAATACATATGACTATATCATATAAAGCCATTAGTATTTCTAACAAAATGCAAATGTCATCCTTTTATGAATTGTCATCACATCTATTATATTTTACATATATGATTTAACAATTCAATACTGTCATCACTCTTTCATAAATTGTTATCTAATTTTGTATTCTTGGCACTTATATTAAGCATAAGTCTCCCTTAATCCAGTACATACAAACTATTTGTATAAATTTGGATTAATTGCTTTACTCAATATTTTATTTCTTGTCATGTCTTAAGCATTATAATAATGTTGAATCAAAATTCAGTATCAAATACTCATAAGTATGAACTAGAAATATACATGATTTCTATCATATCACGTATAGGCAAGAAAGTCATGCAATCATTTCTTCTAATGATAACTATTAGCATTATATAACAAATGCCTTCAATTGTATTCCATATTTATGCTTTTAATATAGTATATTGAATGAAACAATTTTATCAAGGAACTGTACCTTTTAGCTTTGCTCTATGCAACCTCTTGCATCTTGTTATCATGGTATTGAAATACATATTACATGTTGTTATTAAAGTTTATGAGACATTAGTTAACTCAAAATGTCAATACATTTTGTCATCCATATGATATTGTCATATCTATAAAACTTTATCACCAAATCCTCAACAAGGAATAATAATAATATTGCATAATAGACATACAACTTTTATATCAAACTTTGAGAATATTCTCAAACTAAACCTATGTTTAAGAAATTAAGTTACACTAACTTAGTATCAACTATACTGAATAAGATAAATCTCACTCATAATAAAATATAAATTTAAGAAAAGTAAGTAATATGTTATATGCAATGATTACCAAACAATATTTTAAATTTAATAATGTATTTGGTTACTCTCATTATTTTATTCAAAATAATGGCCCTCACCACTATTAAAAAAGATTACTCTAATATCCCTAGTGGGATAGGATCTAATTCAAATTTAATTGAACTTGAATCACTCAACAAACTAACTAAACTTAAATTAAGTAGATAATAACTTTATCATTCACATCTTTTGTGACTCATAAATTCGTTAGGTGACAGCTCTTATCAAAATATATCTTATACATTATTCCTAACCTTACCTTTAAATTCATATGATCACGAGTCACTAGTCACTCATCTAATTCATACAAATTTAGTTAAGTAGAACCTATTAATTTAAGATAAAACATATTCATGTTAAAGGGGTCTTTAGTTACTCAATAAGCCTTATAATAAACAGAACTCAGGTTGTATTTTTAAATAATGAAAGGCAACAATCACGTTTTCAACATGTATTTAATATCTTAATAAGGGATTTGATTTTATTCATCTCATTAAACACAAAATTACATGTAATAATATCATATGTTTAAAATATGCAGTTTAACATGTATTCAATGCATATATCAAACATATAAATAAAGTATGTAACTTATGCACTCATAATCAAATTATATGCACAAAATATCAAGCTTCATTTGATTAGTTATTGCTTCATTTGATTAGTTATTGAGCTTTACAATCTAAGATAATATTTGTAACTCCTTGGATAACCTAAATTAGATTAAACCCATTGGTTCCTAAATAAACTAAATTCCAATTCCAAATAGAAATTTATTTTGATTTGAAAACAATTTTCAAATCTGATTGGAAATTAGTTTCAATTATGTTGGCTCCTTTAACAAAATTAACTGAAAGTGATTTTTTAGAATTATAATTCTTACTTGTTATAATTTTGAAAAACTCCTTTCACTATAAGGAAATAGTAGATTACTGACGAAAATTACCGATAGAATAAAAATGTATTCCGTCGACAATTTTATTACCGACGGAATCAACTGACGAACAATGGCGTTGTTAAAACAGTCGTAGGTAAATTTAATGATGAAAATATTATGTATTCATCGGTACATATACCGACGGACGGACATAACCGTTGGCAAATTTGTAAATGAAACATTGATAAAATTACCTACGGACTAAAGAATTCCATCAGAATTTTTCCTAACAGTAGGGGTTATTCCATCGGTAAACTGTAGTTTAGAAAATCTTGATATTACCAATGAAACATAGAGTAACCATCAGTAAATATCAAACAATTTACCGACAGTTCATGGTATTTCGTTGGTAAATATACTACATTATGCTGATGAACTTTGTTTTCTGTCAGGAAAGGATAGTAAGAAATTTTTTTAAAAACATCCCAACATTAATTTTTATTTAATGATCTTATTATTAATGGGTAATTTCAACAATTATGAATTATCTGTGCATAATATTTTAATTTATTTAAATAAAAAGTTAATTGATGATATAAAGTCAAAATTATCTTAATTGATAATAAAAAATATTATAGTGTATATAATAAGTCTTTGTAAAGAGAACCAAATGACTACAACAATCCTAATATCCTGGTGATCACGGGTGTTTTGAGGTGCTACCCCTTGTCTTCAACTCATCCACCTCATGTCTCAGCTGAGTTATATAGTCCATCACTATGTCCACTGTGGTCTAAAGCCGATTGACTTGATTGGTTTACAACTATCTAGTAAATGCTGCTATACTGGACGTGGAGTTTTGCGAATAACCTGCGTTCGCAAATGAACCTAGCCCGAAGATCCTTCTATGATGGTCCCTACCACCCACTCATCAAGATACGTCTGACACTTATCAACAGCTTCTTCATGCTGAGACTATCGCTGAATGCTTTCTTGTATTTGGTCCTATTAGGAGGTAATTTTTATATTAGTAAGTGATAATTATTAAGAATTAATATAAAAGCATAAATTTCACATACATTTAGTTCTCTATATCAACTGTTGACGAATGTCACACCGTCATGCTTCTTAGTGTCAGTGTGCAAAAATAGCTGACGAGGTGTAGGCCTGATGCCCATAGACTTTTCCTGCATAAGAATAAAATGTTATATGTGAACTAGAATTTATAAAAATTTTGGTAGAGCTTCCTCTATTTTTAGGCTATTTACCCCTATTGAACAAATAAAATAACTCAACACAGTCATATATGACACCATACATTTATACCATTATCATTAGCCATAATACACATATTTTCATTCCAACTTTCACACATCAATTTAAATTGAAATACAACAAAGTATAACTATTAGAAAATATGTGTAAAGTTTACATACTTACAAGTCTCTCTGCATACTCATGGTGGGTAATTGATCCTCCTGTATGTACGGAAAGACTCTCTCCCCCCAGTCCTCGACGTCTTTTGGTGGAGTTATGCTCTAACCTGGTCAGTTGACTGTAGTAAGTCAAAAAACTGTTTTGCATGTGGCTTTGGTTCTTCTTCAATATTTTCTATATTTTCCTCAAAGGTATAACCAACTGCATGCATCATAAACCATTTGCATGTAAGAATTTTCATTTCCCTCCACATAATTTGTTCTAAATCCAAGCCTTCCTTCAAACTCATTTAAGTTCACAGACGATTGTGTTTGATCACCCCTTAAGGTGCTACAAATCAACGGTTCTCCATGTCGTGTCTACTCAAAATAATTGGGGACAAACACTTTTCTTAGTAAATGCCTATTAGTTTCATCAATAGGACGGAAACGAATGTGTTTGCACTTTTTACATGGACATATGATCTTTAGGCCATCCATATATGCAGGTTAAGAACATGCATAATGAATAAAAGCTTCAACTTCCTCAACAAATTTAGGATTAATGAAAACATAAGGTGTTAATCGTCTATACATCCAAGATCTATCAACATTACTCATTTTTGAAAAACTGTTAATTTCAAACAGTAATTCCATAGTTAGTACACTTCATGTTCGCCAATGTTTACAAAACATCTAAACTTGATATAACATCCCCTAAATATGAATCAATTGAATTAATCACGAAAGTTTTCACATGTGAATCAAGAAAACAAGTTCTTGTTGTCACTCCTATGCTCGTGGTATTTTTCAACGATAAGCCTCATGAGAGGTATATCACGAGTTATGGGTTAAGGTTTACATCTTAAGATCAAACTTATTCATTAATTGAACATGTATTTTTTTTAGTTTGTAATCATATAAGTTAGAAGAGAATTCAAAGACGCACTGAAGGACGTGAGAGGAAAAATTCTTGGTGAGCTTGATTTGGTATGAGAACATAAAACGAATAACTTAATTTTATAAAGTTGGAATATCTAATTGAATGGTTTAGATATTGTTATTGAAATTTAAAATTCATGTTAAAAGTTTGATATTTAACCTAAATTAATTATGTACTAGTAACAAATATAATAATTAAAAATAAAAATATGAATACTTCGCTCCATACATTATTGTAACATATAAAAATTGTGTAATATGTTTAGAAGTAAATTATTCTTCATCATCATTATCATCATATCTCGAAGTTCCGCAGTGAAACGGGGTCTGAGGGAGTCTGATGGTACGCAGCCTTACCCCTATATAATAGACAGGCTGTTTTCGGTAGACCCACATGCATATATGACAGGATAATAGTGATGCAGGTTAAAAGAGTAAATACGTAAAACTGGATGGTGACCATAATCTGCTATTACCTTACACCCTTGCAAGGACCAACTTGTCTTGTTGCTAGTTGTGCTAGGAGTCTTCACTAAGCGATCATGAGGAAACGACAATCCTACGGTTTTATACATCCATCGCAAGAATCTTTCCCCCTACACCTAAAAACTTACAACCCGCAAAGGCATAAATGAAATTGGGTTGGACTTCCTATGCGGTAAGGATGTGGCGCGAGGAATTTAAAGTGTGTCATTTGACCTTATCCTATTACGCCAGACTTTCCTAATTCTAGCCATTGCCTTAGTGAGGCCAACTCTGACATATCTTTCTTGATCACTTCCCTGCAGTTCTTGTAAGGCTTGCCTTTTCTCCTCGTGTAGCCACTAAAGTTTAAAAAAGATGCGTGTAAAGATTCATACATGAAAACTAAAGAGAACTTAATCGCATCAATGAAATAACCCATTGACATAATTAAGATATTTAGAACTATAACTCAAAGTCATCCTATATCTCATTCAATGATAAACCGAAGTTTATAGTACAAATAAGTACATAAAAACCTACTAAATAACAAAACTCACTTACCTTAACCGAAAATCAGAAGAAGTCATTGAAACACGTGAACAAAGAAGATGATAGAGCTAGAATAAGCTGACAGGCAAAGAAGATAACCAAAACAAAGCAAAGAAGACAATCAATAAGATCTTAGCCAGGAACCTTAAGTAATTAGAAGAGATCTTAAATTATTGCCATGATTGAATCAAGATGTATGAGTGAAGCCACATAAAACATACCACAGAATATTGCATGCCATTCACATTTACTATCTACCAACAACATTAATTATGGGTAATTTAGGTTTTACCTAAAGTAGAAATACTTTCCTATATTGCGTATATGCTCTTTAAAGGGAAAAGAACAATAGACTTCATAAAGCCTTAACTTTAGATAAATATGCACTGGTAATTAATACTACCTTTTGGATTAGAAAAATCCTAAAAAATACTATTCTCACTTTAAAGGGCTTGACCATTGTACACTATTCCTTATTATGATATTAGCTTAAAGCTTAGTTAATATAATTCTTTCAATTTGAAAAACATAATGCATCCAATCAATATTCAACAATTTCAATTTGAACTTCATAAATCATTTGACACTATAAGTTGTACCTTTCAAATTTAAGTTATGACAACTTTTGGATTACTAAACAACTATAATAATTCACTAAAAAAATGTGTCATTACTACTTCAACATAAAAATTGTCAAACACATCAAATAATTCTCGTTAAATCTGTATTTACTTACTTAGTTAACATATTTTTATAAGTTAATTCATTAGCTAATTTTTTACAACCACTACATATTACTTGAGAGTTTCGGATTATATATATAAGTTGCACATTATTCTAATGTAGCCATCATCAACACTTCCAGTCACCATATACACTTGGAAAGAACATCATCTTGGAGGTTTGCTTTTAGAAGATTAAGCATCTCAGATGCAAAGTTGATGTGGAAGCAACAAAAGCTCAAAAATAAACAGAGTCGTGACTGAGGATTACATTAAGAGATACAAACATGCCAGCTGATAATCAATGGATTGCTTATTAAGTTATACTAAAATACAATTCTTTTGAAATACCACAAGAGGCAATTCAAGAGTAACAACATAAGAAGCTAGAAGGGAAGTTAACTGTTTACCACTTGATGATTAACAAACCTAAACAAACTGAAAAATAACAAAATAAATTATAGGACAAAAAAGACAACATCAGCTGTAAATAAGAAGTGACTGCGAACAACCATCAGAATAGGACATCGTTGAAAAGCTCCCTGCCTAATAAGATAACAACACTAGAAGAAATGGTAATCCACTCTATTTTAGCAGACCATTTTCAGGGCTTAAAAGTACATGCTTCTTAGTGTAAGGCATTTTTCTAGATATTAGTAAAATACATCAGAAAAACACATCACTGACGCATCATCTTCGCACAAACATATTTATATACACCAGATATGTTCAAATTTGGTGTACAAAAGGACAGACCAGTCATGCACATTATAAAAGTAGAGGCAAAGGGAAGAAGAAAATAGAGCTCCTATTAAGAGTCTACCTTATAGCTTCGGTGGTTGATGTCAAATCTCTCAGGTCACAACGTTTTCGACGATGACACAGAGGATGATTCACAGTGGACGCAAAGGATGACGCGCGGTGGACGGCGACGACGCATAGTGAAACTTTGACAAAGGCGCTGCGACAAAGAGGAAATGCAAGAT
>JAOSBK010000002.1:27914947-27935146 GCA_027568895.1 Erythroxylum shatona
ATCACATTATAATTTCTAATTGCATAATAATTATTCCAGGGATTTTATCTTTATGATTAATAATTAAATAATTAAAAATACACAAAGATAAAGAATGCTTTTTATTGAATAAAACAAATTTTATACAATCAAATGTACAACCATAATTGACTGCAAGGGCATAAACCAACATATGTCTTACATTCTCTTAGCGGCATCATGTCTTTGGTAACATCACATTTGTTTGTCGCTAGTTGTAGCCCATAATCATTATGCATATGATGGTTCTATTGTTGGCTGTTCTAGACACTTCCACCCTCGTTGCTAGCGTAAAAAGCCCAACAACTTCACCTACACAATGCCACCAGTAAAACTTCCTAGAAATTTCTTGATGTGTACAAGATTTGCACAATCCATGTTTCTTGTGTAATATGTTTTGTCTTTAGGTCTCTGAAGAGAAACCAATAATAGTAATGGCTAAAGCACCAAAAGACTAGAACTTGTTGGATGATATGCAGCGAATTGCTGCAATTGATTTTTCAACTTAAAACATCCAATTTCATGTATAAATATAAACTTTTTCAGATTTTGTAAGGCTCGAGGTTGTAACTTCAATTATAAATTGAATGTAGGATTTCAAAACTTTCAATCTAAACTTTTTAGAATTAAATTAATCATATCTAATCTAATTTTTAGGATTTATATTTCAATTATAAATTTAACATCAATATCAATCAAATAATTTTTAATAATGTTATATAATTAAGTTTGGCTTACCATCATTGGAAAATTGGGGTGGGATTAGATCTCGACGTAGTTGAATAAATAAAACACTTTTTGAATATGATTTCTTAAAAGTCAAGATCACTAAAATTCTATAAAATGATTAACATGTAAATCATAATAAAACATGAATCTTAATTTGAATCTTATTATAAAGCTTGATCATTTTCTTATCACGAACCAATTTTGAAATTATCTCATTGTAATCATCGTAGCTGCACAAGTGTTCAACCTTTATTAGTATCCACATAATAGGTTGAGAGAACTCTACAAATATTGCATAGTAGGTTAGGTAAGAAGTGTTAGCTTCTATAAAGCTTAAGCTTATTTATAATACGTTTTTAGACATTATAGTAATTTAATTCTAATTTCAATTAAACTCTAATTAAAATTACAAATAATTCTAATTAAATACCAATTAAGCTCAAATAAGATCTAATATCTTATACTGATCCTTATTTATTAAATATCTCATATTTAATTATATAGTTTTACAAACTTTACAATCAAGTCGAACTTAATTAATTTTTTTCCAACCTGTTCTTTGTATATGACCCATTAAGTTCTCGAATAGATTAAAAATGAATATAAATTATAATCATAAACCATATTTATGAATATATATATTAAACTCCTTTAATTTATATTTAATTCTATAATTAAATAATTTATATCTATATATTTTTTACTAACCTTTTCATGCATGAATTTTTGCATAATTCAATCCTTTTAGCATAAGATGTTCTAATTAAATATAGAACGTAGAATTAATGTCTACTCTATTTTAGTCCAATCATGAAAGTTTTTCACCATTAGTAATTAATTCAGTTAATAACATTTAAAGGCTATTTTCAAAGTGTTATTCCACTTTGGCCAATGATTTAATCGATAATAAAAGAACATTATCCATAATCATTTTAGAGTGATAAATCCTACACTGATCACTCAATTGTCTCCATATAATTTATGTTATATTCAATGACTATCAAATGAGTTATCATTGACTAGAACATGTCATTAGTAGTATTAAAACATACTTATACAAGATAACTTTCGAGATCTCAAGTTAATGGATCACTTACACAATCATCATAATGAGAATTTTCATAGACATACAAGTAATGTTTCAAATGACTTTTTCATATAGCGTCAATTAAGTGAACTTGTTCTTTAACAAGTACTCATATGTTTGTTTAAGTACCTCCATACCTAGTTTATGAAATTGACTACTTTCATAAGAAAAACATAACATTTGCTAATCATTTTATGCTCTGTTAATGCCCAATCTCAATAAAATAATGGTTAGGAACAATTTTCGAGATAATACATGAATACAATATGAATATGGTTATTATAATCACATTAAATTTTCATTTGCAATGTATATTTATATTATGAACTTTATCATATATATCAAAGTATGTATAAGATAAATAACACCTTTAAATATTACTGTCACTAAGTTACAACAAACCGATTGGATGTAAGATATAAACCAATAATGTGCTCAACCTTTGTAACGATAATTGTACTGATAACCTATAAATTCGATTTTCAAAAGATTAGATGACCACAAATATAAAATATATAACTAATAAATAACTTCTTCATATCAAAATCGTATGTATAACATGAATCATCTTAACTAATCTCTTTCAAATTGGAAGTATACATTAGTGCTACTAGGTGGGCATTTTATACTCCTTTTTACAACTTGGTAATGATCTTTTTCACAATTAGACTTATATTTGCTATCATCATTGATACTATACGAAGATGTCAATACAAATGCACATCAAAATATACATACTGATATTAATTACATTAAAATGAGAAACATGAAACATATAAATATTTGAATTTATTTAGAGTGATTGGTTATATATTACTAGTGGAACATTTACCGTTTTAGTGTTTATTATGTCATATCGAGTGAAATGTAATTTCCTTTCCTTCAAACTCTACAGATATAATGTTATATTTGGTGCCAGCTGGAATCAATTTAAATTGGAGTTTTTTATGACTAATGTAAATGATTGTATTATTATATGTAATCACAGATTGGAAGTTGGAGGCATTACGTTAGGTGTTAAAAGGTTAGACGAGAAAGAGGTGCTTCCTCTGGCGTGACACGTGAGGCTTACAAGGGATCACGTGATGTGGTTAAGAAAAATATGAGTTAGGAAAGAGGAGATAACAATATGAGAGAGCGAATTAAATGCTGAGGTTGCTGAAGGAAAGCAAAGTAGAAGCAGGCAGGTGACAAAAGCTAAAGGAGTCACGTGCATGGACAGTACCCAACGCCATCTCCCCTGTCCCGACTCCCGACCGTAGCAAATAAACCAATAATTCCTTTGTATTTTTTGATAATGGACTATCCGTCCCTGGCTACGTTGAAGGTCAACCAGTCGCCTAATTTTTGAGAAAACATGAGAGGGTGAGATGCATTGACTATTCACTCGATTTTTCAATTGGTTGGTTCCATAGCCATGTGAGCTCCTCCTAATATTTCTTCCTTCTTTGGCTCTGTCTCTCTCTCTCTCTCTCTCTCACAGACACACACACACAGAGCTTCACATTCTTGTTGAGGTTTTAACTTCTTTTCGCTTTATTGGATCTTCTGTTTCGGGTCACTATCCGGAGCTCCGCATTTCCTTCCATACATGTAGCTGAGGCCTTAGCTTTCGATCCTAGTTGACGCTGTTTGGTGAACTCGTACCTGCTCTTTTTGGTTATCCGCAATATGGATTCTCGGGTGAAAAGAAGCAAAGGATTGCCCGAGTCAACACAGCTGTCGTCGTCGGCGTTTCCCGACGAAATACTCGAGCGCGTCCTCTCTCTGCTGGAATCTAACAAAGATCGGAGCTCAGTTTCTCTGGTGTGCAAGGACTGGTACGACGCGGAACGGTGGTCTCGGACCCACGTGTTCATCGGGAATTGCTACTCTGTGTCGCCGGAGATCGTGGCGCGGCGGTTTCCGAGGATCCGGAGCGTTAGGATCAAAGGAAAGCCCCGGTTCTCGGATTTCAATCTGGTACCGGAGAACTGGGGCGCCGATATCCACTCGTGGCTGGTGGTTTTCTCCTCCAAATATCGGTTTCTAGAGGAGCTGAGACTCAAGAGAATGACGATAAGCGATGAGAGCTTGGAGTTTTTGGCTCGTAATTTTCCAAATTTCAAAGCTCTCTCGCTTCTTAGCTGCGATGGGTTTAGTACCGACGGACTCGCAGCCATTGCCACCCATTGCAAGTATGCTTTTCAGTCTTTAAAACTCTCTCTCTCTCTCTCTCTCTCTCTCTCTCTAGATAATGTAATATTAAATAAAAAACTCGTTGGCAACCAAATTGGAAACAAAATTTGACTAGTTAAATTTGTTGTTATGGATTGGTGACTTTATACCATTTTTTACGGCAATTGGCTATTGTGCTGCTCTGCTCTTCCCGGTTAGGTTGCCTTACAAGGAATTGACGACATATGAGTGAGGGATTGGTTTCTTTGAGTTTATAGTTGGAGAGGAACGATGAGAATTTTTGAGTTTTGAAAGGGTGTCCGATAGAATAGGCTAGTTTTCTGGTTGTTTTACCTGTAAAAGTGAAGCGTGAACTATACATAGTTACGTAGTGATTGTTTCTATGACTTTTCTTCTTTCCTTCTTCAAAACTCCGATTTGATTAGATGGTTGACCTGTTTAACCCGCACTTAATGGACCGTGGCATATGCTTGGTGTTGTATTCTGTACATGTATCCTTCGTTTTTGTTTCGTTGGTGGATTCCATAATTGGACAAACTGGTTTATGTGCGGACAATCACCTAAGCATACAGATTAAAGAAAATGACTCAGAATATGTTCTTGGCGCTATCTTTTTGTATACTCGATTTTTTTTTCCTTTTTTCTGTTATTTATGAAGCTACTGTTTGCGATATTGGGTAAGTTGCTTTTGTAGGATGTAGGTCTTGCAAATTGGTAAGTACTGTCCATGCAATTATTAGCAAAGTGCTTTAAAGCATGGTTTCTTGGTACCCCACTTGTAGTTTTGATCTCAATCCGATTTTGGTTTCTTCTCAGTTCTTCATTTTTCTGTAGGAAGTAAACCATTATCAATTGAAAGTAAAAGCCTCACCTTTTCTTCTTTTTTTTTTCCCCCCAACAACTTGTTTTATTTTCTGATGGTCCCTGAAAAATAAAATGAGCATGGTTTAAAGGAAAGGAGAATGTATATTCTCTTGCGGTGCTTTCTTACGCAACTAGACTTCCTCTTATATGATGTGACATCTGAACTATTAATATATACATTAATGGGTCGAGGAAACTTCATTTTCAACTTGTCATCCATCGCAAAGTTGACACTTTTGTATTTGGTAGTTGGTTTAGTAAGGGATGACAATTAAAATGTTCAGATAACTGTCATGACTCTGTAATTAGCATTTATATTTTCTTGGAAGTGGTGACATATAGACTACTCTTGGCTTTTGCATCACCTGTAGTCTATTGTATAAGTTGCGGGCTGCACTATAACGAGCTAAAAAATGTGTTGTTTCCATAAATATATCTATGGGATTTTGGAGCTTGTTTGATTGAATTCCTTTTTGATCTCTCTCCCAACAGATTTTCCTCTACCCACTAAAAGAGACAGGTAGTAGTGGTAAGTAAAACCGGGCAAATTTTGCTTGTTCACCATCTGGCTTGATCTCTAGTAGCCAACATATAGCTAATTACATTGTTTAGAGATGGTCATAATTCGCTAGACAGGTAAACTACTCTTCTTCTTTCCTTCTCTGCCAACAAAAAAGCTTATGTAATTCTGCAGTAGGTGATTTTCTTTTTTTAATTAACTTGAAAGTGACATGTACTTAATGAGTTATTCCTGTAAGTTATGGCAAAATGGGTCCCATGGCATCCCATATATTCATAAAAGAAGAACAATAATATGGTATTTTCTTTTTTCTCTTTTGTTTTACTTTCCTTTTATTTGCATATTAAACATTCTGCCATGTTTGTACAACTATTTGTGATATTATGATATTATAAACGAATTTCAGGATAATTTTAATTCTGGAAATCATTTTCAAGCTATGTTTCATTTGGATAACGATTCTGTTTCTTGTGTTTCAGGCATCTGACTGAGATCGACATACAGGAGAATGGCATCAGTGATAAGAGTGGCAGTTGGCTAAGCTGTTTCCCTGAAAACTTCACGACATTGGAAGTACTGAACTTTGCTAACCTGAATAGTGATGTCAACTTTCACGCACTCGAGAGACTTGTTAGCCGGTGCAAGTCACTGAAAGTTCTGAAGGTCAACAAGAGTGTTTCCTTGGAACAGCTGCAGCGGTTGATTCTATGTGCTCCACAATTAACAGAGCTCGGCACTGGATCTTTCTCACAGGGGCTTACCTTGCAACAGCACACAGAACTTGAAAATGCATTTAATCAATGCAAGAATCTGGATATACTTTCTGGTTTGTGGGATGCAACATTACCTTATCTTGCTGTTCTCTATCCTGCCTGTTCAAATTTAACTTTTTTAAACTTGAGTTATGCGACTTTGCAAAGTTTCGAACTTGCTAATATTCTCTGTCACTGCCCACATCTTCGTCGTCTCTGGGTAAGATCTCTGTTTCTAACTTTTTCTGTTTTGTTTTCTATACGGACATTTCTTACTTTTCACACATATAGTTTCCTACTTTTCGTTGTTGTGGATCTTTTATCCATTTTATACAAATTTAGGGTTGTGACTTCTGAAGTCATTGTTCAGAGTTGTAGATGGAAGGTGTATCTTACATGGTTGTAAGAAACATTGTTATAGTTAGGATAGTTCTGGTCTTATTCAACCACATCTATTCATCTGAATATTCTAATGATGGTTATTCTGTTTGAACTTATTTTGTGGCTGCCGATGTTTTTGATTTTCTTGTCTTTGGTATGAAGTTTTAGGATTATAAGTTGTATTTTGATTCAGGTTCTGGACACTGTAGAAGATAAAGGACTGGAGGCTGTTGGATCCAACTGCTCGTCACTTGAGGAACTCCGAGTGTACCCTGCTGATCCCTTTGACGAGGAAATCTTTCATGGGGTGACTGAAGCAGGTTTTGTTGCTGTCTCTCTTGGTTGTCGGCGGCTTCACTATGTTCTCTACTTTTGTCGGCAAATGACCAATGCTGCAGTAGCAACTGTTGTGCATAACTGCCCTGATTTTACCCATTTCCGTCTCTGCATAATGAATCCTGGTCAACCAGATTATTTAACAAATGAACCCATGGATGAGGCTTTTGGTGCTGTGGTGAAGACTTGCACTAAACTTCAAAGGCTTTCAATTTCTGGTCTCTTAACTGACCTTTCCTTTGAGTATATTGGGAAGTATGCCAAAAATTTAGAAACTCTTTCAGTGGCTTTTGCTGGTAGCAGTGATTGGGGAATGCAGTGTGTTCTGGGAGGTTGTCCAAAGTTGAGGAAACTTGAGATAAGGGATTGCCCTTTTGGAAATGCCGCACTTCTCTCTGGTTTGGAGAAGTATGAGTCCATGAGATCACTTTGGATGTCTGCCTGCAATGTGACAATGAATGGCTGTAGATTGTTGGCAAGAGAGAGGCCCAGATTGAATGTGGAGGTAATGAAGGAAGAGGGGAGTGATGACTGTCAGGCTGATAGAGTTTACATATACCGTTCAGTTTCTGGACCAAGAACAGATGCCCCACCTTCTGTTCTCACTTTTTCAAGTGTGTAAAATAATCAGGTTAGCTCTTCATCTTTCTTATGTTTGCATGCCCTCTCTTGCAACAATGTTTATGTATATGCACATTTCCAAACGTAGCAGAACGGAATCAGTATTTGTGCAGTAAAACACATGCATGATGTTTAGCTACTTCACCAATGAAAGAGTAGGGACAGGGAAATGGTTGCTGCCTGGGTTTGCTTCTACTGCCCCTCCTCTTTCTTGTCTATCCATTGCTGGAGAGCCACTTACTGGACACATGAGGCTTTTGATTGAAGGAAGGGGAATCCAGGAATTCTGTTGTGTTAAGAGAAACTATTCCTGTGGCCTTGTTGTGAAGCATGTAATATAGATACACCTTATGGTTGCTCAAGCTACTGTTCAACTTCGTCTGTCCATGCATTCTAACATTTTGGCACATTTAGTTTATGTAGCTCTGGTATTTGTTGCTGGCTCTGAACATTTACTGTCCACTGCTGATGTCTCCTAGAATAAACTGTAATCTCCCTGTGAATGGGTTCACAGAGGAGTTACACTGGATCCATTAATTGCTTCTTGTTTATGTCTAGAAATAACGGTGGCAAAATAAGGGCAATCCTTAATTTCAGTTTGAACCATGCTTTTATTGACAGATAAGCCAGGGAATGTTGAAGTGGCCAAGGTTACGAACAAAAGCATATGGATCGACAGTCTCCAACACTGGAAGCAAATTTTATACACATAATTTACTACACCTCTGGGTAGCGAGATTCCTATGCTTTCAATACATCGTAATGGGTTACAAATGAGTTGAATCATTTGTCATCGGCCATTGACATCCTGGTCTGCGTTCACCATTAACAAATAGCGAGACATAACTAGAGGGGTCCAGGTTTCCTTGACTTTATTCCAGTATCAAGTTTATGTAAAGTTATACTAATTATCACCTTCTTTAAGGGACTGGCAAGATTATGGACTCAGTGACATCATCCAGCTAAGAAGTAGACGTAGTACATCTCATGCAGCATACGAACCTTGTAACATAGCTGGAAAGGCTTGGTTATTCAAATAAGGACAAAAGATCAAAATTAGGAAGCACTCGCTTGTAACCATGCCTTGATGTGGTATACCTGTGAGGAAACATTTTTATGCTGGGATCTGGGTTCTGTTTGTTGAGGTTGGTACCAATGCAATTCCAAAATTTCCAAGTATCTTAGGTCTGGAGTCTGTTGGAGCTCATGTACACTAATGCCGCTTTTCTGCCTATGCAAATTCATTGTTTGATCTGCAATAAACTCGATCAAACAGTGGTAGACTGGTTGACGATGAATGTTACGACTTTTCTGGTTCCGCCTTATTCTGTAGTTCTATGATGTTTGTGTTTGTAACATTGTATGGCTGGTGAACTTGCAATTTGTTTCCTGGTTGATGTTGGCGGGGGTAGTTCTTCAGCTTCAACTTCTCTAGTGTAGATTCAATTCCAGACACTTGTATGAGTTTATAATTAGTTAATTTTCATAAATTAGCAGCGGTTCACTTCCAATTTAGTGCTTTTCTGGCATTTCTTTCAATATAACGCAGGTCAATAATTGTCAGCATCCTATCGGGTCAGAACAAAGAGGTAGAAAGGAATGGATGCGCACTGGCGCAAGTGTTCTAAGAAAATTTCACATAAAAATGTTATTATTTTAAAATTTGATCTTATAAAAAAATTGTATTATTATTTTACTTTTACTCAAAAAATAATACTCCATTCTATTTAAAATAAGTGTCATTTTAGATAAATGCACACTTATTAAGAAAGTTAGTAAAATGTTTGATATATCCTTATTAATTGTATGTTGAATTGTCTTAAAAATGTAATCTATATAATTAGAATGTGAGAGAAATTAAAGGATAATTTTGGAAATAAAATTATAAACATTAATGAAAAATTGTAACAATATTTATTTTAAATAACTAAAATTTTTTAAAATGACACTTATTTTAAATAGAGAGAGGGGGTATTATTTTGCTCCGACTTAAAAAAATTTCTGATTCTGTCGTGCTTTCAAAAGGTATAGCACGTAGTTGGAGACCAGACTTGAAGTCTGCGTTAAACTTGCAATCTTTCCAAGCTTTCATTTCCGCAGCCATCAACTTGTGTTGCCCGGCTTGCTGGCTTTGACAGTTCTTTCCCATATTTAGAATCTGATTCTTCGAACTTAAAAGAATAGACTTAACCAGCAAAAGGTAGAATGGTGAATGAAAAGCTAGACAAAGGAAAGCTCCGTAGGCATCGTATTTGCTATGAAGCTTATCTCATTTCAAGCATGGCCTTTGAAATTCGTCAATCTTCGCCCAAAATTACAAAAGTTGGAAAAAAGAAGTACAGGAAAAGCACCTCCGGCTATGAAAAGTTATTCGAAAGTTCGTCAAGATTGAAACTTTAGACCTCTATATGTATTATCAGGAAAGAGAGGAGGAGAAGAATTCCCGAAGTGCTCGAGTCACTTGTTGTGCTATTAGATTTTATTGTTTTGTGGTTTACAAATATGTTATTAATAGACAAAGTAATTTGCGTTAGGGGAAACATTGATTTTCATCCGACATTAGTTTGTCAACTCACTCTTAATGTTTGAGGAGATTGGGGTGGGCTTCGTTGAGGTAAAGTGGTCCAATAATGAGCTCTGTGTTAAAAAGGAAGGAAAGGGGTTAGGACTTAGGAGTAGGACATATTTTATACTATAGTCGACTTTAATCTAATTCAGGAACTCGGCGCTTGTAGTAGATGAACTGAAAAAAGCTACTTTTGGCATTTGCATGTTTTGAGTTGCCTTTGATACAAAGATAACTACTACTTATGCCTAATATTAGTGTTGCCATCAACAATGAGATATGCACACACCAAGATGGTCCCATTCCGGAAACTCCAAGGTGCCTATCGAAATAAATATCACATCTTCTGACTTTTGGACCATTCTCTCTAGTAGTTCAAGTCTACTGACAACTGAACGTCGTCTAACATTTGAGGTTAAAGAATTGATTCTATTACTATTACATGTATTTAAGTCGTGATTGAAGGCAAATCTTTGTTAAGACTTCTTATCCAGCTGTTATAACCATATCAGTCATATTGTTGCCGTGAAGTTGTAGAACTCAAGCTAATTAGTGCAGATGGTGAAAGGGCAAGTCAAGCTTTAATGTTTGCTATCAGGACTGAGGTTTCCAGTGCTTATTGGTGCTTGCCATTATTTCGACGTATACCTCTATCTATCCAACTCAAAAACTTCTTATTGTGGTGACAGTAGAGGGCTTGGAAAACTTGTAACTTTGAGGATTAAGCAGATGGTTAGAAGTGTCTTTAGGCATTTGGGTATGGTCCTAACAAATCCAGAGACTTTGGTCCAAAGACCGGGTTAGGATTATGTAGTACTCCGAAATGTCAATATGAGTGGCAATTGCTTCCTGTACTGCATCACATCGACTGTCAAAAATCGATAATATAAGATCTGATTATTTCTCTAATTTAGTTTAAGAAACTTGTTAATATAAGATCAACTAAAATTAACATCAACCAATCTCTCCTCTTTTGTTTCTTTCTGAATTCGTTATTTGTCTTTATCTATTTGATCGTTGTTTATTTTCATTGGAGTGGATGATCATGAAAATTTGCTGTATATGAGATTCTCTTAAAAGCCAAGGTATGGTATACACTGTAGCTGTATGCTTCTGCTTCAATTTTCCTTATTCTCGACTCAAAGTTGTCAAGAAACCATCGCTTCCTTGCCTTGGCATCAAAATGCCTTTTGTACCTAACTCTTGATATTGCAATGTGCTTTTAGCTAGGCATCTATGGCAACCTAGCTAGCTACAAATGTAACAAGTTATGGTATCTTTTAATCAACAACACCAGAAGGGAGCTGAGGGAAAGCCACGAGCACCTTGTGATCTGCTGTGTAAAGTTCAACAGGCCACTGGGTACACATTGAATTGGTTCATTAAAGCTGAGACCCTACCCTGCAGCGAAAAGTGCAACAAAAATTGCTGAGAAGGGGTCCTTATCCTCAACAATTGAAGATGCAGGAATTGAATTGAGTTGACGTTCAGATGAGAACATTTTGTTATGTATAGAGTTAAAGCCGACTTCTATGTTCCATATTAACATATAGACCGTCTCATTATAGGCGCTTATCATAATCCCATCACACTACTTAATGTGACGATTACATAACATAACAACCCGTGACAAGCAGAATAATGACCCATTTTGTCATGGAATGAGAAAGGGTTAGTCCAACATTAGACAACCAATCATGTGCCGATGAGTGGATTCCTTTTCCTATATTCTGGTTCGTCTTCTTGCTAGGCTTCATGCCTGATAGTGATGCCAAAGCAACTAGGAATAAATTCCTACAAAAAGCTTACTTCAGAACTTAATCTGTACATGCCTAATGCGGTGATCTTTTATTTGTTTGTTAGTTTTAAGCTTTAGGCTTTTTGGTTTAGTCAAGGGAAAAAGAGGGGCACTTTCTCTAAATGGGGGTGGGAAGGTTTGCTATTACAAAAGATGACTGCTGGCTCAAGGCATCCAACAAAGGCCTTCATCTTCACATGGTGGGGTGGGGCTTGTGTCATATATCCTATCCCCCACAAATTTGAAAGCTTCTGTCTTTTCTCTTTTCACCTAATACTAATAGTAGTGATAATTGTCAACATTAACTAATTTATATGTATCTGAATTAATACGAATTTCTCATATTAGTCGGGTGTTTTGAACATTGGACATGATTGGACAGCGTAAAATTGGACAGAGTATTCCCACTGTCCAGGGTAACTGATTTGCTTGCCCCTCAGGCCTCAACCATCCCCATCTCAAGCCATGCTTTTTACCAGAAATACTATAATGCCCTCTCTTGAGGTCACTTGAGCAATGCCACACCAACACTTGATCCACTTTACATAACAGAACTCGTAGAGGATAAGCAGAGAACATGGTTCATTAAAAGTATTATGCAGCTAGTCACCTTGTTTCTCTCAATGATCAGAGCTTTGGATTCGTCTCTTGTTGCTAGATACTGCATGGGTTTCCATCAATATCAGTGCTAAACAGGAAAAAAAGAAAAAGAAAAAATATGGGACGAGCACTTCCGAGACAAGATCAGAATTTGACAGAAACTTCCTCAAAATCCAATCTCAGGCAAGCTGTTGAAGCCATTTCTTCTTTGATAACATACTCTTATGCAGTTAAAGTTTTTGCAGCCAAGTGGCAATTGATAAGAAACAAATTGGAAGAGCTAAACTCTGGCCTAATAGCCATAGAGAATTGTGATTCAAGCCAAAACCCAATACTCTCTGGCTTGATATTTGCCATAGTGGTCTCTTCCAACGACTGCTACGACCTTGCTAGAAGATGTGTGGATCTTTCATACAGCGGCAAGCTCTTGATGCAAAGTGATTTGGACGTTATGGCTGCAAAATTTGATCGCCTTGTGAAGAATTTATCTGGGATATGCACTGCAGGTATCTTGACTCATGGCTTTGCAATTGTTGTGTCTAGACCTGGAGCCAATGCTTGCAAAGATGATATGAGGTTTTACATTAGAGATTTATTGACGAGAATGAAGATCGGAGACACTGAAATGAAAAGACAGGCTTTGGTTAACTTGCTTGAGGTTGTCGCCGCAGATGAGAAATATGTCAAAGTAGCGGTTGAAGTTGGTGCCATTGTGAATCTGTTGGTTAGTTTCCTTGATTACATGGAAAAGGAAATCCAAGAGGAGGCTGCCAAGGTAGTAGCGGTAATTTCTGGGTTTGATTCCTATAAGTCTGTTTTAATTGGAGCTGGGGTTATAGGCCCTTTGATTCGTGTTCTGGAGAGTGGCACTGAATTGAGCAAGGAAGGTGCTGCAAGAGGTTTGAAGAAGTTGACTGAAAATTCTGACAATGCTTGGTCAGTTTCCGCTCATGGTGGTGTCACAGCTCTGCTAAGAATATGCAATTCTGGTGATTCGACAGAACTTATTGGTCCTGCTTGTGGGGTACTGAGAAATCTTGTTGGTGTTGAAGAAATCAAGAGATTCATCATAGAAGAAGGTGCAGTTTCCACATTTATCAAACTTGCAAAATCGAACGATGAAGCTGCGCAGATAAGTTCAGTTGAATTACTTCAAATTATTGCTTCAGGAGATGAATCAGTGAGGCGATTACTCGTTAGTGAAGGTGGAATTCGTGCATTGGTGCAGCTTCTGGATCCCAGACATCCATCTACTTCTAAATCACGAGAGACAGCATTGAGGGCAATTGAGATCTTATGTTTCTCTTCTACAAGTTGTATTAGTATGTTGATGAACTGTGGCTTCACCGATCAACTGCTTTTCTTACTTAGAAATGGAGATGTTTCAGTTCAAGAATTGGCACTAAAAGTGGCTTCTAGGCTATCTGGCACATCTGAGGAGGCAAAGAAAGCAATGGGAGAAGCCGGTTTCTTGCCTGAGTTTATTAGATTCCTTAACGCAAAATCAATTCAAATTAGAGAAATGGCTGCTGAGGCACTTTCTAGCATGGTTTTGGTGCCTAAAAACAGGAGAAGACTCTTGCAAGATGATCGACATATTGGATTTCTTCTTCAGTTACTTGACCAAGAAGGGGCAAGTTCAGGTTACAGAAGCTTCTTAATATCGATACTGATGTCGTTAACAAGGTCTAATAGTGGAAGAAGAAAGATCGTCAACTCTGGTTATTTGAAGAACATAAAAAAACTTGCAGAAGCTGAAGTTTCAGATGCCAAAAGGCTTGTCAGGAAGCTATCCACAAACAGGTTCCGAATTATGCTCAGTGGAATCTGGCATTCTTGAATGTAAAGACTAAATTTTCTTCCTAGCTTCTCTTTTTACTGTATATGTTACACAACTGGTTTCAACGCTTCATTGTCTTTGTTCCACAATCAGGAAAAAAAATTGAGTCTTTCTCTTTGTTTTTTCGGAGTTCGTAAAAGCAGCTTTAGAGCAGCTTTCTGTTTGATTTGTAACTATTAGTGCAAAAAGCCGTAACAGATTCTACTGGAGGTATCCAGACATTTTTAGACTGTGGTTACCCTTGCAGGTATAAAAATAATAGAACAGAAGGTGATTGAAGTCATTTAAGCAGTTAGCAGAAGAGATTGTAAAGGCTATCACACATCATAAAAGCATATCTGTATGCACTTATGATGGAAGCCATGATAAAGGAAGGAAGTATCTCAGAGAGGCACGTGAATAGAGCTATCAAGTTCTTGTCAATCTACTGCTTTGGACAATGCAGATTTAAGTTTCTTGCTGTATTTGCTCATCCTTCTGTCATCTTTTTTCCAGGTGTCATACCAGTCTCATTAATAAAGAGACAACTTTATTATCTTCGGCAAGGATAACCAATATATAGCTAAGCATCTCATTCCTACTTCCTCTATTCTAATCTAAGCCATGCTCAACGAGAATTTTCATGTATTTAGACTTTTGTGGGAAGAGTTGTGTTCATCGTCAGCGTGCTTTGTTAAGGTCAGCTAGACAGGATGATGTCCTAAACACTGCGGGTTGTACAAAATACTAATGGCTGGATGTTGGTTGTACATCATATAACAAGCTCCAGGACCACTATTACATGTTTCGTTTTCTTGACAGGTTGTAACTTCTCTGCATCAAACATTCAATATCATCTGCCTCCACACGTTACATAGAAATGTAGGCCAAAAGAGGATGAAGAAAATTGACCATTACTGGCTGGACTTTCCTGTCGACACAAAATGAGCATATACAAAAATGCTAAGAACTGTTGCTTGTGTGGCGGCGGCTCGCTAACCTCCCTGTGATGAACTCTACACCAATCACATCCAAATTTATGTTTGACGCGAATTCCTTACAAAAACATGTTACTCATGGCCACACCAATGACCAATCAATGGGTTATATTTTCGAGTTCAGATCCTTAGTTCAATTTTATAGTGTCTTATTGTATCCAATGAATCTCAGTCATTTATTTATGCGAGCTCCACGTTTATTTATGTGGAGCCCACGTGAGACCCGTATAAATGAATGACTGAGATTTACTGGACACACACCATAAAATTAGACAAAGGATCTGGTCTCTATATTTTAACCGTTGTGTCAGCATAAAATAGTAAGAAAATGACTAGTTCCTTACAATCCAGAACGGATCATAAGCCATTCTAACGTGTATGTGCTTGCCGGAGAATCAAATGGCTGGAGAGAACATCGTACTGGTTTTTAATCGAATGGCCTAGAGGGAAGTTGGGGTTTGATAGTAATAAGCTATTTGTTGAACTTGATATGGGTTAGGCTCGCAACGTAGGGTCAAGAGCCTACGAGGCTTACTAGTCCAACTGACATTCCATCATGCCTTCTCTTATTACTGTTCTGTTTTGTTACAGATCCAGAGGCCCTTAGACCCATATTTCAATTTGATGAGCCGAATTTATCACTTGCCCTCAGTGGAAAATGGGCTGTAGTGTAAGTAGTACCTTAGTTCAAGGCACAAGAACAAAACTTGAATGTAGCACATGGCATGTATGCATTATTCAATCAATATACACGTCAAACATATGACATAAGCATGAAACATATGTGTGAGTTGTGATCTAAATTTGGCGCGTCTGTGTGTTGCTGATCATGCTTATCATGCACCATTCAATGAATAGACTCATCTAGCATATGGCATACATGCATCATTCAATCAATATACCCCTCTAGCTTATGATGTGCATGCATCATAAGGGATGCGGCAAGTCTAGTGACATGTGTTTTTCACAAATCATGCAATATATAAGTGCATTGAACTACCCTACACGTGCATTACATAAGCATCCTCCTAGACACGTGATGAAGTTAGGGTACCAAAGGGAAAGAAAATCTAAAATTCCAAAATTTGTAGAATGATCCTTAAAGTTGTTTGGATCATTATTTGGGTCCTTTAGTTGTATAGAATTAAAAATTAGTGTTTTTTTAGTATTGTTATGTTAGTAATAATTAAGTGCTAAATCTATAAAAGTTTATTAAGGTGTGAGAGGTATAATTATGTGAATTTTCATGCAATTAACTTGAAATGTAAGAGATAAATATGATTTTATTATCTCGTAGGGTTTATCTATTGTTGTGTATTACATGATTTATCACTTCTTATGATATTTCTATTATGAATTCTCAAATATATATTGTTAGTATATTTCAGTACTATTAAATGAGAATGAGTAGGTGCATGAAGATTTTCTTTCATACAACAGTAAGTTTGTTCCAGGTTTATCTCCATGCAAAAAAAGTGAGGATAATATACAATCATGTCTCTTTTACTTGTGAAATTATTTAAATACTAATAAGAATATAGTCATTACAGTAGCCTTTCTAATTGATAATTAGGATTATTTGTTTGCAAGTTAGGGAATGTCTCTAATATTGGATTTAATTATTTTACTTGTAGGGATTAGCCTTTTATGAAATTTTGAAATGTGCATAAATGCATTTGGTAGAGGATAACTATTGCTTAAGTGATGATGTTTACTCTAAATCAATTTTATATGGATATATTATCATTATGTATTATGTATTCTACATACAAGTATTTCATGACATATTAGACGTGATGCATATTATATATACTATTTATGACTTTAAGTATCGTTGTTATCATATATTTTTATTTATTGTATGCATCGATCATTTTTTAGTAAGTTTTTCTATCAATAATAAAAACGTCAATAGTAAAACTTCAACTGAATTAAATTTTAAGAAATGGAAACAAGATGTGGAGTTTGCATTAGAGATGGAAGATGAAAATATGGCCATGAATGTGGAAAAGCCTTCAATTCCCACATCTACCAACATAAAAAATTGAAAAGCAACCTATATAATATAGGAACAATAAGATATGATATATTATTTTACCACCAAGAGGTCCATACTTGATAATTTTCTTAGTATTCTTCAAAAGACAATATAATAAATGACTATTTGTTATGTTTCTCAAAAGTATATGGTTTCTTCTAATGCTAAAATTGGAGCAATTTTGAACGAACTATGTTATATAAGTTATATTAGGTTGGGTAAGTGAAAGAGTACATAATCAAGATACTATATGATAAATTCCTAATAAACTATATATTTTAAATGTAATGTTTAGTGTATTTTGTTTGTCTATTTGAGAGTTTTTATTGTTCTTTGCACTTAATTCATTTTTAATATATTTTTAGTTCTTAATAAAGGAGAGGGAGTCATATGAAATTAAGATAGAAAATTAAACATTTAAAGCAATTTTAGAAGGACACACCTGTGCTAGTAAAGTACATACCTGTGTGAGACTTATACATAGTTTTGTAAGGGATCATGTAAGTCTCTATATCAGTGTATGGTTTTAATGATGCTATTTCTCCTGTGTGGTGATGGACATGAGCATGTCCACTACCCCTCTAAGTTGCTGGGACCATATTTCTACACAAATATTAAGCTTTAAAGTGATATTGAGGGACAAATCACTATACATAGTCGTGTGGGTGACTGTGTCCTTTACAAAATCCCTAATTTCGAATTATAAAAGGTAAATTAAGAATGGAAATAAGTAGAGTTGGAGTTTCAAACACAATTCTGAACCTTAGAGCAATAACGACTTGAAGATTAACTTAGAGATCTGAATAGAGATCATATTTCCATCAAAGTTTCATTGCATTTTATTTAGAGAAAAAGGGATATATAATGAATTATCTTGTTTTTCTTCTTTTTAATCTTTGGCTATGTTTTTTATTTTTATGAACTAAATTTGTTTAATACCTAGGTGGGATGAATCTTAAGATGGAATTTGTGATTTGATTATTTATTTAATATAACTAATTATTGATTCATTGGATTCAATTTAATCATGCAATTGAGATTGCTAAATACTTTGTATGAATAAATATAATATAATTGAAAGTAGTAGCATGTAATCCTAAAAATAGGTCGATATAAATCTTCCGGATCAAGTTTAAAACTAATAGTGAAATTCATGAATTAATTAAAGCAATCTTCGGAGTTTTAATTAGAAAAAGATTTCAGTTGATTATCCTAGGACTAGGTATTGACAGTCTTGTGAAAGACATTAACATAATAAAAATTTTCATGGGCTAATGATACTTAATTAAATTGCACGTTAAAAGGTTAACAACCTGAGAAATCTTAAGGGGATTTATTACCTAGGTAATATTTAATCTTTGATTGATTTGAGTTCTTGTTTATTATTTGTTTTAAACTATAGTTTAGTTTTATTGTTTTAATTAAACCAATGTTTATTTTGTTAGTTAGATAATAGAAAAGAGGTAATTACTAGTATTTGTAGTCCCTATAGGATCGTCACTCTATACACTCTATTATTATACTATAATTCAATAGGTGTACTTGCCTTCAAGAATTTATAGGGTAGGTTCCTACTTATTAAGATTTTGACTTCGTTCCCAGGACTATAATATTAGGAACAATTGAGATTTATAACTATAATATAATACACATATAGCCAATTTTTTAAAGATTTATGACACCTTTGAGATTAATGGTGCTATTTATGAGGGAATAAGATTAAGATTATTTTCATTCTCAAAGATGAATAGGGATAAGAAACGGTTGAATTTTTTTCATAGGAGATCCATCACCGCATGGAACCAGATGATAGAAAAATTCCTTTTAAAGTCCTTTCCACTAGTTAAGACTACCAAATTAAGGAATAACATCTCTTTCTATGTTCAAATTGATTTAGAGACCCTATATGATACATGATAGAGATTTAAAGGGATGTTAAGGAAGTGCTTAAGTCATGGTTTACCACTATGACAAATGGGCTCAATTAAACAACTAGGTAGATGATTGATGTAGCAACTGGGGTCACTTTGAATAGTAAAACACTAAAAACATCTCAGGATCTCATTGAGGACATCGTAATGAACAACTATCAGTGGTGCTCTTCTCGAGCAAAACCTAGCATGGTGGTCAGAGTTTATGATGTAGATGTGGTTATAGCTTTGGCAAGCCAGGTTGAAGCTTTGAGTAAAAAGATAGATGGATGGACAATAAACTCTTAACTTTTCCAAGTGATGTAGTTAGAGGTGTGCAAACTAAGACATGTACGTTAATAATGTTAGGCAACAAACATTATGACAAAGCTTGAGTATGTGGATTATATACAGAATGCTCTTAAACTCTAAAATAATTTATACAACAATAAGTATAATCTAGTATGGATAAATCATCCATATTTCTTTTTGGGAGAATCAAGGACAATAAAGGAATAGCCCTCCACTAGAATTTTAGCAATTCCCACCTTAAGAAAAAAAAGCCAAGCTTGGAAGACCTCGTAACTAAATTTTATAGAATTTAGAAGCGAGATTTCAAGCTACCGAAACTTCATTAAGAAATTAAGAGGCTTTTATCCATAACTTAGAAAAATTAGACTAGCTAGTTAACAAAATTAGTTTTTCAAAGACAAAAATGGAGTATGACTAGTAACATCGAGACAAATCTTAAAGAACATATAATGACAGTCACCCTTAAGAGTGAAAAGGAATGGAAAGTTAAGAACAAGACCTAAAATAAAGAGGAAAGTGACAAAAGGAGTCAAGGGAAAGCTAAAGATGTAGAGCAATGTTCTGAAACTCGGACCGGTCATCGAACCGGTGGCCTTACTAGTCACCGGTTTGACCGGTTCGACCGGTTCAACCATCGGTCGAACCGGTGTGACGTAATAATTATGCAATAAT
>JAOSBK010000002.1:27938134-27950882 GCA_027568895.1 Erythroxylum shatona
CCTTTCTTCTCTATACTCTTAATTTAATTTGGTTAAATTATATTTGTGTGTATTAATTCCGTGATTTTATTGTAGAACTCTACAAAAAGCTTTAGAGATCTATTCAACCCCCCCTTCTAGATCGTTTACAAGAGAGAGAGTAGAAAGAGAACTAGAGGTGAGAGAGGTGAAGAGGAAGAAATAATCCTAAAGAAAAAAACTTCATTTTACACTTTTGTTTCTCACAAAATCAAATGACTTTAGTTTGCTTCTAAAGCAAAATGATGTCAGTTGGGCCTTAGGCTAAGCTTAGGCTTCGATTGACATTTTCTCAAATTTTCATGTCTAATTTACTATCGTTAGTGTTGAGATCAGATACACCTGCGTGCTGATAAACATAGATGTGTCTACTACCCGTGTAAGTTACTAGAATCGTATGTCTACATAAATGTTAAGTTTTGAAGTGATATTAAGGAACACAGTCATGATACACAATCATGTAGGTGACTGTGTCCAATTTAAAATTCCTAATTTTGAAGTATAAAGGGCAACTAAAAAAAGTAATAAATAAAGTTGGAGTTTTGAACATTGTTTTGAACTTTATAGTGGTTATGACTTGAAGATTGACTTAGAGATCTAAATAAAGAGCATATTTCTATCAAAGTTTCAGTGGATTTTATTTAGAAAAAATGGGATATAAATAAAAAAATTCTTGTTTGTAATTCTTCTTTTGGATCTTGGGCTATGTTTTCTATTTTTATGAACTAAATTTTTTTTAGTACCCAAATAGGATGCACCTTGGGATGTATTTTATGATTTTATTCTTTATTTAATGCAATTTGATTATTAATTCTTTGGATTCAATCATGTGTTTAATTGTTTCTTTAATTAATATTTTCAAGATATTATTTCATGCAGTTGACACTGAGAAAGGTAGTAACATATCATGCAATTGATGTTATTTCATGTATGATTTAATGCAATCTTAAGGTTTTAAGTAGAAAAGATCTTAGTTAATCAACTACGGTTAGGTGTTGATAGTCTTAAAAAAGATATTAATATAAGATAGGAATTTTCATCACCAGATGATCTTTAATTAAATTACATGATAAAAGGTTGATAGCTTAATAAATAAGTCTGCAATAAATATAACGTTAAAAAAAGCAAGATTAATTGGGTAATAACTCTTTGGTTCTTTTTATTCATGAATATAATGTTATTATAGCCATATTAGTTTCTTAATTGCTAAATATTAGAGTTTCTAATCATGACACCTCTATGATGCTAGGGTTTATATTTATGAGTTAGATAAATAAAGATGAGTGAAAAATGATGGTTAGCAATAATGAAGAAAATGATGTGGATTTCATAAGAATTTTTTACTTCAATATTGATAAAGGATTTAAACTTGTTTTACAAGACATCTTCTTTATGATGTAGTGCAAATGAAATTTGATCCCTATATTTGCTTTTGGATTAAAAGATTATAATTTTTAATATAAAAATTCAAATGTAAAATTATCTATTGATACAAAAAAAGTTGGTAGAACTTTCTTATCATATAATTTATATAGAATGTGTTTTAATTCATAACGCTAGCTATTTGTCTTCATATATTGTTGATTAGGTTATTATTAAAAGATCTTTAATAAACAAAAAGTTGTCAATGTTGTAGCTTAAGAAACTGGGGCACATCTCTGAGAAGATAGTTGAAACATTGATAATAGAAAATATTAGTATCACTCTTGGTTTCAATAACTAGATATATGTACCAGCTGTTACATAGGTAAATTGACCAAAATAAAGAAAACAACAATCAACTCACATTTTTTATCTTATTAAAATCATTCATATTTATATCAGTGGACCATATTCACATACCATTTGTGATTCCAGATATTTTCTTATTTCTATTGATAATTATTCTTGATATGGATATGTGTTAATAATTCTTATGTAGTAGTTGTTAAGTTCACTATTTGAGGTATGCTTTAACATATCAGTGTCATCCAAAGATATAATCACACCTTAAAAGGATATGATGAAAAGCAAGCTATAAATTACCTCTAAGGTGAGGATGTTAAGATTGCCTTTTATATTCTAAATAGGTGTCCAAGCAAATCAATGCCTAAAACACTGTTGAGTTATGAAAAGGTTGAAAACCTAGTTTCACTCACCTGTGAGTTTATGACTTCCTTATTTAGGTATATTTGTGTAATCCTTAAAAAAAACTAAAATCTTGTTTTACTCGTTACCATTTTGCATATTATCCATGTCATTATAAAGGTTATAAGTTCTACTATAGAGAAGTAGAATAAAAATTTATAGAGTCACAAATAACAAAGTTTATGGAATATGATGTGTTAGATGAGACAAATCATTCTCAAACTTTATAGGATATTAAATCACATAATACTATAGTTGCATATCCTTCATCTATTTAGTTATGGTTAGTAGATTATTTATTTAATAATGTTAAACATGTTGAATTAAAGACATCCATTTTGTCATCTAATTATATAGTTTATCTTAGTGAGAATGACTATAACATTGGATATGTTTTTTTCAAATATTATTTTTTGTTCCTCGTACATATTCATGGTGAGATGTAATGAAAAGAATCCAAGTTATAAAGCAAAATCAAGTATGAGAACTTATTGATTTACCTTAAAAATACAAACATATTGTAAAAATGAGATTATAATAACAAAAAAGATTCCAAAATTAGCATAAAGCTACTTAAAACTAAATTGGTTGTCAAGGATTTCACTATAAAAGAAGGGATATATTTGAATCTCACTTCCTCTCCTATATATTTCAAAAATGTTTTTAAAGTTATCATGAAAATAGTAACTCATTACGATATAGAGTTACATCGTATAAATGTAAAATTTCCTTCATAAATGGATATCGTCATGAGGAGGTCTATATGGTATAGTTTAAAAAGTTTTAAGAGGATGACAACATTCAATTGGTTTGTAAATTGATAAAATCCGTATAAATTTAAGCAAGCTTTTCTTCGGTAGTACTTAAAGTTTGATGAGCTAATTGCCTAATTAATCTTTGTGAGAAATAAATTTGAGAGATGCTTATCCTGTAAGGTCAATACTAACAAGGACATTTTTCTACTTTTATATGTAGATGATGTCTTACTCACATCAAATCACTTGGATATGTTACATGAGACTAAGTAAATGTTTTCCAAGCATTTTGACATCAAAGATCTTATTAAAGCGTCTTTTTTTTTTTAGTATTTAGATTCATAAGGACATATCTCAAAACTTAATGGATCTCTTATAAAGATCATGCATTGAGAGTGTGTTTTAGAGGTTTAAATGAAAAATTAAGAATTTTATGAAACATTGATCTCTTGTGAAGAGAGATTGTCTTTGGAATAATATCTAGATAATGAAGGTGAAAGAGGTGCCATAAATAATATTCCTTATTCTAATTCAATTAGTAGCTTGTTGTATGCTCAAGCGTATAACATACTAGACATTCTAAAAAAAAAAAAGGTTGCCCTAGTGCATAAGGCACCCCACTTTGCGAGGGTCATCAATTGTACACAACTTTCCCATTAGAACTTTTTATTGGAGATATAAATTTATTATGATATATTATAACTTCGTATTTCTATTTGAACGGGAAAAGGGATAAACAATAAAAAAATAGAAAAGATTCCGACCTTCTTCATTATACATTGTTGACCACCATTTCCTTTTCAATGGTACAAGTAATTTTGCATTGTCACAGTATAGGTGATCTTAAGATTTGCATCAATCTTAAGCATATGATAGGACATTAGGCATATTTATGGTTTAACTTTGATTTTATCTCTTATCTTATGTAAGCAACTCAAGAGATATACGATTTTATAAGACATAGAGATATAAATCTTTTAATCCTATGAAGGATTTCTATAATCCAGTTTAGCTTACAACTAGAGAAATCATATTCTTTATTACAATTTAGTATAAAGTTTAAGAAAATGAGATAAAAATGAGACATGGTACATTTTAGAACATTTAAGTATCATCGTTATTTGCCACACTCCATTTTCTTTTTCATGTTAGTAAGGTTATCATATATATGTGTGTGTGGTTATGTTAGATTTGTGTCATATATGAGACATCTTTATGATGTCTTCTAATATAGAAAGTGTTACAAGAATGAATGATGGACTCTGATTATCTTTGAATGAAATAGTTTTCAAAAGGTCAATCAATATGGTTTTATTTATACTCTTAATCTTTATTATTTTTCTATATTACAAGTACATTAATTAATATTTATTCAAAGGAGGGAATGGTAGAAAATTTCCTTTTGAATATTTATTAATTGTGTAGTTTCTAAAATTAAGTCTAAATATTAAATTTTATATAATAAATTATAATAAAGTAGTTTAATAAATGATCTAAATAAATAAGCTAAAGTTTACGAAAATGACACCTTATTAGTGTGAGTAGTGTACTTATTAGACTTATAATGAGGATTTCTAATAAAATTACCATAAATAGTTGTCACATCTCTTGTACTTATAATGAAGATGTCTAATAAAGTTACCATAAGTAACTACCACATCTCTTGTAGCTACTTAAGTAAGCTTTCATATATATATATATATAGATTCTTTAGCTCATTAAGAGTTATGTGTATTAGAAAAAGTGTATAAACACCTTGCTTATATTGTTTCTAATAAATTTTATACATATCAATCAAAAGTTTAAGGAACTTTTTTGAAAGTCGATGAGATTATTTAAATGTCCAATAACTTATTCAAACACAAATATAAAATAAAATGTTTATATCTTGATATTATCTTTGCTTATATAAGTTCATGATTGATGTTAGATCGATAAATATATTTCGTATTAAGTTTAACATTTATGGGCCTAAACTTGAGCTCAATTAGGCTTTATATTTCTTTTCAAGTTTTAGCTTGAAAATACCATGTTTGAGGCTAATTGAAGCTTAATTTTTTAAAAATTTAATCCATCTATTGTTTTTACCATAATTTAAACATAATTTAGATTTGTGTTATACATAATAGTGGTAGCATATGTTTATTTTCTGTTCATCCTAATAGGATTTAAATTGATTGTAAATAGATGACAAAATAATACCAAAATTTTGATACGTTAAGACTATTTTTAACTATAAAGTTGATAATACCAAAACATTTCTCATCTTTGTATCCAAGAGAAGAACACTCCTTGTCACACAATCATGTTCACTCAGATACTTATAAGAAATGATCGTGTTATTTTAAAAATAGTCCAAGATTAAATCCATGTATATGAGCTATACACAATAATCTCCACTTTAGCGAATATATCATATTCAGTCAAGACACTCTAAAAAACGCCTCCAATATTAGACATCTATGTATATGAATTATAAACAATAGTCTTCACCTTAATGAATATACTCTATATAGGCTAGGTTATAACTATATCTAACACCTTAATACATTAATTAAGTCCAAGAAACACTTGAGCTTATCTATAATATTCAACTTTATTAATGTGTCAGCTGCATCCTCTAACGTGTGCAACTTTTCAAACAATATCTGACTAGATGAAATTAAATCCCTATTCTTGCATATATGTATGCATCTTTTTCTCCTAATTGACCGTAATCCCCTGAAAGGTAGTTATATCCACATTACTAATAGTAAAAGCATAAAAGACCAAGTTTTTCCACCATATATACTTAGTATCTAAATGGTCTATCTTGCTACTTAGCATCCTAATGGTCTATCTCACTCTATATATGGCTATACCGTGTGATGATTTCTTTCTAACATTATTTTATTTCATAAACTAAAATTCTTATCCCCTTTTTAACATATATTTTAGGTTTTTCTAATTCTAGTCATACCACCTTTAAACTAGTATTACTCCCCAAACACTACATCCTTAAAGATTATACTTTTTATCAAGGGTTTGAAATTTCCAAAAGTCTACTTTCTAATGTTTGGAACCCTTTAATAAGATCCCTAAATGAAGTTACATCATTCCTTGCTCATAAAGATGACCTAATTATATGTTTTATAACACAATACTCTCTTCCTTTTAACTTTGTTGCTATAACTTCTTCACCTACAACTAATTTCTCTATTAGTTTGTAGATGTTTCTTGCCAATCTTTGTCCTTTCATTAAAATCATTTTATCCTTTACCACCTTAATTTTATCTTTATCAGTTTTATATCTAAAATTATTCATATATAAGTTGCCCAAAAAAAATCAAGTTCTTCCTTAAATTTGGTATGTGTCAAATATTACTTAACATCCTAACAACATTATCAAACATCTTCATCCTAACCTATACTGCTATGACCATTTAATAAGCTTTATCATCCCCCAATTGGACAGTGCCAAAATTGCCTAATGTGTATGACACAAACTAATCCTTATTTGATGTCATATGATGTGGGCATCCTATATCCATAATCTATAATCTTGAAGTTAACTAGTTAAAACATAAAGCATATTTCCATCACTCTAATTTAAGTTCCCCTTCTAGACTACAATTGTTAAACTTGATGAAGTATCAAATTTTCATTTATTCCTTTGCTCCTTGTTTGGATAAATCTCTCCTAATATATCCAATTTGCTTGAATTTATAGCACCATATTGTATTTACACCTTGAATTTTATCCTAAAACTCCATCTAGACATGCCATCTTTCCTTTTATTTCTCTTAGGATCATGATTTTCCCTTATATATATAGTCCTTTAACTTGACAGCTTTCATTGATATTAAGTCTTTGTTACAATGTGCCAATAATGCAGAGATGATGACCTCTACGCCAATTGTCTCCTTATCCATTGTGAGTGTGGTCACCAAATGTTCAAAAAAAGAAGAAGCTAAGAATAAAGTAGAATTATTACTTTATTCCTATTTATAATAGTCACCTCCAACCTTAACAAGTCATTGACTATTTAATTAGGTGTACTAATATGCTATTTTAGATCTAATTCCTTTTGCATATTTAGCGTGTATAATTTTAGCTTCACATACAACTTATTTGTGACAAATCTCATTATGTATCGACTCTCAAACTTCTTCTATATCTCTACGACATGGTACATAACCTCGTATATTAGACAAAGTTGTATGGTTCAAAATTTCAAAATACTTGCACGTTTAATCCTTCTCACTCGAGCTCATCTATATCTTTCGACTTATTTTTCATATCTCCTTCAACATGCCTTGCTACGCTAACAAGCCCTTCACTCTTTGTTGCCATAAGTCAAACTTCCCAATTCTATTGGACTTCTCCACTTCAAATCTTACAATCTACCCAATTCTATTGCCATAAGTCATTCAATTCTATTGCCATAAGTCATTATTGCCTTAACTATGCCCTAAAAAAATTGTTGAAAAATAATGTGCAACAATAATAGAGTTGTATAAAAGAAACAACATAAGAATATTTTATTAAGATTAGACTAATTGGGTGCGCCTATGCCCTCAAGAGCCAAAAACAACTGATTTCACTATATTGATCAATAACTCATATGAGGAAGATTATATTATATTATATATATTCTATAATTTGAAATCCACCTAAAAATATGTTTCTAGATAACGTTGTCAGTTGGGAATATGACAAATGTTCTAAGCCTTATACATTTTTGTTTCTTTTGCGTACATAAATACAACCTTTGACATGCATGTGTTTTTTTTTAATAAATCAGAAGAATATTATAGAAAAGAAAAATCTGTACAAAAACGGCCATTTACAAGTGCCACTGGAGACATATCTAACTAAAATAAGCAACGAGCGTCAAGCTAACCAAGACAGAAAAACACAAACCAAGGATAACAGAGGCAAGGAAGGGACAAAATACTGCCAGTAAAAATTAAGCAGATACACAAGGAGCTCGACCAAAACCGAAGCATCTATAATCCATGTCAAAGCCGAACTAAAATCACAAGCCTAGAAGAAGCAAACCAAAAGAGGCTGACGGGAAGGCTGCTCATGGATGTGTTCCAAATTATGGAACTATATCTTTATAGAATATGGACATATGCTTTAACACGCCTATGTCCCAGTGCAATTATTATTATTATTATTATTATTATTATTATTATTATTCACACACAATTATAAATAATCATTTTAATAAAATCAAACTACCCAAACGGTATTTTTCTTTTCATCCACCAAAATCAAACTACCCCATTCTCCTTATTAATTGTTGCAAGCATGACCTAAACGAAAGAAAACTGAGGGAAAAAAAAGAGTAGAAAATGACATAATGAGATTTGTGGTGGAGATAATAGTGGATGGTATGATTACACTTGTAGTGGAGTTAATCCTGGATGGTATCATGATAGAATAAAGTCCATATGTAACCTTTGATTTTGAAATAAACTTGAAAGATATCAATCGCCCACTCAGCGTCAGCGAAGCAACTTTCAATGTACCGTCAAAAGATGAATGATTTAATGGGCACTGAAATGTGAAGCCTAGAATTACATTAACTTTGATGTCTCATTCTGGCATCATCACAAGTATGAAATCATGTAGGAAGCATGAAGGACATTATCTGTTTATAAATGGAGGTTATCCATCTTCCTATGAGTGAAATTCTTAATCTATTCGAGAAAATGATTTTACACCGCAAAAGGAGAAATATGTGAAACCATAATCCAAGGTCGAGATTTTGGCCAGCTTTTTACAGTAAATGATCCTGTGAGAGAATAGGGCTGCGAACAGCACGTAGCCGTACATTATCTTATTATTAGATCCTAAATTATTGATAAGATTTCTTGTCTTGGACATGGATATACTTAGACAATGATAATATAGTCTAGTTCAAAATTAATACAGCTAGTCTGGGACATATTTCGTTTTATTGCTTTTTAATTTAATAAATAAATTTATTTGGATTGAATTTTAGTAATTAAATATATATTCAAAATAAATATTAGTTCATGTTAACAATAATAAAAAAATTATATTAACATTAATAATGAATTATGTAAATTTAAAATTTAAAACTAAAAATTAGAACAAATTGTATCAAAAGTAAAATTAAAGGAAGGTCTAGTAACCACATACATACATAACTATAAAAACGCTTTATGTACGACTTGAACAATTATGAGAAAAGGGAGCAAAAGGTAAAGAGAGGAAAAAAGAAAAAGATGGTTAGTAATATATTATAATTGAATGAACAATATTTTTACACCTCCTCTTATAGTAATACTTTATACTTCAATATGAGAGGCCTGAAATGTTATTTAATGCCTCGTTGTTTTTAAATAGATCCCTTTCAAAAGTCCCTACCAATGTCAAAGCATGTGAATGTTTGTAGATTGGGAGACCATGGTTGATGAATCATCATAAACTTGCGCCAAAAATGGTAAATCATGTTGTCAACTTCGGTTATAACATAAATCTTTGGCTAACACAAATCTTTATTCCAGTAGTAATGCCAATGACCTGAAATTTCTCGATTGTTTTTTCTGAACTTTAACCTATTCAACACTTCAGATAATCCAAAGAGAGCAAGGATCGAGCAATCGAGAATTTGACTTCAATTTAAGAGCATGCTTGATATATTTTCTCAAATATTTGTACCAACAAACGAGAAAGCGTTATTTCCTTATTGATTAAAAAATTCAACTTATTCGTTCGATTTTATAATAAAAATTTTGAATTGTTTAATTTTCGATTTATTTTTCAACTTTTCAATTCGATATACTTTACTTATTTTTGTTGTTAAAAATTGATTAATTTATTAATTAATTTGTTAATTTTCGTAAATTAAGAACTTTTTATAAACTAAAATAATTAATTAATTTTTATTTAACAATCTATTTTTTAATTAAATTTTAAATTAAGGATAATCTTTATCAATCATATTTTAAATTCTTTAATTTTGTTAATCTTTAGCAGTTTGAAACAATCTAATACTGATTGAATTTTTAAAATCTCAAACCTTTTATTTTATCAGTTTAACTTTTGATTTGATTTTTAAAATAGTGATAAAATTATATTTTATTCAAATTAATTAAAAGTATAATTTTAGTATATAAATTATGTTTTTGCCTAACGAGATATTCATTGAACTGTCTCATATTACATTTTATCTTATGCATGAGGACCAGAAATTAGCAAACGCATGTGTCAATAGATATCATATATATTTACTATTATTTGAATTATGATCCCTCTTCTTTGATTAATGGAGCTTGCAGCTGCAAGGACTTGGGCAGTAGTCTTACCTTCGACGTCTGAAGTGAAACAGTAACAACCCACTTGGTGGCATGACATGTGAAAGATCTAACTTCGATTAAAAACCCAGTTGCTATGAAAGCTCCTTGAACGACTCGAGCAACTGGTTAAAGGGGACACGCATTAAATATCACACTATGCAGGACCCTTGAAGTTGCTTGGAAAAGATTTGAGATAGAAGCTGTGGTCCACTCAGGGGCACAATACTAATAATGACTAAATGCGCTCCTCTCCATTGTGATTGATGTTGGTGGATGGTGGACAATTTCCAGTGTCAACACCCCACGTTCCATATTCTCGGTGATGAGTAGCTGTGGTCCCTATTAAGTCGTCTGATCTACTTCTCAATATCCACCATTAACATGGTTAGGACATTCAACAAGAAATTCTTTAGGTTAGAGTCGCATATCTCATTCTATTAAATGATCTTGCCAATTTAGTGACGTGGACATCTCCATCTGATCAGAGGCTATTATTTCTCTAGTAGCAGTAAACCCTAAAACCGAAACCGCTAACAGAGTCTCCTTGCATTGTTGTTTTTACTCAATCGTTTCTATTTGTCAAAACTAAGGAGCAATTACGACTGTTAACCTACTTCCAGAACATTGTTAAATGACATTATGGTTGAAAAAAAAGAATTCTTTATATTTGTACGTGTTCAAAGTATTCGAAGAAGACTATTTATATATGAGATTTACTGGTATAATTATTGAGAATTATATTTCTAAAGTCAAGTTGGTAAGGAGTTGGAAATCTTGAGTTTGAAAACATATAATTGAAGCTGAATGTGACCAACTAAAAATGTTTGCGAGTTGAGACTATGATGAAGCAGGGACAAGTTGGATAGTACCTCGAAAAATATGATGTCATATAAGGCAATAGTCAATCTTAGGGTCTGTTTGGTTGAGCTTTTATCAGTAGAGCTTTTATCAGTAGAGCTTTTGTTAGTATAGCTTTTCTGAGAAGAGCTTTTTGTAAAAGCCAGTTGTCTGTTTGGCTGTCAATTAAAAAAACAGCTTTTTTAAAAGAGCTTCATACAGTAGACTGTTTGGTAACATAAAAATAAAAAGCACTTTTATTAATTTTATCAATAAACACACATCAGACTGCACTTCAGTGCTTTAAGTCGTTGATAGTTAGGTCAGTCGTCCTAGATCAAATCTTAAAATGCCCGACTTTTGGGATCTTTTCAATTTAATACCCAAGTTTTTTAACTTTTCAATTTAGTGATCAATCTTTTAAAAAAATAAAAGAAGTTGTTTATGATAAACCTACATGCAGTTGTGATAAAAAAATAGTGATACAAATTAAAATAGTAAAATGGTAAAAATAATGATTCTACAATAATGTTAATGTTTAGTATATCATAATAGATTTTTTTACTAATATTTAATAATCATGTAATTTATTTTATAAATAAATATTTAAAATAATTTAATACTTTGTAAATAATTAATTAAAATTTTAATAATTTATAATATTATCAAGTTTAAATAATTTTTATGATAAGAATAAAATGACAGAAGTAAAGGGCTTATTTTACATGTAATTTTAATAATATTATTATATTGTTTCCTGAAATATTTTTACTGCAACGTTCTGAGGAAATCTTCTTTAATTTTCAGAGATACGCATCAGAAACTGAAGCATTCATATGCTCATCAACATGTTCCTCAACATGATGAATGCCACAATCAACAGGACTCAGTCACATTCTATATGATAATAATAATAATTAAACTAGCGAGTCTCTGTCTGGTGATGAATACCAGTTCTCATTATACTAAAAAAATACTACTCTCTCTCTCACTTCCTCTCTAGATGTACAAAAGGAAAAAGTGATCAGGTTCTGTTCCAACACAGTAGCAATCACATCACAAGCTCAATAGGGAATCAAATTCCCAGCTTTTTTGTCAAAAAGGACGGAGGAAAACAGGCCAACCCTAGTGAGGTGTGGGTCTCTCAGTCTCGTCTTGGCAAAATCTGGTCCATACATCAAACAAAACCCCAAAAGTTGGCTTCTTTTTCCTTTCCCCCCTCTGTTTTTTCTTCAGCTTCACTAACCCCACAAGAAAAATAGGCCAGAAAACAAGGCTAGAGAACTAAGGATCAAGTTTATGGTGACTTTAGAAGAAGCCAGTCTTCCAACACTGCTGTCATTGATGCCATTGCCACTTCCTGTAGGACCCAATCCAGTTCCAAACACAGAAGGAGTTGATGAGGGTGTTGTGGTGGTGCCTATGGTTGTAGGTGTTGTGGTGCCTGTTGTCGGTGTTGTTGTGCCTGTTGTCGGTGTTGTTGGTGTAGTAGTGCCTGTTGTTGACGTTGGTGTAGTAGTGCCTGATGTTGGTGTAGTAATGCCTGTTGGTGGTGTTGGAGTCCCAGCAGTGCTGCAATTACAAAACAAGATCAGATGAAAGAAAAGAAAAGGTGAACTTAAAGCCACATAAATCCTTCCTGAACAAAGACAAAATCTCATGAATTCCCACATGAATGATCTAAAAGTTATGTACAGA
>JAOSBK010000002.1:28001323-28014810 GCA_027568895.1 Erythroxylum shatona
ATATATGTTTTGTTTAAAAGATGAGAAATGATGAATTTGAAGAATGAAATGAATTGAGGTTGTGGAATTGTTAAATTTTATTTAGAAATTGGTATTGTTTTGAATGATGAAAAAAAAAATTATACCGAATTAGTTCAAGTGTCTTTGGAGTTTCCAACGCTAGTTTTCTCTAAGGATATGCGTTACCGGATCTCGGAATTTGGCTTTCAGTGTGATTGATCGTTTTGATTTCTTTTTTTCCAAGATTATGTAAATCCGTTCCTTCAATTCCGCTTTTGATTTTGTTTCCGCTTTATGGTTTTCGAGCTTTTCAATTTTCTATGGCTCAATAAGAATTTGATTTCCTTTCGTTTTTCCGCATGCGTTTTCTTTGATTTGTTGCTCTTTCGCTTTCGTCCTCTTTGTTTCGCTTTCTGTTTCCGTTTAGGATTCCGTTTTACGGTTGGGCTCCGGTTTCAAAATCGGGATCCAACATTATCACTCCCTCTTTTATCTTTTATTTCCTCATCAAACTCTTGTAACAATAAAATCTATCTAATTAATCGTGGTTTTACAATCATTTTGGTCAAAAGATATTTAAAAGTTGCATGATCAGAATGGATTATGATATTTGACCCTAACAAATAAGGTTTAAATTTTTCCAATGCAAAAATCATAGCTAACAATTGTTTCTCGATGGTTATGTAATATAGTTGTGCATCACTCAAAGTTAAGCTAGCATAATAAATCACTTACAAAGATTTCTCAAGTTTTTGGCCCAAAACAGCTCCCACGGTAAAGTCAGAAGCATCACACATAATTTCAAAAGGTTAAGACCAATCAGGAGCCACAATAACTGGTACAGAAATCAATTTTCCTTTAAGAACATTAAACGCATTAAAACTTTCCTTATTAAAATTAAAATGGACATCTTTTTCTAACAGTTGTCATAAAGAACAACTTATCTTTAAACAAATCTTTTATAAACCTCCTATAAAATCCAACAAGTCCTAAAAAACTTCTAAAACCCTTGATAGAAGTGGGTGGTGGAAGCTTTTCTATAACTTCAGTTTTAGCCTTATCAACCTCGATTCCTCTTTGTAATATAATATGACTTAGGATTGTTCCTTGTTTCACCATAAAATAGCTCTTTTCACAACTTAAAGTCAAGTTGCATTCAATACATTTTCAAGCACATGAGTTAGCTTATTTAGGCAATCATCAAAAGAGGTACCAAAGATTGAGAAATCATCCATAAATACCTCGATAAAGTCCTCAATCATGTCTGAGAAAATGGGAAACATGGACCTTTGAAATGTTGCAGGTACATTACACAGATCGAATGGCATACTCCTAAAGGTGAATGTCCCAAATGGATAAGTGAATGTCATCTTTGCTTCGTCCTCGGGAGCAATCAGTATCTAGTAATAACCTGAAAGACCATAAAGAAAATAATAAAACTCCTATCCAGAAAGTTTTTCTAACATTTGATTAATAAAAGGGAGAGGAAAATGGTCCTTTTTGGTCGCCACATTTAGTTTCGTATATTCGATACACATTTTCCATCAAGTTGTGGTCCTAGAAAGTACTAATTCATTATTATCAATTCAAACAACAGTAATGCCAGATTTTTTTGGAACCACTTGCACTGGGCTTACCCACTCACTATCCGCAATTGGATAAATCACTCCCTCATCAAGCAATTTCAAAACTTCCTTCTTAACTACCTCCCATATATTAGGATTGAGTCTTCTTTGGGTCTCTCTCACTGGTTTAGCCCCCTCTTCTAGGATAATCCTATGCATACCTATGGAGAGACTAATCCCCTTAATGTTACTCAAACTCCCTATAGCCTTTTTCAATCTGTTCATCTCATTCAAAGTTCTTTCTTCTTGATCAATATCCAAAGTAGATGTAAGAATGATCGGATATGTTTCCCCTTTACCTAAAAACACATATTTCAAATTTTCAGGTAAGTATTTAAGCTTTACTTTTGGTGGGTTACATTATTCTCTTCATTGGAGGTTGTCTCTAAGAATTTTCCAAACTCTTCTCCGCTAACATTGTCTAACAACTGATAGTACTCATCAAACTCTTCAAGCACATCTAACTCCTTGTTTCTTCCTCCTACAAGGCAAAATCAAAATCAACAGCATTAATTTGATCCATAAGAGAACACTCCTTATAAACAGCAGTAGTATGGATAAGTTTAACACTAAAGATAAAAAACTACTATTTTTCCTAAGACAGTCATGGTCAATGTCCCATTTTTCACATCAATCAAAGTGTTGTTGGCTGCCATAAAAGGTCTTCTAAGGATTATAGTGTGCTCCTTCTCTTGTTCTTTTATTTCCCCTATATCTAAACTATAAAGCCAACGAGTACAATCAATCCTCTACCCTTCACTAACACATCTTCCATTATTCCTTTCAGATAACAAATTGACCTATTAGCTAATTTCAAGCATATGTTTGTAGGTCTTAATTGTCCTATGTCCAACTTCACATAAATAGAATGAGGCATTAGGTTTATACTTGCTCCTAGGTTAAGCGCACCCTTAACCTCCTTACCATTACCCATTGATACCTTCATGATGAAACTCCTTGAATCTTTCAATTTAGGGGGTAACTGTTGCTGAAGGAGCACACTTGCTACTTTAGAAACTATCACCTTTTTATGTGGTGCAAACTTCCGTTTTTTGGTACTGAGTTCCTTGAAGAACTTCACATAAGCTGGAATGTTCTTGATCACATCTAACAATGGTAAATTAATATTAACTTTAGAAAGCATGCTTGTGGTGCAAACTTCTATTTTTTGGTATTGAGTTCCTTGAAGAATTTCACATAAGCTGGAATGTTCCTGATCATACCTAACAATGGTAAATTAATATTAACTTTAGAAAGCATGCTATAGAGATTAGAAAATTGCTCATCTTGTTTTGAATCTTTAAGATAGCTTAGATATGGAACTAGTGGTCTATAAGGATTGGTTGTCCTATGCAGTCTTAGTCCTTCATCACCCTTAGTTACATGCTCGAGTTTTTCACCTCCTTGAACATGACTTGAAGAGTTATTTCCATTGCTCTCCTCATTTTTCCCATCTTTTCCTTTAACGAGGTTCTCCTCGTCTTAATTACCTACATCAAACATGTTAGAAGGAGTCTGAACATAATTATCAATCACCTTACCACTTTTTAGAATTGTAACATCCTTGGCTTGTTCGGGTTAACTAGGTAGCTTTCCTTGTTAATTACCTTGCAATTGAGTAACGAGTTGGCCCACTTGAGTCTCAACCCTCTTTACAGAAGCTTCTAATGAATCAAATCTCTTGTTGTTCATCTCTTGAATTCTAAGCAATTGCTTGAATGAACGCATTCAAGCTTTCCTCCAAAGAAGGCTTTCTTGGTATTTTCTGATTTGAAGATTTCCCTTGGAATTGATTCTGCCTCTGAAAATTCTGATATGGTGGTTGAGGCTGCATTGGTGGGTTACTGGACTTCCAAGAGAAATTAGGGTGGCTTCTCTAATCAGGGTTGTAGGTGTTTGAATATGGGTCATTCTGCACCCTTGGTTGAAATCCAATATTGAATTTGCTCGTTCTTCCTCACCTATAAAAGATTCAAAAGAATATGAACAAACATTAGTCCCGTGACCAAAGTTCCACAGATACCACATATCTCATGACTCAGTTGTCTCATGGTTAGCATTTTCATATGCTTTGTGAGCTCTACCTATTGCATAGTCATTTCTTGATTTGAGCTCACTTCATGAACTCTAGCTCTTCTACCTTTCACACTCTTTTGTTGAGTATTGGCCCCTAACATTTCAAAGATCTCATATGTTTCTTATGTAGTCTTCTCTCCCACAACTCCTCTTACTGGATTACCCACTATATACTGGCATTGTTATGTCAATCCATCATAAAAGAATTGGTTATGCATGAGGAGTGGAAGATGATGGTGTGGACACATAATGAGCAGGAGTTTGAAGTGTTCCCACACCTCATGGAATTGCCCTCCCTCCATTTGATTGAAGGTAGCTATCCTTGTCCACAACTTAGAAGTCTTCTGATGGGAATAGAACTTTCCCATCAACTTATTATACACCTCTTCCCACATAGTCAAGGAACCAGGTGGAAGGGTCATCAACCATGCCTTGGCCCGATCCTTTAATGTGTATAGGAAGCACCGCATCCTGAGTTGATCTTCATTTAGGCTATCCAATAGGAACGTCTGGAGAGTGGTACAGAATTCCCAAATGAAGTTTAAAAAGTCTTCATTGGGAACTCCGTAGAAAATGGCGGCATGTTGTAGTGGATACTCTTCAACTCATAGTTTTTGGTTGCCTCTCCCAGAGGAATGCATGAAGTAGCAGTACCAATTACTGGTATGGCATACTCCTTCAATACTGGCTGCCTTTCATCCATCTTTTAATCTTTTAGTCTTTTAGTTTGAATTCTTCGAGATTGTCTTCAAAGTTCCTTAGAAGTTCTCTTATCCGATGTAGTTGTCAATAAAGGGAGCAAGTTCACCTTCCCGAGACCTCCTTCCTTGCATAAACTGAATAAAAACAACGGTGAATTAATAAGAAAATTACTAAAACAACTCAATGAAATAAACAAGTAAAATAATTGACAAAACAATCAAAATTAATTGAAGATCAAAACACTAAATACCTCACTGATAGTGGCACCAAAAACTTGTTTTACCTGAAAAGTTCTAAAAAGACCTAGGCGATTATCCTACTCGCAAGTATACAAGATAGTTGTAGTTGATAACCCAGGGGCATCTCCCTTGGAGGTGAAATTGGTCAACTTAAATTAAGTTTGAATTAAAAATAGAAAATAAAAACAATGCATTCCTAAACATTCTATCTCGGTTAAGTAAAAGCTTTTAAGGAAAATTACAAAATTAAAATAAAAAGTAAACATAATCAATTTGGAGCAAAGACAAATAGATTAATCAAAGTTTTTCTCTTGAGAATTAATTTGCTTTTAATCTCTTATGCATGATTAAGGGAAAATGATTGGATTGTTGTCTTACTAAAATTAATAGGTAGGTTCTAAATCAATTCGAATAATGATCTAGTCTAACTTTCGTATTCAGCAAGTTATTATTTGAATTAATAATGAAAACCTAACTACTAATTACCAATTAAGTTAATATATTTCTAGTTCTTAACCTTAGTGCCTATAGTTTCTCGATTCGTATTAAACTTCATCTCTTGAATCTTCATTTAACACTAAAATGATGCAAAGTTTGGTCATTCTATTACATCCATTCAGTTCAAAAACTACAGCAATAAATAAGACAATAGATCCGTAACCCAATCATGCATATTCAACTAAATAGCTATATTAATTCTCATGAAAAAAGATCAGCCCATCACAGATATCACCAGGTCCATCTTCATTAAACACTTTAATCGAAAGTTATTGTCAATAAAAGAATTAAAGCAATAATATCAAATGGAATATCAAAAGAAACAAATAACAATCGACTAAACTAATAAGAGTATAAGTCGGTTAATAACAGATAGTAAAATGAAAGTAACAAAGAAAAAAATGAGGAATAAAATAGGCAAACAAATAATCAGACAAAGAGTTGTGGAGATATTATGTCCCTCTCAAGCTTTCATCTTTGGCTCTCGTTTTCTGCTTTAGCTTTATCCCCAGATGAATGTTCACTTACGTTAAATGGGATTCAGCTCCAGCTCTCACTTTCTGCCTCTGCCAAGCTTCCACCTCTGTGTTTTTTGCTTTTCTTCCTAATTCACTCCGTTTCCTTTCTCTGTTTCTCTCCTCTGTTTATCTTCTTTTTCTCTATCTCTCCATGCCTCCCATGTCTATGTCTATGTGTGAGTGAACCAATGAAACGGAGAATGAAAGATGATTTTCCTCATTCGCCACCCTCTCTTCCTTTTATTTGACTATCTTTAGGTTTAAGGTTACGTGCATTAACATTGTAACCTACCACGTATTAAAGTCATAATTAATCTTAAAACTTCTCACTAGTGTGCATGGACCCGTGACTCCCTTTGTCACACCCTTGCATAGGGAGTCACAGGTATGACTCCCTTGTCACCCCCATGCAGTAACCATGCACGTTGGTGACATAAAATCATCACCTTGCATAGTGGTGCATAACATTTATACCAAATCATCACCTTGCACAGTGATGCATAACATTTAATGCAAAAATTACATGACTTTAGTGTTTTAATGCAAAATTCACAAAATAACCCAATTAACATTTATGCAATATTCCACCATTTTCACTCAATTAATCTCCCATTTGAATCAAAATACAACCAAAATCAAGATATGAAGGCAATTAAAAGCAATAAAATTAGACACAATAATAGCACCAACAACTTGATCAATCAAATGTGCAAGTACAAAAAGTCAAGTATAGTAAGTTTAAATCTGGAGTATTCCAAGTTATCATTCCTACAAAGACAAATTAATTATTAACTTTATTAACCCTAGAAAAACAATAAAATTAAAATAATGAAGATTTTAGGAAAAGTTACTCAATTGCTAAACTAATGAAAGCAAGACACTTAACTTAAAAGAATATATAAATATATCTAATTAGACCTTTCAATACACAATTAACTTAATCAAATTCATTAAGAACAAATTATATATTAGTTGTCACAATAGTTTAGGATATCTCTATCACTAAATTTATAGTATTTATTCTCTTAGTGTACAGATTATGATTCCTTTTTTAGTTTTTTATACAGTCTTTAAGATTGAATATGTGACAATTAGACATAAATTCAAGAATCAAGATCAAAGAGAATCAATCTAATCCAAACAATAACTTTTCACACATTAACAACTAAAATATCCCATATGAGTTGCATCCTTAACATAATTAGGGATTTAGCTCACATTAAAAATAAAAACCAATAATAAATAAGAAAAAAATACAGGAACTCTTTTTTAAGGATTTTGAAATCTTAATGTTCTTTGTTTAATCTTGAGTTTTTTTGTAAAGTTTTCCCTTTGTCCTTTCTCTTGAGACACTGTAATTTGGCTCCCTTTTTCTTCTTTATCGACTCGACTTCTTTTCCTCTTTTTACTTTAATATCAAACATAGAACCAACATGGTTGTTTTTTGTCTCACCTATTCCTTCACGTCTTTTTTATTTTATGAAAACATGGTCAACCCAAATCCCCTCCATATTACCTTATTTAGATTGTGTTCAATTGATAACTCGTTAGTTACACATTCAAGATTTTATGTTTAAAATACTAGTCTTGAAAACATGATACAAGTGCACGTCCAGATATGTTGAAGAACATGGGCTTTTATTTTGAAAATTAAAATAAAGTTACCACACTCAAACTGGAGTTAAGGGTTAATTAGAAGGAAAAGATAACTTACTGAATCAACAAAAGTAAAAAGAAAACTTATCAAATCAATAAAAGCATCACTTATTAAATCTTCCGTGAAAATGGGAAAAACGTGGCCGGCTATTTTGGATGTGGAAAGCAACGCGTCCGGACAGTCAACTTGTAGCCTTAAGGAGATAAGTAGGTAGGTTTTGTCTATTCAAGAAATGGACGTACTTACACCGACAACTAACCCCATATTAAAAGTGGAATGCATTTAATTCAAGTGCCGCAGAAATTGTGGCTACGATATGATTAAAACCTTAGCAACTGACTCCACACCTTTTTAAGTGTAATGGTTATCCATACTTCTGAGATACCATACACATGAATTCCACCACCACGATTACGATCGCTCCCCATTTATTGTTCCCGTAGCATCACCATCGCAACTTTTTTTCTCAAAGAAAAAGAAAAACAATTTTGGGAAACATGCAATTGTCTGTTAGGTTAGATGGATGAGTTAGATTATCCTCATAGCCCATTGTTAGAGGGGGACTAAACCCGAGGTTATGTGATCAGTGGTCCACCATTCCTAGCTTACAAAGATCAGAAGCCTAAAGAAAGAAAACAAATTCTAAAGTGAAAATTTGCTTTTCTTTTCTAGTAGGAAGGTTCCATCCACTGATTGCTCAACTTTTTAAAACAGAATAAAATAAGGCAATCCCATACGTGATTTTCATAATCCGCAATTAAAGGCAGCAATGGTCTGAAAAAGTAGCAATAAGAACTTTAGTTAGTCTCCAAAGATCAAATCAAGGAAGTCCATGCAGGAAAGTAAAAGAGAATTCCCAGTCCACTCAGCTAACGGGGGAGGAGAATCCCTTCTTTAGTAAAGCTCTTTTTTTTTTTCTTGCCGATGATTTTTTGGTACATTTTCTTTCTTCACTACATCGACAAAAAAGAAGAAAAGTGCTCTTGCGTCTGCTATCTGACATAATGAAAAAGGAAAAGCCTCGGTAAATTTAGCGTTCTGGGAAGGAAAATGTTCTAGGGATGTAGTCGGATGAAGCAAGATTATTATAATTTGGTTTCCTTTTAAGTGTTGTGCTACGGACAATATCTCTTGAATTAATGAACTTATTAAAATATGGAATGCACTTAATGTTGACAACATGGAGAAAATGACGCGCATGGCTAAGTTACCATATTTTAACGTTTGTTTGATGTAGCAATAAACAGAACTTTCAAAGAAACTATCAAACCAAATAGGTTGGTGTGAGTGGTTCAACACTCTCATCCCTTAATCAGAGGTCTCGAGTTCGAGTCTTGAAAATGGAGAAATCTGTTTGGCCAGCACTTTACCCCTTACGGGCTGACCCGGTGTGAGCGGGGATTAGTCTGAGAGTGGATAGCTTAAAGGCGTCTTCTCATAGTTAGGACTCTCTTAAAATACCTCGTGGGCTAACAAAAAAAAAAAAAAAGAAAGAAACTATCAAACCAATTAACTCTATTATTGCTAGTTAGTCACAACAAGAGGACTTTAAACAACATCCGATTTTGTGATGTTCAAGGTAACGAGGTCATAATTACGGTTTTGTTTCATGTGTTCGGAATAGGCATTTCGTGTATAAAGGGTGATGTAGAGAGGGACACTCCGTGATTTTCGTCTTAGGCTTTTTAAGTTTAGGGCATACTTCATTTGACATTTTCCTCAGCTTTAGTATAATTTCACGTTTAGACTTTCTCTTTTTCCCAACTCCTAAAGAATTTGTGATTCCAAAGAATCCAAACCCAGCGTTATCTTCTTATCACATGTTATCAACTTTGTGGTAAAGTTCCTAAAGATCACGTTCGGCCAACTTTTAATGAGTATGCTCGAAGCCTCTTAGTACCTACACGACATTATCCATATATTGATATGCTGACACGACATTATCCATATATGGATATGCTTAATTAAATGATCGTTCAAGATTTAGGATCTATTTGGTTGGATGTTAATTAATATAATGGAATGGAACAGAACGGGTATGACTAGAGACAGACTCAGTCGTGACTTAACATCAAAAATATGCAACACTAAAACATACACAACATCATTTATCTTCATGAAAAATATTATAAAAGATCAATGGGTATGACTAGAGACAGACTCAGTCGTGACTTAACATCAAAAATATGCAACACTAAAACATGCACAACATCATTTATCTTCATGAAAAATATTATAAAAGATCAATGTCAGCGAAAACAAAAATTCAGTTTCATTCAGTTCCCTCAATTACATGGCTTCATGATAAATTCATCCACAAAATATATAAAAATATCTGACAAAATGTACACATTGAGCAGAGATAAAAAGACCTAACACCAAGTCATCAACACAAACTACATTGTCTTCTATTCCTAAGAAAACATCATAAACTCCAACATGTTCTTCTGAATATTTACTTATGCACTAAGTAATGCCCTGACTTCATCAGGCCTACGAACAAGGAAAAGATAACTTTCATATAATTTTGATCCTTTCAAACTCAACTCTACAAAATGATTATATAGTTCTTTTGAAATGAGAAGCAATTTAACTAACAGTGAAGTTGATTTTATAATAGCTTCTGTAACTATCTGAAGGCCATCTTTGATTACATCTTCACCATCATCTGCCTTGTTTTCCTTTCTTATGATGTTCCTAGGTTTGCATTTTGTGAATGAGCTGGCATTCCCATTGGAGATTCAATGCGAACATCATTCATCGATACATTATCTTCAAAACTTAAGTCATTGTAAGGCAACATGTCATCATTTTCATCCATCATGTTGGAGAACCCACTATCGTCAAAAATGGTGTGCCTTCTTATCTTTTGTGTTGTTTTAGCATGCTCGCCAGTTACTCTATCTCGTCCGCAAATCTCTACCATATTCTCGTAGTCATGAAAAGACTTCTATCTATATTCAGCAACTTCTGGTTTAGCCTGTTATAAAAATAAGTTAATTAATCAACCAACTCACAACGTATATCATATTTTTTTATAACAAAATAATAAACAAGTTCACCTGGGTTAAGGTCTCCCACACTTCTGGCTCAACAGTCCACTTATTTGTTAACAGACTCCATGCAAATCCATTACCTCCATTTGAAAATAAATCAAAACATTTACTCCACTTGTTCTTAATAATCTTGTTCCGATTTTTTATTTCTTCCTTATCAACTCCTTTATTTGAAAAATTTTCCTTTAGTTCACCTTCAATTGTATGAACTGCATACGTTGTGAAAGTCCCACCAACATAATTGTCTTGTCAATGCTAGTGCAAGTATGTGTCAACCAAAGCATCATCCATAGCTTGATTCTAAAAGCATGGCTCTCTTCGGGGGGGGCATTTTGTATGTTACAAATCTACTTCAAAATCTGAAATTTATATCAAAAACAGGCACAATATTGAAGCTTCAAACATTTCTAAATAATATAAAAGGCAAGAACAATGAATAAGTATTACGAAGACACAATTGCATATGAAAACATTAACAACACTAATAAATAACGTCATATTTAGATACAAGTAGCCAATACATATTTTTAAAGCAATATAAAATCATGGAAAATATAAATTAATTGCAATGCAGCAATATCTATCCTAAAGTATAATCAACCCACATATGAGCAACCATGTTATCTCTTATAATTTCTCCATTATGTGCATCATCTTCATCGTCATTTTTATACCCATCTTGATTATCATTTTCCCCTCCATCGTACTCTTCATTAAGAAATGGATCATCTGGATCTACACTAATCAAGAAATTGTGCAGAATGACACAAGCCATAATAATTTTTTTAAAGTCTGAATGCCATATGATGGTTCTGTGGTGGATGCTATAATCGGGAACCATTTTTTCAACACACCAAATGCCTTTTCGATAACATTATGCAATGATGAATGTTGATGATTGAATAATTCATGAACATTTCGTGGAGGATTCTTTGAATATTCTTTCAAGTGAAATCGTTCCCCTCTATACGGTGTAATAAGTCCACTTCTCAACATGAATCCAGCATCAACAAGATAGTATTTTCCTATCATGAATAAAATTATGTCAAAATGTAATTCATGACATTTATTAGTTAATAAAGTTTGAGCCCTATTTTTACCTTGGGGAATTTTAAGTGAGAACTGCCTGGTTAGTGCACTTTTCATAATCCGTGAATCGGATGTTGTTCCTTCCCACCAAGCCAATACTGTAATATCTCATTTTTTTGAAATATGCTTAGGGTTTAACCCTAGATTAAATATTACATAATCATGCATAACATTAGCATTCATACACGAATTGATATTTGTGCACACTACAAGTTAGCGTATGCACTCAATTAACTTATTCTGAGGTATGAAAAATGTTAAGTGATCATGATGTGAATTATGAATTAATATGTCTTGAATTTTGGTATGATTGATTGGATTTCAATTAGAAAATTGGAATTAATGTTATGGATTGGGAAATTGATGGATTAAATGTACATTTAGACTAGGACAAATGCCAAGTGGTAGGATAAATTAATACATGAAAAATTGGGATGAATTAGCCTATAATTGAGTGACATTTGGCGTAGTTAAATGAGCGACAAATGGGCTAGTCATTAAATGACAAGTGGACCAATCTTGGAAAGAAATGTGGACTGATTTACTAGGGGAAAAATGGCAACCTAATATGTGGACTAGTGGCAGTTGATTAATTAGGCAAATGTATTACATGCCTTAAGGCATATGGTGAGTTTAAAAGTTAACACCTAGCATGAAGATGAAGCAAATTCCAGCAGCAATGCTTCTATTGTTTCCCTCATCTTTCTCCACCGAAATTGCTCCAAAGTTTCTTTGTATTTTGTTCTTAACCCTAGATAAAGTTCTGCATGAAAACCACACCTAAACCCTTCACCAAATTGCCAAGAAAACTAGCTGCTTATGATTTTCATATTGCTGTCCGAAAATCACCTTGCTTTCACCATAAGTTTGTGTTGATTTTGCTTGCATGGAGACTTGGTTTAATCTGAAGTTTTGTTTTGGATTAGAAACTTAATAGGTAAGTAACAATCTGAGTTTTATGGCATGTCAAATGGTACAAGAATGATGCTTGAATTTGATATTGGTGAAGATATGTGCTGGAAAATGTTACATGAACTTGGAAGTTTTTTGTTTTGTTTTTGGTGTATGAAAACCGTGGGATATAGAATGATTTATGGATGCATTAGGTCTAGATTTGAAGTACAATGAAGGTGGATTTATGCCAAATAAAGATGTTAATTTGATGTTCTTGAATTGGGAAAGAAATAGGACTATATGCATAATAATGTAAAAGTTTCTGGTTTGATAATTTGTGAGTTGCTAATGAATAATTTTGAACTGGAATAAGAGATGTTATTGATGACAAATTGGAGTATGATTCAAGCCTAATAGACGTATAATTGATGAACTATAAAGAGGCTATTTTACTTTGGTATAAAGTGTAAAAAAAGCTGGAAAAAATGAAAGAAGAATTGCTAGAATATGCTAGATGTAGTGTTTTCACTAAACATACATCTGTATTTTGGCCATAACTTGTTTTGTAGATATCCAAATGGGATGATTTTAAGTTTAGATTAAATTAGAGACATATGGATACATCTTTAATGAAGACATAGAATTCAAATTATGTCTTTAAAAGTATCAAAGTTTGACTTGAATTTGAGTATTGGGTGCAGTGGCAGTTTGAGAATAGTTTGTATAATTTTGGGTATAACTTGCAGAATACTGAACCAAATTTTATGAACTTTAGTTCATTAGAAACTTCAGACATATGGGAACATTCTTTTAGAAGAATGTATTGCCTAATTACTTCATTTTTTGTCAAAATGTCCATACAATCTAACTCGAAACCTTTCCTAAGAAAATATGGAAAACTAATGAAGGAATTGGATGGGAACTTTTGGATAACCCATCCCACGATTGTGGGAATCCATATACGATTGTAGAAATAGCATTACAGTAAAGAAAATGTTCTTTTGTGTGATTCTTGAACCAATTAAGGATAAGGCACTTAACTATGATGCATTTGGATAAAATGAACCTAATTTGATGTGAAAAAGTTAGTTAAATGTTTGATAAGTTTTGATTGATAATTAATGTTATACCTT
>JAOSBK010000002.1:28022817-28038001 GCA_027568895.1 Erythroxylum shatona
GACTCATTTTTGTAACCGAATTGTTGAGGTTTTACTAAAGAAATATGGTGTTACACATTGAACTTCAACATCATACCATCCCTAAATAAGTGGACAAGATGAAGTTTCTAACAGGGAAATCAAATCAATTTTAGAGAAAGTGGTTAATTCTAACGGGAAGAATTGGAATTTGTGTTTAGATGACACGCTATGGGCATACAGGACAACATATAAAACTCTTAATGGTATGTCGCTATAAAAGTTAGTATTTGGAAAACCTTGTCATTTACTTGTAGAATTGGAACATAAAGCTTATTGGGCTGTCAAACAATGCAATTTGGATTTAACTAAGGTTGGAATTAATCGAAAATTACAATTTCAAGAGTTGGAAGAGATATGTAATGAAGCTTATGAGAGTGCTAAAATCTATAAAGAAAAGACTAAGACCTTTCATGATAAAATCTTAATTAGAAAAGAATTTTTCATAGGTCCAAAGGTCCTTCTTTATCACTCTAAACTAAAGCTCTTTCCTGGTAAATTACAATCTCGTTAGATAGGTCCATTTATTGTTACTAATGTTTTCTCACATGGTGCAGTTGAAATTTAGAGTTTAGACACTTTAAAAGTGTTTAAAGTTAAAAGACATTGATTGAAACTATATTATGAGAATTTATAGGTTGAAATTGTGGAAGAAATTGAATTGACTGAGCCAGTTTACTTTCAATAAGTTAATAATTTTTTCGTCTAGCTAATATGACGTTAAAGAAGCGCTCTTGAAAGACACCTCAAGATTTATTTTAATTTAAGTTTTTTTTTTCATTTTTTCATTTTAATTATCTTAGTTTTCTAAAAAAAAGGTGGAGCTATGTTGGTGGTTGCATGGTTCATTCTCCATTAATTTTACTTACGTCATTTTGGGCTCATTTTGTGAAGTTCCATTAAGCAATTGTCCATTACACATCTCCCTTAAAAATTGCTTTCGTTTTTAAGTGGGCATTTAATTATAGGGATTTTGATAGTTTCCCTTTCCTTTTTACCTAATCAACAAACCACTCACCAAAAGTCCAAATCCCCCTCTATAGCCACCAAAATAAGCCACTCTACTGCAACACATGCTTCTATAAGTGATTCGACTATTTTAGCACTCCTACAACGTATGGAGCACAGATTGGACAGATTGGAGCACAACCAGCTCGCTTTCTTTGAACAGTAGAAGTTTCAACTGCCTTTTCCACCAATAGCTTGATGCATTAACAGAGAAGCTTCTTAAATCTTTATTTTCTTAATTTTCTTGTGTTTTTCTTTTTGAGAGTACATTAAGGACAATGTAGATTAAGTGTGGGGGAGTTTGGAAACATTGAATGTTTGTGTGACTGTGTGTTTTGAATTTATTATTTCTTCGTTCAATTTGATTTTGATTTTTCATTCTTTTCTGTCTTTTAATTTGCATATGACGTGTGTTAAACTATGACATCTATCGTAATAGTTGGAATGAGACTAAATTACGTGCCTGCAGTCAAATTAAGCCAATTGAAAAGAAGGCGAATCATACTGATCAATTAAAGTAGTTGGTTACATAAGATTACTCAGAAATTGATGCTTGAGTGATTAGGTAATGTATAGAAGCATAATGGATTTTCAATTGAGCCTATGTGAAGAACTGAGCCAATATGACTCCATTCAAAAGTCATTTCATTTCTTTGTGTGTGTGATACTCCTTTAGGTAATTACCTTCAGAACTTGCTCTAAACCAGTTTGAATCTATTAGATGCATGCTAGATAGAAATGATTAAAGCCCTTTTTTATTTTAACCTTTGACTTAAATGACCCACCTATCTTATTTACCCTTGCAAACCCTTTTGAGCCTTTACCCCTTTTATTTCTTAAAGAAAATACCTCATTCCAAAACATCAAAGCCCATTAGCCTTACCTATTCACAAGTCTAATAAAGTACTAAGTTAGCTAGTTTTGGGACTTTTGGATTTTTTTTCTCAGATGAATTTACTTATACTTCTACTCACAGAGTACATTGTATTTAACTGTTGTTATTGGTTATTGTTTCCTTAGTATTAAAAAAAAAGAAAAAGAAAAGAATAAAGTATAATAGCAATAAGAAAATTTGAGTAGTTAGTTATTTACACGCGATTATCATAAATACATTTTATTGTCCCTTTGTATATTTAGTGCTTTATGACTACTTGTGAAGAACCCCTCAAAATCTTTTTGACTCACCTTAACCTTAGCCCCGTTACAACTTCAAATAAAGCCCTTTAGATCTATTTTAGCATGTAATCACTATAGAAAACAATTGGTGTATTTGCAAGCGTACGGTAATGTGATTTCCTATAGGGAGTTTTGAGCGAAACACAACCTATAAACACTTGAGTGAAATGAGTGAATTCTGTGCGAGAAAAATCCATTGTAAGTTTATACTTATCTTTGAATGATAGTATCATAAGTTGAGTTTTTTTTATGTGCACTGATGAAAACTAATTATGATGTGTTTAGTAGCTTGACATTCGACTGGCCAAAGTTTGAATGATTGCATGCGTTTGGTTTCTTTGAAAACGAATTGATAGAATTTGATGGTCGTGTTTAATTTGCTCGAGGGTAATCAAAATGTTAAGTGTGGGGGAGTTTCTTAGTGTCTTTATTTTCTATCATTTTGTGTGTTAATTTTCTTTGTTATTGAGATTTGAAGTTATACTTAATGGAAATTAATCTTTTTTTTATGTTAAGGTGTATTTTGGAACCAAATAAAAAGAATTGCAAACAGTTTAGGAAAAAAAGAGCTGAACTAGGTGGAGGATCTAATTAGACATGGCTTCGTGCAACAATCAGAAGCATGAAACTCAGCAGGTTGGAAGTATAAAGCAAAAGACATAGCATAGGAGTGAAACACAGAAACAGAGAAATATGGGTTTAAAAGGGGCGTGAATAGTACCATTAGATCAAAGATTAAACTGTCACATCAATTAATAGTCTTACAAGAGCATAAAGAAGGCCAAAACATAGACGTTTGGCCAATAATTAAAATGATAGAGGCGTGAATAGTAGGACAACCCCAACCCTTTAATTCATGATATCAAGATACAGAAGTGAGGGGCGGCAGAAGTGGGAGTTGAGGCATGAATAGTAACACAAAGAGAGAAAAGAGGGCTTACGACAGAGACAATAGGGGTAATGTAAAAAGAAGAGAAGAATGCCCAATAATAACTAGACATACTCAATTGAGTCCAAAGAACACTTACCTCAATTAGAGGTTTAGGTTAGGATTTTTGTTTTGCAATTAGGGGTTTGGTGCTTCCTCACTTCCTAGACCAAAATCAACCACCAATACACATACACTCCCATTAGTAAATCACTATAAACATCATACTTCAACCCAAGAGTGATTAACACAAGGCTGGTTTTTTCTTAACTTTAGAATATGGTGGCAATAAGTGAACTTGGTGATATAGAAATGTAGGTCTTGGTGAGAGGATGATGGATCTAAGGTTGGATTCTTGATTTCACCCTTTGTTTGCTTGATTTTAAGCAGATAAATTGAAAAACTATGAGAGAGAAAGGAGAGCTTTCATTCAGGCAATAAGAAAGAGAGAAGTGACCAAAAATACCATTTTTCCCTTAGAAGGTCATTTAACCCTAATGTGATACGGAAGTTTGAGGTTGGGTTTTTAAACTTCCTATTCAAAATTTTCATGTATTCTAACTCATATTTAAGAGTATGCTGGTATGCATAGGGTACAATCTAAACAGGAGCATTGGATTAAGCCAGCTGCTGCATTTTTGAAATTGAATTGTGATGGATCTTTTAAAACTGGGGATGCAGGTTGGGCAGTTGTACTTCGGGATGATGAAGGTCGTGTTGTTGATGGTCTTGTTTCAGATTGGAGAGCAGGATCAGCTCTAGAGGTTGAAGCTAGAGCTGTGTGGGAAGGAGTGAATTTCCTAGAGCAAAAAGGCTATTATAATGTACAGCTTGAGATGGATTCCCACATTCTTTATACTGAACTTCTTAAGAATAAAGGGAATGGCAAATGGAGAATTTTTCCATACATTTCTGATATACTGTACAGGTTGCAACATTTACAGGGTATTGATTTAGTTCTAATAACTCGTGAAGCTAACAGAGCAGCTGATTGGTTAGCCAAGCAAGCCCGCAAGAAGATGTGCTTGGGTAATTGGGTCTTAGCACCTCCATCTTCTTTGGTTGGCATTTTAAGCCGTGATGGATTACCAGCTCCTCCATAATTGTTGACGAGTTGCAGTGATATGCTAGAGATACTATAGAGTTTAGTTCTCCGTTGTGTATTGCTGTTTTCTTTTCTGTTGTATATTGAACTTGTGTTCATAATTTCTTAGTAATGGATTTCTTCTTTTTGACCAAAAAAAAAAATCTAAAATATTCTCCTCTTTGCATCCTTCTCAGCACATAAGATAGATGAAGTGATTTCTTCTCACCATTCAATTCAAATTTTTAGCTAAAAGTCAATTTTAATATAAGAATTTTATTGAGAAATAATAGATTGTTAAGAGATATCTAACCTCATTAATTGGACATTTTCTCTTTATTATGTATATATTACAATAAAAACACTGAATTGGTGTTTATATACTTTCAAATAGTAGTAGAACATAGTTTTATGTATTAATTAACTTACATAGTATTCAACTGATCCAATTGACTTATTAAAGTGCACTCCATACCTATCAAGCCTACTTCACCTTCCTCTTCCTCTTCCTCTTCCTCCAATGATTGGTTATTGATCTTTATAGTTCTCTTATCTAGTAATGTCCTGTGCATGCATAAGTTTATTAATATAATGTGTGCTAAATTTGTAGTATGAAAATCCTTGGTTTTGTTTGCTAATGTTGGTGTTGGATAATCCTATCGCCTATTAATATTTAAAAAATAATCATTAGTAAGAAAATGGTAATAATAAAACTAATTTTAATTTAAATGTAAAATTCTTTTATATATTTTTTGCATTTTTTTTCATGATCTTCGATTATGCCCTTATTATCCACAATTACTTTAAGTCATTCTCTTTCCATATCTTGAACTTTTTTCTATTTTAGGTAGCTTAAATTTCTCTTATTCATATTTTTAGTGCAACTAGACATTCTCCTAATTATTGGTGCCTTAATGGCTTCACATTAAGGTTAAAATCTTGATATATCAAGTGACTAGAGAAAATACTTGCATATTTACATATTCCTTTCCTTACTATAATATTTATCAATGTATTCATCTAGATTTTGATGACCATGGTAAATGGCAGCTACAACAAAAGAATATTGAATTTTCATCAGATCCTAAAATTTATGAGTACAAGTACGATTGTTGATTCTCATAAAAAAAACATGTCTAATCTATGCTTAAACTCATAATGATCATTTTTGTTTCAGTTAACAAAATAATTAAAGCGTCATAATGATCATTTTTATTTTAGTTAACAAAATAATTAAAGCTTTCTCTCTTATTCTCTTTTAACATGCTCAAAACTCTTGGTGCTATGTTATTATCTCATTTCTTTCTAAAACTCCTTTTTATATGCATCCTCTTTATAACTATCTTTCTAATATATTCTAACATGCTGACAATAGTTTCACCTTTGCCTTTAATATCCAACTATTGAAGGTCTCACTCATGCTATTATCTACACAATCATATTTAGCATTAACATTGAAATATTCCTTACATCATGTCTCCTTAGGGTGTTATAATAGATCTTCAACAAAACTTGGTTTAATATGTTCTTTACACCATATCTCCTTGAGATGTTGCAATAGATCTTTAACAAAACTTGGTTTAATTTTATTTAGCACATGAAAATGATCATTGAAATTAGGCACAAATGTTACTTTAGTTATCCTCATACACTGAAACTTTAGATCATCTCTATTCTATCTTTATCTCCAATTAGTACCAATGTACCTTGCTCACATTCTATGCACAACATTTTGGTAACCATTCTTTGATTACATTAAGGAGATCCTAAATAACCATATAAACCAAATCAAATAGTTAGTACACACGCACATGCACGCTCGCACACACACACATATACAAATATATATAATTAAGGATATGAAAACATAATTTTGTCATGTCATAAATGAAGGTTAAGCCATTACCATCTCCAATTTGTTGATTTTAAATAAAATGTAGAAATTAGTTTCATGTTTCTGTACATTTAACATTAACATTCAACAACAACCCTTTACTGTTTCCTTCAATAAATATCCTTCTTGGCCTATTATTTATATATATCCTTTAATCTAGCCCTTTTTATTAGCACTAGAATAGATATAGTATCTTGTAAGCACCTTTTTACCATCCACATTAGTAGTTGTTCTTTCGTATGATATCTATTAATTATCATCAATAGAACTACTTTTGTTCTTTTACAAGCGTACTCACACATCTATAACCTTTAATAAGGCCTTTAAGTTGGTGGTTTTGAATTGTGATTTGATCATGTCTTTGTAGTGGAGTGCTATCTGTTTAGATGTAATGAACTTGTTAATATCAATAGTTGTATAATTGTGTGTAGGTTCATATCTTTTCATGATAAAATTATTGTTATTTCTCTCGATACTTGTAAAAAGGAACTAAAGGAGATGTGGTCTAGATTTCACTCTCACTTGAGACTTGCATTTTCCTTTGTATTTCAAAATAAAACCTTTTGTAATAAAGTATTTAATAACTGCTTCCTTACATAGCCTCATATTTTAAAACTTTAAACCTATAACCTGAGTTGGAATAGTATATTTTGGATCATAAGAAAGGTTTTTATACTTACCTCTCAGTACATTATCAACATCCTCATATGAACTTGTATAGTATTAGCTCGGGGCCTTCACTCTTAATGTATTTACTCTCTTTTTTTTTTAATCTGAACCCTTTTGTTCATCTTCATGCCCTTTTTTACTTTTATAGTATTCAACATCATCATTCACAACCTCATCGACACCTTTATATCTAATTACTTATCTTCAATTATTTTCTTATACTTCCTCTCTTTGTATTTTGATCTGACAACATAGTGCTCATTGTCGTCTCTTTCATTTTCACATTCCAAATTAGTCAATAGTTCACTATAATTAACCTTATTTTTAACATAAGCATTAGGCATATTGTTAGTTTCGGTAGGCACATTATCAATAGTATTAAGCATACCATTAGTAATAGTAGCCACATCTTCAATAGGCATACCATTAGTAGGATTAAGCACACCATTAGTAACAGTAGGCGCCAGTAATAATAGGCACTCTATCATCATTCTCATATAACCTCATAATGCTTTTTTCATTGTTTCCTTTATCATCCACACTATTCACTCTCACAACAAGTGATTCATCCTCTATACAACCATTCTTTTCTTCTTCATAATTTGTTGGAACCATCTTGTAAATAATTCTATCATCCACATTATCTAATTTTGATATATTCTCTGTATTGGACTCACCCTTAAAATAAACGTCCACTTCGTTATATTCTAAAATATAAAGATCAAATTATTTGTTCTTTTGTCATCTTTAATCTTAATTAATCTACCTTCTTTGTGTTTATTTAGGTGCTTATAATGCATATTATTGAACCTATTGTACCAATTATGCTTAGTAGTTTCCATAATATTAACCAATATAATTTATGGAGGTCAAGGGCTTTTATTAAAATTTTATTGCCATCAGTGTATTCAAATGAGTTGTCTTTATTAATTTATCCTTCATAGTGAAAAAGGGATTCCACATCCCAATAAAATAAAAAATGAACATCAATAAGATTTTAAAAAAATTACAAATTGTTAGTGTCCTAATATGTCATATTTTTCAACATATAAGGCAAAAAATAGCCATTACATTATTCAATCCACGACTTCTATATGTTAGAATGTCCCTAACGTTTTGCTTGAAAACATATCTACATGTCAGATATTCAATGTCCATAACTAACACCATAAGGATTATAATATAATATTAGACTATTCAAAACTAACACTAAATAAACAAACCCTAGCATTTACCTTTAATGCATTTGACAAGGTACTCCTATGTGTTAGACTATGTCATGCCCCTAAATAAAATCCCAAAGATTGTAATTTAATATCATACTATTTAATATCAGACTATTCAAAACCAATATACAAAAACAAAACCCTAGCATTTACTTCTAATGAAATTGAAATAGGCAATTTACATAAATAAGGTTAAGTTTATTAGAGAGTTAATTCCAAACCAAAGCCATACTACTTAAGGTTATAATACACATGAATTACATAAAAATAGAACCATTATTTGGATGTATTACATAAAAATAAAAGGTTATAATATACATATATTACCTTCGAATAATTTATTTGGATTTTCTTTACCTCTTACTTATTTCAAATACGTTAGCTTCGATTCTTAAGACTCGTTGAATTCAAGAATTATAATCACTTTTACAGTTATACATCTAAGACCTCATATGTTATAACATGTAATAAGTAATGTTGCAAAAATTGAGTTACTGAAAATTCCAATTCTTTACTCACTACTCTAATGTTGCATTCATAAAGTCTTTAAATTAAAATTTAAAATACATAAATTAAGAATTTGAATTTAAAGTACATCATTTCAAGATATGTTGTTCATTTTTAACAAGTAGTGGACAATTTAAAATTTCTCTATATTTACTAGTCACATTTATTTTCAATTGTATTGAACATAAATAGTATAGAAGAAAATAATTATCATTCTCAACAACAGAAAATGAACCCAGTACCTAGAAGGATAAGTTGAGTAAAGAAAATGAACTCCATTTCCTTATCAACTAGTCCTGACTTTTGATTCTTCTAAGAAACATTTTCTATAAATGACACATATTTTAGGAAACATTTTTTTAAAGATAACACAGGAACAACCTTTTATATTTCTATATAAGTAAAAAGGAAATTATTAACAAAAATATTTAAAGATATTGTTTAAATCCGTAATTGATTATATTTAAATATTATGTAAAGCATGAAATTAATTATTCTGTTTATTTATTATGCTTAAACGCAATTACTCTACCTATTTGTTATAGGAATAAATTTACTCCATTTATTATTCCTAATTGTGGACTTCTTTAGAAATATTAAATTTGAAAATTAAATCTTATCATCTTAATCACTATTACAATCTAATTTGATCATCTTCTTCTTTAATATGAAAACATAATCATATTATATATCACATTATTTAGAAAAAAGACTCACAAGTATTATTAATTATTTGATTTGTTTCTAATATTTATATTTATAATTGTCATATTTATTAGACAGAGATTAAAGATTTAATGGCTATCTAAGGGTATATGAATTTTGCTTTATTTTATAAGACTATCATCTCAAATAAAAATTATAATAGAATTGTCTCACTTCTTAACTTAATTGGCACCATAGTCTACTCTCAAAAGGATTTATTAGGAACAACTTATGATTACTTCTCTAACTACTTTGGTATTTTTTCTTTCTGCTCTTGTTCTTCGCACATCATTAAGTTTCTCATCTTTGTAAACATCTATGATTATGATGCTTATAATCTACTCTTGCCTCTTAATAAATCAGATAAGGAGAAAGCTTTCTTTGATCTCAATCTTAATAAAGCACTTAGCCCTGCTAGTTTCAATGCTTACTTCTTTCAAAATTCTTAGAGTTTCATTAAGTTTGTAACTAATGTAGTCCTTAAATTTTTTTTAATCAAAGGTAAAAGGCTTAAGGAGCTTAACAAAACTCATAAGTTTTTAAAGAGAATCATAAGTCTTTTTCCTAAAACTCCTAATCTAACTTCTTAATGAATTTAGGCTAATCTCCTATTTTAATATTATATACAAGATTATTGTTAATTCAAGGGTTATACAATTAAGGTGGACTTTTATGAGGCATTTGATTCCATCAACTGGAAATTTATCTTAAAAACTCTAGAGGCATTTGGTTTCCTAAAACAATCCATCAATTAGATAGATTACTAGATTAGTTTTGTCTCCTATTGCCTCTTGGTAAATGGAGAACCTACAAATATCATCAAAGGTGCAAAGGGCTTGAGACAAAGGGATGTAATTTCTTCATACCTATTTACCTTATGTATTAAGGTACTTAATAGACTAATTGGAAGAATCATTTCTCAAGAAAGAAATTTAAGTACCATAATAAATTCAAAAAGTTGATGATTCATTATTTATCTTTTACTGATGCTCCACTCCTCCTTTCAGGAGCTAATCTCAACTTCTAGTGCATTAATGACTTCATTAAGAAACTTTAAATAATTTTCTGACCACTCAATGAACAAGGATGAGAGTTATATAATACTCTCATCGAGTGTAGCTCACCTTAAAATATGGATAACTTAGTTGATAGGGCTTAAGATTAAGGAACTTACTTTCACCTACTAGGTATTCTTGTTTCTTATAAAATGTCAACTTATAGAGACTTTATTTTGTTGGTTAGAAGATTCACAGAAGAGATAATAACTAGTGTAACAATGACCTTTCATTTAGTGCAAATGTAGTCCCCTTTATAAGTAATCTCCTAAATCCATTCCTCGTATGTTCTTCTAATGTATCTTTTCATCTTACTTGTAGGAGGAAATACAAAGGGCTTGCAACTTATCTTGCTCATATATTGATTAGTGCAACATTGTATCTTGGATAACCAATAGTCAAGGGATAATGGTAGACTCATATTATAATTATATAAATTAACTCTTTTAATCTATAGACTATCTAAAGCAAGTACTCATATCGCAATATATTATAGGGCTTAGAGTACCAAGTGCTGATGCCATATAGACTATAAGTACTAGTAATGACTATTTTCCTATTATCTAACTAACAATCAAGCTGACAGTGATAATTCATATTTTAAAATAGAAGAAAATAAACTAAAAATAAATGAACATAATCAAAAGAATAAAGATAACTGAGGACTAGAAAATCAACTAATTAAACAAATGGTACTTGGAATTTAAGTCCCTTTAGGACTTCTCATATAATCATGATTTCATTAATGTAGACCATGGAAATTTCTTAATTATGCTAACATCATTCTTATCTATTTCTGATTAAAACTCCTAGGATTGCATTAATCAATTTATGAATTTTACTATTAGGTTTGACCCTGAATCCAGAAGATTTATGTTGACCCATCTCTGGGCTTGCATGCAACCCCTTTCAATTATGCTATATTTATTCATATAGAGGATTTTCTTAAGTTTATTTGCATGAAATCGCATATGAAGTAATATGTTGACAATTTTAATTCAAGAATAAATATGAACACATAATTGAATCTCAATAAAATTAAGGAATAAATTAAAGGGTAAATTATTAAAAAATCCAAAACTTTACCTTATTATGCAATACTAGTTTTAACTTTAAAATATAATGCTAAAATGCTCCAATTTTTAATTTTTAACAAAATAACCTATCATTAGACCATTTGTTAACTCTGATGATGTGGCTAACCACGCCATCTAATTTTTTTGTCACATGGCCGGAACGTGTACTACCATTGCCATGTGTCAAATTAATATTTAAAAATACTATTTAAAAGCAAAGGATTATACAATCCTCTCTATCTCTTTTTTTTACATTTATCAAGAAATCAATAAGACTTTACATTAAAATTTCCTTTTCTAACTTGTAAATTATAGTAACAAATATAAACTCAAGTTTAACAAGTACGTTGGAAATGAAAGGAACATATTTAAAGGTTAAAGAAGCCTTCAAAACTACAATATACTTTAAAAGGTGAATTAGAGTCATTACCAAATAAGATACAAAATTATTGTTCTTTCTTTGCTCCCCTTCCCTTTATATTATGCATTTTTATCTTCTCAGTCACAAATTTGGCAATCAAATTATACACAATCTAATCAGAAGGAGACATATCAATTGCAAAGAAAAAAGGACCTAGTTGAGCAATTAAGGCCATAAAAAAAACCCTAATCAAATCAATTAGTGCCTAGTTGTAGACACCAATCTTCTCACACTCAAGAGGAGGGTACAAGAAGCACTAGGACATTGCTAATAACCACTATGGTGTGATTAATCAAACGCTAGGTTTATATTTGATTGTGGTGTTTAAGAAACCAAGACTATGGTCTTAATCTACTCACAAAGTTCTTCTCTCTTGTTAGCATAGCCATAGTAGCATGAAATTGTGATTTGAAATCAATTTAATAGGAAAACAAAGAATAGGAAGTGACTTGTAATAACAAAATTGGGCAAGGATAGGAATTTTGTTATTTTGTTATCTTAATATTTTATTTTATTTAAATATTAATTTGATAAGTGGAAATAGTAGTACACGGGTCAACCATATGGCTAAAAAATAGGTGATGTGGCTAGCCATGTTAGCACTACTAATAGAGGGTCTAACAAAGGGCTATTTTTTAGAAAAATTGAAAGTTCGAACATTTTAGTGTCACTTTTTAAAGTTTAGGCTAAAATTGTAAAAATGAGTAAATTTGTTAATTTTTTACGGCCAATCACTAAAAAAATCCCAAACTTTTGTCAATTTTTCAATAATAGTTTGAATTTTAAAAAGTAGCAATAAAATGCACAAACTTTCAATTTTTTTCAATTCTAGCCTGACGTTAGATTCACCGTTATGTTTGCTGATGTGGCACTACCACGTGTCAAGAGGCCCCCACTAATAAGACAGGTCAGCATCATTAGGAGAAGGCTTTATGATTAACAAAATGACGTCGTTTCTTAGTGTAAGTAAAATGATGTCGTTTCGTAAGACAGTGAATTCGTGCATGAGTGCTTCTTCTATCACAAAGTTAATTGCTCCATCAAACTAACAAACATTTATTCTTGCATTGGTGCTTCATAAGAGAGTGATTTCGTCATTGGGAGAAAACTGAAAGTTTTTGAAATTATGACTTTCATTGTTGGACTTCCTATGGCGCCGATTAGGGTAGGATTGTTCCTTTCGCTCTCTATTGGTGTTTGTTCATGATTCGCTATTTATAAAATGGTATGTTGTTATACTATTGAAATTGGAATTTGATATTCATTCATTTATGCAATGATCTAAAAATGTTATGTTCCCAATTCACAAAGTGCTTCCATAAAAAGTTCTCCCTTAATTTGCATGTCCTAACAATTTCAGGAAGTAAGACACTAGTTCTTCTGTGAGGAGTTTGTGAGTGTCTAAAAAATAGCTCTTATAAATGTTGGGGGTGATTGTTCTATACTCTAAATGCATGACCATGAGGCTTTAAATTGAGCATATTCCATTTGACATAAGTCAAATTTCAATTGTGAAATGGTCATGTTATTTTATTTTATTACTACTTAATGGGGATTTTCCATTTTTTTGCCTTATAGTTAATATTTGTTTTAAGAGTAGCTTCATAGTTTCATGCTTCAGGGGTTGCTTGTTAAGTGAAGTTGGTGATGGGGTATGTGTTGGTTGCTTTTATTGTTTGTTACTCTATTTGAATACCATTGTTTCTCTCAAATTTTTTAGTGTAGTTTCTTCTTTATATGTTGTCGATACATTCTCTTTTTAAGTGGTACACCTCATAATGATTTACTTATGATGGTTTCAGTAGGTAAGGCATGTTAAGTTGTGAAGTATTTTGAAAAAGCTACAGGAAATTTGTAAAGTTATGTTTATGGTGCCGAAGTCAATTTAAACATTTTAGTTTGTATTATTCTAATGTAGTACAGGCCTATTATAACTCCTTGCATATGAAAATGTGAGCGTATTATTATGATATAATCATACTAGCCTCTTTCTATGCACTGTGCTATTTATGGCTTAGAAATTAAGATACCAAGTGTTAATGGTTGTATTATTTTGATGTAATCATACTGGCCTTTTACTTATCTCCTTGCATATGAAAATGTGGGTGAACTATATATGTCAAAAGGGTTAAGTAGGAAGTTTTTTTTATGTAAATGTAAGCTTAATGATTTCTTGTATATTAGGTTGATTTTGAGTAATTAGTAACTTCTTGTAGTATATTGCTTGCTATCTTATCAGGCAACTTGCTAGTACAAAATGTAGCAAACATTCATTTAAGATGTTCATTTGTTAGTATAAAATGTAGTAAACCTGGTGTATTTGCATAGTTTTCAGTACGAATTGGTCAGCATTCTAGAGGTGTGGAAGATTTGTAAATGTTGTTACTTTTCTGCTTAAACCCTGCATAGTGTTTGTTGTTATTTATGGTTTAGAATCCTTACATGGAATGTCTGAACCTGGAAGCACTCTGAAATGCCAGAGGTTATTGAATATATGTTTAAGTGAAGCATAGTTATTAGCATATTTTAGAGATAGACATCCATCTACTCACACAATTACAAAAATTTCCACATCTGTAATATGATGTCTAGGATATTTTGGACACCACTTTGGCATAAAATAAATGTACTCGTAAATGTTAGTTAATGGGTAGAAGTAAATCATTTGTGCTTTCCCAATTAGATTTTTTTTTTTACAAATTGTGATGTTGTTTAATGATCTAATTTTTAGGTCAATAGTCGAATTGCTCATCTAGAAGTTCATAGTGAACAAAATTTTGATGGTATAATTATGTTAATATTTGTTTAATAGTAAACTTTTAGGAGAATGTAACTCTTCCACTAGGGACATTAAAGGTTAAAGACTTATAAATAAATATAAATAATAATGAGTACCAAATCTTATAAAAATTATCCAAATACAACTAAAATGCTCCTAAAATCATGCTATAAATTATAACCTAATTAGCACTTATCTAATTCCCTTATATTTAAGCATTTGCTTGAGCTTAAGCAGATCAATTTTTATCACTCTTAACTTAAATAGATGGCAACTGCAGGAAAGAATTTAACAAATCAATCACATTAATCCATCTACTATTCATTCAATTTTAGAATTCATCAAATTATTAGGCATTTATGTATTTACATAAGGTTATAAGTCAATTCAATTTAACTCCATAATTCTTGAAACTTTAACTTAATCTACATAAGCCAACCTAATGCCTAAAGTGAACATCCGTAAGATGCATTTTTGGCTAAATGTCAAGTGTTATTTAATTTTATAGATAAAGTCAATATTAAGATTATCATTTTGTACCGGTCGGTACAAGCTGGTACTGTAAAAAGTGGTATAGTGATCTACAATACCATACTGGTATACAGTACTGACTAATATTCCAAATATTGATCTGATAC
>JAOSBK010000002.1:28038101-28049645 GCA_027568895.1 Erythroxylum shatona
ACACCAATCTTCTCACACTCAAGAGGAGGGTACAAGAAGCACTAGGACATTGCTAATAACCACTATGGTGTGATTAACCAACTGTGGGGTTTAAGAAACTAAGACTATGGTCTTAATCTACTCACAAAGTTCTTCTCTCTTGTTAGCATAGCCATAGTAGCATGAAACTGTGATTTGAAATCAATTTAATAGGAAAACAAAGAATGGGAAGTGACTTGTAATAACAAAATTGGGCAAGGATAGGAATTTTGTTATTTTGTTATCTTAGTATTTTATTTTATTTAAATATTAATTTGATAAGTGGAAATAGTAGTTCACGGGTCAACCATATGGCTAAAAAATAGATGATGTGGCTAGCCATGTTAGCACTACTAATAGAGGGTCTAACGAAGGGCTATTTTTTAGAAAAATTGAAAGTTAGAACATTTTAGTGTCAATTTTTAAAGTTTAGGCTAAAATTGTAAAAATGAGTAAATTTGTTAATTTTTTACGACTAATCACTAAAAAAATCCCAAACTTTTGTCAAATTTTCAATAATAGTTTGAAATTTAAAAAGTAGCAATAAAATGCATAAACTTTCAATTTTTTTCAATTCTAGCCTAACGTTAGATTCACCGTTATGTTTGCTGATGTAGCACTACCAGGTGTCAAGAGGCCCCCACTAATAAGACAGGTCAGCATCATTAGGAGAAGGCTTTATGATTAACAAAATGACATCGTTTCTTGGTGTAAGTAAAATGATGTCGTTTTGTAAGACAGTGAATTCGTATATGAGTGCTTCTTCTATCACGAAGTTAATTGCTCCATCAAACCAACAAACGTTTATTCTTGCATGGGTGCTTCATAAGAGAGTGATTTCGTCATTGGGAGAAAACTGAAAGTTTCTGAAATTATGACTTTCGTTGCTAGACTTCCTATGGCGCCGATTGGGGTAGGATTGTTCCTTTCGCTCTCTATTGGTGTTTGTTCATGATTCGCTATTTATGAAATGGTATGTTGTTGTACTATTGAAATTTGAATTTGATATTCATTCATTTATGCAATGATCTAAAAATGTTATGTTCCCAATTCACAATGTGCTTCCATAAAAAGTTCTCCCTTAATTTGCATGTCCTAACAATTTCAGGAAGTAAGACACCAGTTCTTCTGTGAGGAGTTTGTGAGTGTCTAAAAAATAGCTCTTATAAATGTTGGGGGTGATTGTTCTATACTCTAAATGCATGACCATGAGGCTTTAAATTGAGCATATTCCATTTGACATAAGTCAAATTTCAATTGTGAAATGGTCATGTTATTTTATTTTATTACTACTTAATGGGGATATGCCATTTTGTTGCCTTATAGTTAATAATTGTTTCAAGAGTAGCTTCATAGTTTCATGCTTCAGGGGTTGCTTGTTAAGTAAAGTTGGTGATGGGGTATGTGTTGGTTGCTTTTATTGCTTGTTACCATATTTGAATACCATTGTTTCTCTCAATTTTTTGAGTGTAGTTTCTTATTTATATGTTGTCGATACATTCTTTTTTTAAGTGGTACACCTCATAATGATTTACTTATGATGGTTTCAGGAGGTAAGGTATGCTAAGTTGTGAAGTATTTTTAAAAAGCTTCAGGAAATTTGTAAAGTTATGTTTCTGGTGCCTAAGTCAATTTAAACATTTTAGTTTGTATTATTCTAATGTAGTACAAGCCTATTATGGCTCCTTGCATCTGAAAATGTGAGCGTATTATTATGATATAATCATACTAGCCTCTTTCTATGCACTGCGCTATTTATGGCTTAGAAATTAAGATACCAAGTGTTAATGGTTGTATTATTCTGATGTAATCATACTGGCCTTTTACTTATCTCCTTGCATCTGAAAATGTGGGTGAACTATATATGTCAAAAGGGTTAAGTAGGAAGTTTTTTATATAAATGTAAGCTTAATGGTTTCTTGTATATTAGGTTGATTTTAATTTTATTTTGTAAATTGAGTAATTAGTAACTTCTTGTAGTATATTGCTTGCTATCTTATTAGGCAACTTGCTAGTACAAAATGTAGCAAACGTTCATTTAAGATGTTCATTTGTTAGTATAAAATGTAGTAAACCTAGTGTATTTGCATAGCTTTCAGTACGAATTGGTCAACATTCTAGAGGTGTGGAAGATTTGTAAATGTTGTTACTTTTATGCTTAAACCCTGCATAGTGTTTTTTGTTATTTATGGTTTAGAATCCTTATATGGAATGTCTGAACTTGGAAGCACTCTGAAATGCCAAAGGTTATTGAATATATGTTGAAGTGAAGCATAGTTATTAGCATATTTTAGAGATAGGCATCCATCTACTCACACAATTACAAAAATTTCCTCATCTATAATATGATGTCTAGGACATCTTGGACACCACTTTGGCATAAAATAAATGTACTCGTAAATGTTAGTTAATGGGTGGAAGTAAATCATTTGTGCTTTCACAATTAGATTTTTTTTTACAAGTTGTGATGTTGTTTAATGATCTAATTTTTAGGTCAATAGTCGAATTGCTCATCTAGAAGTTCATATTGAACAAAATTTTGATGGTATAATTATGTTAATATTTGTTTAATAGTAAACTTTTAGGAGAATAAAGGTTAAAGGCTTATAAATAAATATAAATAATAATGAGTACCAAATCTTATAAAAATTATCCAAATACAACCAAAATGCTCCTAAAATCATTCTATAAATTATAACCTAATTAGCACTTATCTAATTCCCTTATATTTAAGCATTTGCTTGAGCTTAAGCAAATCAATTTTTATCACTCTTAACTTAAATAGATGGTAACTGCAGGAAAGAATTTAACAAATCAATCACATTAATCCATCTACCATTCATTCAATTTTAGAATTCATCAAATTATTAGGCATTTATGTATTTACATGAGGTTATAAGTCAATTCAATTTAACTCCAAAATCCTTGAAACTTTAACTTAATCTACATAAGCCAACCTAATGCATAAAGTGAACATCCATAAGATGCATTTTTGGCTAAACATCAAGTGTTATTTAATTTTATAGATAAAGTCAATATTAATATTATCATTTTGTACCGGTCGGTACAAGTTGGTATCGTAAAAAGTGGTATAGTGATCTACAATACCATACTGGTATACAGTACTGACTAATATTCCAAATATTGATCTGATACTAGACTAAATTGGAAAATTGGAAAAGTGCATGACTGAATTGAAAAAAAAAAACACAAACTCTTCAATATAACCCAACCGTAGCAAGTTTTTGTTCCCTCCCTCTGGTCTCTCTGTCTCAATCACTCTCTCTCACTATCCCACATACACATGTGATCGCAGATAGCCTTGCACTAGATCTTTTCCACTTTAGTCTTCAACTCTTTCCATGACTTCAACTCCCTGTCTCTTAGTCTCAAGCAATCTAGCTCCAATCATCTACTAATTAGCTTGTCATTGCCAACTCTCACCATCCACTCACTAGCTCATAATCGCCAACTACTACATCCACTAACACAGTATCTCCTCATTTGTTATCACAACACAACAACTCCCAGTGGCCAGCACAGAGCTATTGTCATAAAGACAAAAACATGCTTACAACTTGCCAATCCACTAGCCATTCACCACTCACCAGTCCACTCATTAACTTTAGGGCCAAAGCTCCTTACTTATTGCTCTGCTTAGTGCTTAGCCTTTTCCTACTATGTTTATTTAGTGATTTGCATATATATTTTCTAATAGTTGATTTGTTAATCCATCTAGCAAATTTTAGAGTTTAAAATATTTTCCTTATTAACTTTAATAAATGATTTCCAATCCAAAGTTTAACATTTATCTTTTGTACTTTATAGAATTTCTAATATTACATTTGATTATATTATAGAACTGAATTGAATGATTGAATTTTGATTTGCAATTAATATTTTGGTTTTATTACAAAATTGGATTGGATTATGAATAATTAATTAAGTACTACTTAAATAAGTTTTAATTAATTAGGTTTATTAATGCTCTTATATTTTGTTTGAAAAGGTAAAATTGGAAGATTTTGTGTAGTTTCATATATACAATATTTAAAAATTCATCAATTATTTCACTTGCTATATTTAGTTATCCAAATCTTAAAATATTATTGGGTAAGTATAATGATACTTTGATTGTCTTATAGTTACATGGTGAGACAAATTCGACAGTAGTGTTCCAAAATTGCAAAGGTTTGTAATTCAAATTATGAATCAATGTGTGAGTGTAAGACGGTATGAAAGATATTAGAGTACATTTGGATTTATCAATTCCAATAAAAAAGGTATATTGGAGCACAAAAGATTGAACGATTTGTTCTTTATTTGATACAACTTAATGCTTCGAGGAAGGTATGTTATTATCATTGTTAAGTTGAATATAATTTCTAAATAATTTAATTTAAATTATTTACTAGGACTCTTAATAGAACAATTAGTTCTATAGATCCAATTTTTCTTGACCATATTAATCTTTTAATAGATTGCGTTTATGAGGAAATAAGTTTGATAGATGAGGGTGACTTGGATGAAAATCTTGAATCAGAAAGTATTGATATATCATTTAGTGTAATAAATATGAATGATGGTGATGATGAGACTCCTCTCAATGATGGAGTTTTTATACCCAAAAAAATTAGGGTTAATGCAATTTGAGTAGATATTCCATTAAAAGAAGTTTTAGACTTTTTATTTCTTCTCTTTTACTTGTATTTGATGTATAGGTTAAATTCTATATATGTAGTATAAATATAAAACTTTTAACCATAAATACTTTTGTTTTAGGTTTCACTTCTACTTGGTTTTATATTTCGACACGAACTCTTGTTGTAAATTATAATGCTTATGGAATCACGAACCTTATTCTTACTATATGATGTTTTGATGTAGTTAGTCTTTATTGTATGATATAAATTGTAACATTTTAAGTGCTTTGTATTACTAGTAGTTTATATCTATGATGATTAAGGAATCTTTTTTTATATTAATTATGGTTATTATTTATATTTAAATTATGTGAAAAGTGATATTAATAGTGTTGGACTCCGTTTCTGGAGTCCAACTCTAGAGTCATAAAACGTGAGCGTATTATCCTATAGGGTTATTTCAATGGAAACTCATTAGCCAACATCGGTTCATCTTCATTCTCATACCATCCCACCAATTCCCTATTTGATCAATTGATATACGACAATCCATTCTTATATTTATGTCCTTAATCATCACCCTAACATATCACTCATTTTTGTTTTCTGTACTAAGTACATTTCAAGTTCCATTCAAGCCTAAATGTATTATAGAAAAGCGTTGATAAGTCCATAATTATAATTGCACCTGCTTTGGGACAATAGGCATAAATTTCACTAGAGATATTGGATTAAAGTCATTCTAGGACGGTTTCGAAGAGATCTTCAAAATCTACAACTTCTTTGAAGACCACGAAGAGAGATTTTTCCTCCAAAAGGGTCAAAATTGCAAATTACTGCTATTGTCCCGTATATATCCTGTGCAGCATCACTAACTTATAAAAAACACATCTCTCAACTTCAATATCAAAAAAATTCATACTATTTATCGTTGGAAAGCTAAGAGGATAAACTACAACTTCCAAAAGACAACTTTGTCTAAATTAGCCTAAATTAATACAGTTTTTTTCCCTTAAGTCAGAATATAGATTTTTCCTCTATGAAATGCTTGAAAAATGCAATGCGAAAACTTGGAAAGTCATGAACAAAACACAATTATATTTCATTAACATCAAAAGAAAAGAGTTTTGCAAAGCTTTAATGGGCATTTCAAGCCACAATGCATCATTGGCCTCATAATCCAAAAATACAAATTATACATGAATGAGTAATACTTAAAATGCGGCTAAAGCCTTATGTTTTTCACAAACTAACTTAAAATACAAAAATATACATATTTAGAGTGATGCCTTAACTCTTGATCACTCGATCTCTTGCTCATCACCTGGAGATAGAGAGGAATCGGGGTAAGCTTGAAAGCTCGTGAGTAACAAGTTTATAATGGAGAAACAAGCAAAACCATTGAAAATATTCATTGCCATATTAAATTTGCATTGAATCCATAAAATACGTACTTCTCAAATTCTCAACTTGCCAAACAATTCATAAACAACATAAGTCATGTATTCATCAAACTTGTCAACAAATCATAAACACATAAGCAACTAGAAGGTTTAGGTAGGCCCATAAACATGAGGGAGTTCTTGCGAATCTCTAGTAATAATAGAATTGACTATCACAAACTCATATAATAGTTTTGCGTAGTTCATAAACATAAAGGAGTCTGTGAAGGAGCTTCATGTTACTAGCGGACAGGCGGAAGAAGCCTTTAACATGGTCAACGTGCACGTGGCATAACATAATGGACCACCACAAACCCACACAAATATGAATTTCATGACTTGTAAACGTATTGCACAAAAGGAACATTTCGAAAACATGATTTCCATAAGCATAATATATTTCAAATACCATTTCCCTCTTCATTTCATAAACCATCAACAAGATTCATGTTCCAAACATGTAGAAATTTTTAAAATCATTTAAGGAGCAATAAATGCAATATTTATAAAGCGATTGAAATTATTTAACTCTACTGATTTGGAAAAATATTCATGGCTCATTAACTCAACTATAAATATGTAACCCACTTGGATTCTTTACTTAAAAACTTGCTTAAAGGTGCCTCTCCTTTGTTCTTCTTGTCTTTCTTGATTCCTTTTAACGTTGGCAAAAATCTCATTCAATAGGAATGTAAATTGAGAACCCAAAACGCATATTCACTAAAATTGATTCTAAAATACTTAAACTTATGCATTTTCTAAGCTTCATGAACTAAAACCTTTCCAAAAATTCAAAAGATTAAGAATGAACTTACCTTGAATCTTCACCAAATAAATAGATTTTTGGTTCAAATAGAAACTCTTCTCTTTCTGTTTCTTTTTCTCTTATTGAATAACCTCAAAAACATTCTTAAAAGCTAAAAAAAGATAAAACCCTAACTTGATCTTCCTTCTTTTCTCTCAAGAACTAAACCCTCTCTCCTTTCTCTCTTCTTTTTCATTTTTCTCCTTCTTAAGAGCAAGATTACACTTTCTTCTTCCAATTATATCTTTAATGAGTGTGAAATGTCAACTTTGCCCATCCTTTATGCTTTATCGCTTTTAGGTCTGAATTAGGCCTAAGCCTAGGCAATTTAGGTCCGAACTTAATTAAAAAAAAGACGATGTTTTACACTTTCAATTTTGAAAGTTTTATTTTTAAAAAATTAATGAGACCGGCCCTAATAAAATTATAAAAGTAAAATGGAAATATAAATAAAGAAGACAATGGGCCGGCACGAGAATGACTTGCAACATTGGTTCCAGCTCCCCCAATTAACCTTTCCAACTTCTTTCAATTCTAATGATATGTGGAACTCTCTAATGAAGAAAGCGGGTGTGAATTTGTTATTTGTAACTAGAAAGGTAGAACAATGGCCGATGCCTCCATTCCATTTGATTTCCCATCTACTCCCACTGAAAATTAAGTTCGTTGTTGAAAACGACTGTCTTACAGTTGGTATTTGCCCTTAGTTGCTTTGCCCATAGTCAACTCTATAAGCATTGTGATTGACATATATGGGAATGGGCAGTTCAGGATTTGGGCACCACCGAGGACTGAAGACTTTGTATGCAGAATCTATACAATGCAATCAAATTAGCAACAAACGTGACACATTCCAAGCCACTATCTGTTTTCATTGATACGAAGTCAAGTAATGGTTTCTGGATTAAACAAATATAGTCACGATGATCTACAAGCCAAATTACCAACATAGGAGGTTTAGCACCTCATATAACAGAAATCACCTCACGTTTCTCTCTTCATTTTTCACTTTATACATAAAAACATGTTGGGAGTTTCCTACTCGATTCTCTTAATACAACATCATTCATGTCCAATGAAACGATTGCAGGGATATGCTTAAAGGTGGATTTCATATATATCTAATATCAGTCAATCAAATAGAGATCTGAAGTCCACCAACACCCATCCTATACTGAGTCTACTCCTTCGACCTGCTGTCGAGCAAGGTATCTCTCCCTCCGTTCTTTCTACATCCATGAAACAAAAGAGAAAAGATGAAGTAAGTACCACATATGCAATTTGTTTGAAAATCTTGAGGACAATTTATGGTAAAACTCACCCATTCATCTATTACGAGTCCTTCTCCAATAATCTTTGGACCAGCATCTTCTGGAGGTTTCTTACGAGCCTCCACTGCAGCATCCGCATCCACCAACTGATGCTTCAACTTCTCCAAAACCTATAAAAATATAGATGCAGTTGTCAGCACTGCATATTGCCCTATATTTCTGCCAAATCAAAAGGAAAAAAAGGCTACTTGCAAAAGCATACAACAAAATGTACCTAGAAGCAGCAATATTAACTTTATATTATCATCATGGCATACTGTGCACTTACAGGACTAGGTCGCTCTGGGTCTAGAAAAACAACCCGCAATATTTGTTCTATATTTACTAGATCCCTCTGCTCATCAAACTGCAGAAAAACACATACTGGAAAAATCAATTGAAAAGAACATTCACAAGAGCAAAGAATAAACTTTCAGATAAGACCCAGAAGAACAAAACACCATAGTTATTGCACTGATCTAGCGGCCAAGCAACTCAACAAAAGAGACTTTGATAGGACTACTTTCATCATCTTAAGACTATGCTGATATTGAGCATAGTTCAGTGACATCTGAGTCTCTTCAACATACTAAGAAATCATTATTGCTCTAGATATCACCAGCATGCGGTAAATTCAAAAGATTCAAATATTAAGTATATTACCCACCTTGAATAGAATATTCAAACCAAAGCCAAGGTACAACACCCATTGTCATGAAACTGCCCATTGACACAACAATCACAGGACCTAAACTTTAATGGAGAAAGAAAATAAAGGAACCATCCTACTCACCAACTCAGGCACATAATCCATTGACCCTTTGACCTTCAAACTCAAGATTTTAAATTTAACCCTGCTCTTCTGTTCCATTGGTTTCTCATTATTTTCAGGATGCTCAACAAACTTGAAGACTGCCCAAAACCAAGATAATTTTGTAAGCCTTGTGCAGAAATAAAACATGGGAAAGAATGACGAAGTTGGATATGTACCTGTTGCTATAATACTTTCCCCAGGAGCAAGAATAGCACCTGGAGGGCGCATGAAGCAGCTTTTTGGTTCGGTTGTTTGAAACTGAAGCAGGAAAATCAATCAATTTATTACAAACTTTGATTATGCACTACGTGTGGTAAGAATGATAATATACAGTTACAAAAATTGCAAAAAAACTACAAAATAATTAATATCAACATGTAACAAAAGAATAAGAAGTTATCAATTTTTAACCATATGCATGAAATCATGAAGATTACATATGGACATTGAGAGTATAGTGAGAGAACAAAGAAGATCACAAGCAAGGCAGACCAAAATATACGGAAACTTGTGGTGTACCTTGAAAGCTACTTGGGACTTGCTGGTGTTTTTAATCTTAACGGCACTCCGAACCTGCTTGCCAGGTTCATCTACAAACAAAACAAACAAATTAAAGCAAGAAACCGGTTGGCAGAAGCTTTGTTGATCTACAAACAAAGCAAACACATTAAAGCAAATAGCACAAGCTTTCCCTTACCAGCTACAATCTCAATTTATCATCTTTAACAAACGAAATGAAACAATAATCAAACTGCAAACGCAAAAATAACAAGCCGCACTTGATACAGGAACCGAAGAAAGGATTCTCATCATCAAAGAGATAACCGAGTTGGTTATAAGCACTCACTGAATTATAATAAAAGATGCATCCATACACAAATTTTAAGCCAGATCGAAGTATATTTTCTCGAAATACAAGCTAATATTCTGAAAATGACTTATCTAAGAATAACAAGATTTCGTCTCAACTTTCAAGATTCATAGGTACGGTAAGCTGTAGTTCCCAGATTCTAACAAGCAATGTCTATGTGAACATAGAAGAGCACCTACATGAATTTCTAATTAAGTTCCAAAAAAGAAAAGAACTACAGCAGATGAAAAGCAAGAAAAATCAACTAGTTTCAGTAAGAGGGACGACCCCAAAGAGAGATATGATCAAATCCAAAAGCACAAAATGAACCAATCTGAAAGAACATACAGGGAAAGTAGAGTTTAGTAGCTGGATCGAGCTTCAAACGACGCCGAGGAGGGAGGAGCGATCTGGCTACAGAAGAGACGGAATTGGAAGCGTTGGCATGATTGGATCCACCTTCCACATGAGAATTGGTTTGGCTGTGGTGGTATGTCCACGTCGATGTAGTGGTAATATTATTAGTAGAAGAGGAGGAAGAAGACGGCGTGGCAGTTGAATTGCTCCCCAGAAAGGGCAGCTTGAAGAATCCCCACACTTTATTACCGCTGCCACTACCGTTACTTTGGCAAGGTGACTTGTTTTCGGCAATGGCCATAGCTTGGTGTCGGAACTCACAGCATTAACCTGCGTAACGACTAGTCAGTCGGTCGTGGGAGGATCGATTCTAATTTTCTCAATGCTCCGTCTCTTTGGTAAGTGGTTGGGTTTGTTGGGAGAAAGAGAGAGTAGTGGGGTCGGATTTCAGACTGATTTCCATTTAAATGCATTTGATTTGATTAATTGAAGTCCAGTCCGGGATTGGTGAGGGACGACGTCGTTGCAGCTTTGTCATGTGGCTAATGGTTTCCGATTCAGCTTCCATTTTTTGACTTTGAAACGAACAGTTCGCGTTGACCTTGAGGTCTAGCGTTAGAAACAAGAGTCAGTAATAGTAAGCGGAATAATTATAAGTTAACCGAGCAAATCTTCTACGGACTCTCGGTCTCAAATATAATGTTATCACAAAGTCATTAACTCGTTACTGGTCAATATATTGGAAAGTGACCCAACTAACCTTAACTTAAATGTTGATGACTATGTTTAATTAAATCAGAACATTGGAATTTGTCTGATCTCTTAAATACAAGTTGATTTATGCCCAAGCCGCAAGTGGTGGTTACAAAGAACATTATTGAAATATATCCCAGGGCATTCTAGACTAGTTTTAGTTCTTGTTAATCAAATATAAGACCAACTGGTTGACATTGAACTAGTGTCAATTAATCATATTAATCATACAAAACTATGTGTAATAAGTGCAAATTGAACTATAAAAGCTTACCTTTTTAGCTTATTAGCAATAACATCCCTTCTAGTAATACTGATTTAGCGCTTGATTAGATGAGTTTATATTAGTAGAGCTTTTGTCAGTAAGCTTTTGTCAGTAGAGTTTTTTTAAAAAGTCAGTTAACTGTTTAGCTGTCATTTAAATAAGAATTTTTTTAAAGAGCTTCATACAATAGACTCTTTGACAACATAAAAATAAAAGGTACTTTTAATTTTAACTATATTTTATTTTGTACTAAAAATTATATATGCATATAAATATTATTTAAAATA
>JAOSBK010000002.1:28055376-28065502 GCA_027568895.1 Erythroxylum shatona
TCTTAACTAATTCTAGATATTTTATTATTATCAAAACATAAAGGGATTTAATTTGTCAACCACCATTGGTCCAACATCATGTACTATTATGTTCTATGCACCATTCGTTGGTCTCTTGCATGAGGCTGATTCATTAGAGTGGGTTGGAATGGAAGTTGTCCTTTTGAAGGTGCATGATTTCCAATTCGGGTTATAAGAAATGGTAAATGATTTGTTTTGCACGCAGATATGGCATGGAAGCATATGTTCACTTCAAAACTTTTTGACTTTAACATGAGTTGTCTACAACACTTCTCGTCCTAGTTTTGGATTAACAGTTTCACAGGCTTCAAATCATAATTGACAGGATATAAACTTCTTTGAGATATATAATAGCATGAAATGGATTCGAGTGAACTATGGATTAGAGTATATAACTAAGTTTATATATGTTGGTAGTTTCACCAATCAACTTTTGATTTCTTTTCAGATGATTATGTTGTGCAAGTCCCATATGGACAAGGATTGACAAATGAGATTGTCTATCTCACGAGTCCTTTTTTGTGTTAAATTAAACTTTACTTAGTCATACTAAAATTCAACAATTTGGATTCTGGCCAGATTGGTGGTGTTGGCTTTTGGGAGTTTATTGGTTGCAGTTAGCACATATGTTTCTCCTCATCACTAGTTCTTCATAGTTTCCTCCTAAATCTTGAGTTAATAATCACTGCATATTATAAGGCAGTCCATATATTATTGTTTAGAGTTTCTTTTTAGGGCGTAGAATTTTCAAAGGGATCAATTGTATCTTTTTCACTCTTATCCCTTAAATAACCATCCTTCCTCTATCTTTGATTATAAACAAATTTTTTGTTGTAATATTGTTTATACGTTAATCTCCAAAATCTTAGTTCACATAATTAAACAAACCTCGCTTAACATTAATATCAATTCCTTTTATCTTCTTTCATTTGGGATAGATTCTTAGATGATAACATTTTCATTGTTGAAGATATAGATTACCATATATTTATTAATCACTCTAGTTTTGCTTTTAAAATTGGTATAAGAAAAACCTTTGATTTTATCTTAATCAAATTTCTCCAACTCATGGTCCAAACCAGTATATGCATTATACAAAAACCTTTTCAGTACTTATAGAAGTGATCCATCTTTTTAGGTGATTATTATGATGAATAACATTCTCTTATGTATTTATGCAATTCTTAGTTTCATTGAAAATTTGAAGCTGTCCTGTTCCCTTTCTTTCTTTTTAAAGATGTGAACGTGTCATAGGAGTAGGAATTGATATGTCAATATTTTTTCTACTTGTGTTGTGACAATAAATAAAATTTAAATCAGGCGATATGAGAGGATTTGAAAGAAATGCTTTACTTGCTATGGTAGCTTATGCGAGTTATTTGGTTTGCTTGAGACATATATATCAATATATGTGTCGAGCTAATAGACAACTAGTGCATCCAAAAAGAGGTCATAGACAAATTATACATCAAGAATTACTAACTACAATAGAGACACATTATAATGCACGTAGCATTTTACGCATGAGTTACGATGCATTTTTTCGCTTATGTTCAAGTTTTCTTGGGAGGAGACCGTTAAGAGATAACCAGTATAGTTTGGTTGAGGAACAAGTTGGAACATTTTTACATATTTTAAGTGGTAGAACTAGCACTCGTTCACAAAGTTTTTTTTCCGACGATCTATTGAAACAATTAGTCGTCACTTCCACCAAGTACTCAGAGCAATAATTACCCTCGAGGATCAATTTTTGGTTCAACTAAATGGTTTAGTTATCCCTCCCAAAATAATCAATAGCAGAGGAAGATTTTATCCATATTTTCAGGAATTTTTTTAAAATAATTTATATACAAAAACATACTTTTATTAATAAAGTTTTTTTATACATTTTATGGACTTTTTAGAATTGTATTGGTGCTCTTGATGAAACACATATCAAAGTAAAAGTTTCAAAGGAAAATATATCAAGGTACAGAGGAAGGAAGAGTTATCCTACAATGAATGTCTTGGTTGCATGCACTTTTGACTTGAAATTTACATATGTATTACCTGGATGGGAAGGTTCAGCCTCAGATTCAAGAATTTTAGATAATGCATTAGCTAGAGAAGATAAGCTCATTGTTCCTCAAGGTATCTTTTAGTTGAAGATTATTAAATTCCATATTATATACAAAAAGTGTTATTGTCAATAAGCATCTAGTAAATGGTTTTACTTTTATTTATAGGGAGAAGATAAGCTCATTGTTCCTAAAGGTATCTTTTAGTTGAAGATTATTAAATTCCATATTATATACAAAAGTGTTATTGTCAATAAGCATCTAGTAAATGGTTTTACTTTTATTTATAGGTAATACCTATAAATAAAAGTAAAACCATTTACTAAATGCTTATTGACAATAACTTCTATTTAGTTGATGCTGGATATATGCTGAGGTCCGAATTTATTGCTCCTTATAGAAGTACTCGATATCATTTAAAAGAGTATTCTCGGCAGGCTCTCACTAATGCAAAAGAGTTATTCAACTTGAGACATACTTCATTACGTAATGCAATTGAAAGAGCATTAGGTGTTTTAAAGTGTAGATTTCCCATTTTATCTGAGATGTCAAGATATGATGTAAACACATTATCTTAAATTATGTTAGCTTGTTGCATTTTACATAACTTTTTGATACAATAAGATCCGGATGAAGAACTTGTTGCAAGAGATGATAGAGAGCTATTGAATAGTGATCATGATGATGATAGTGTCTTTGGAGGAATTGCTAGGAATGAAGATGGTAAAATAGGATAAATAATAAGAAATAGTATAGCTGCGCATATATAGAATGATTACATTTGTCAACATTGATTTGTTGAAATTTTTGTCATTACATCTGTAACTTTGTTCGTGTTTTTTTTCTCTTTTTGTTACCGACACTTGTAAACATGATTGTTCGTCCTTTGAATGTATTTGTCTTTAACAATTTTATGCTTGTTTATGTTGTTAAGAAAAGTAAGAGTTAATAACAGTATCAGATGGTTTGTATTGGATTGTGTTTGGAAAAAATAGGTGACACGATGGGCTTAGAGGTGAATTATGATGAAAAAAAGCTTATGAATATTTGAGGTGGAATTATGAAATGGATAAGTGCATGGTGACACGATGGACGTAGAGGTGAATTATGATGAAAAAAAGCTGATGAATATTTGAGGTGGAATTATGAAATGGATAAGTGCATGCTTCAAGTTTTTAGGGAGCAAAAAAATAAGGGACAAAAAGAGGATAGAAATTTTAGTGCTGGTGCATATAGAGAGGTAATAAAGGAAATTAATGAAAAGCTTGGGGTTAAGATTAATCGAAGCAAAATTGTAAATCGGTTGAGAACTTTAAGGGAAGAAATGCATTTAGCAATATTTCTTGATGGAAAACAACTTTAAGCCTATTAAAGAGGAGCTTAGAAATGATTTTATAAATGGTGTTACAATAAGTCATTGGCCTAAATATTTTCAAGAAGCTAGGGGAAGATACCTTAGGAATAAGATAAATGAAGGTCTTGTTAGATCCTTTAAAAGTTTTCCTTGATTAAAAAAACTCCATAATAGCCTCAATCACCTTGTCTTTGATGAAGAGCTATGATTTTTTTTTAAGAAAAAGGCATTAAGCCTATTTGGTCTTGGTGTCTTTTTTAATGTAAAATTCATACAAGGATTTCTCAAAATCGTGAGTTATGAATGGAGAACTCAAGAACTCATTTTCTTGTGGGGTAATTTGTTCCTTGATAATGTCCTGTAATAGAAATATTGAAGATGAAACCGCACCTGAGGATGCACATGCAGTGGAGAAGTAATTGTAAGCTTCCAATTGCATTCCTTTTTGGGTATTGATAGCTAAACTATTTGCATTGGTAATTGACTATTTTTTGGAGTTATTCCTTGCTAGGACTGATTTAAAATAAAACTTCAAACATGTTTCTCTGTCTTTAAGTCATAGTATTATGGATCTTTATTTGAGGATTGTATAATTAACCTAGATTGTTTGGTCGTGAACCTGGAATTCTACATTTTCCAAAGTTTTAAGATTGCTATCACCAAGTCTAAGATAAAGCTTGATAATTCCTTCCTTGTCTCCACTACAACTTTCGAATTGTTTTCTTTAATAAAAATGAGAACTTCATTAATAATGATTACACAATGACAAAAAATAGTAATAATACATAAATGTAATATAAATCTTATAACCGTCATCCCATCATAACTTTATTTGTAATGTACACTTATCTTATTAACTTTATCTTATACTTCAATTAATTGACTGTAAGATATAAACCAACTTTACTTTTTACATATCAATAATAAATTTCTTATTAAAGCTCCTTCGTGATGTTTTGTAAAGAAAACACTCATCTAATTCCTTTGAAATGGAATTGAGTATCCATAAGGTAAACTTGTAATGGTTTCATTTCCATTTTTTCAAATTCTTCATCTTATTGCAGAGCCTTAATTCTTCTGTTAATAAATCCTATTGCTTTCTTCACCCAAGGTTCTGCTGCTATACTAAAATTTTTGTTTGTTACTGTCACTAATACCATTTCTTAATGGTCTGAATTTTGCAACAAAAAAAAAAAAGATTTTGCTTTTATTTTGCTGATTATTACTTTTTTTCTCCTAAAAAATCCTCACTTATTCCTTCTATAATGATTTTGCATATATATAATAATGACTAATTCATAAACAACAATCAAATTGAAATATGTTAAGAATATATATATATATCTTGTTCCAAACAATTATCCGCTATGCTAATTGTTAACTAATATAAATTATTGTCACTACAGTATCACTTTATGGTATATATAAATATACATAAATTGCTCTCAATCTTAATTTTACTAGTAACTTGTAGCTCACTCTTCCTAAATTTCACTAATTATATAAGAATTTTATATGTTTAATACCACAAACTATCCTCTGTCAAACAATATTTTTGTGTTTTTCTCTTTCCTCTGCATATCTTCACTTCTTTACTCATGTTAATTTTTATCTATTAACTAATAACTTTGTTACTTATTAATCTCCAAATTTCAACTCAATATTTAGAGTTTTAAAGTTTTAAACTTAAATTGATCTATTTAAATTTTCCCTTTAGGTGTATCCAATACGAGTCTTCTAAGTTACTAGCTAATGCATCTTATCAGTTTTTTCCAAGATCACTAGCCACACTATGTGCACGGAATTGATGTAACTGAATAAGTTGCTAACCAAATATGTACAATATGAATAATAATGCAAGAAGCATGTAGATATTACTTACAATATTTAGACATTATTCATACTAAAAGAATTTAAATATAATTCATAAAATATCTAAATAAATAGTTTATGATACAAAAATAAATATTGGAATATAAATTGAAATATATGGCTATAATTAGTTTGATTCACTTATAAATATTCATCTTCTTGTTCCATATATCAAGAAACAAATTCAATCATAGAAGAGTATAACTTGTAAGGATTCCATTCTTATAGGTTATAAATTATAAATTAATATTTGTAAGTTAAAGTTAAATTATTTGTATTATAATTCCTCTTTTTACTTGTAACAATATTTTTTTGTAATATTTTTTCCAATTATAATTGAGCTATGATCTTGATCTATCCACCTAATCATTCTAATAAAGTGGTATTATAACCTAATAAGGGTGTATATATCTACTTATTATATGCTCTATGTTGCCACTGTAAGTGGATCATTTATATCAGAAAATAAGTTAGAAACTATTCATTCCTTGAAGGTATTAAAATTTATTCACGTATATAATTATTGTTTGCATGAAATAGTAGGAGGTATTTCTCTTATTTAAAGTGGTTTGGGATAGAAGTAATGACAATTAAAGTTAATATTGAGAAGTTTAACAAAACTAATTTCTCATTACGAAATTTGAAGAGAAAATCTATTCTCACCAAGGATAATTGCCTTGCAGCTATTAGTGGAAGATTGGCAGACGTCATAAATAACATCAAAGAAAATAAAATAGACATGAATTTTATTATAAATATTCATCTACCTTTATCTAAAGAAATTTTGTTAGGCATAGGGGAGAAGAAAATAGCCAAAGAGAGATGGGATCACCTAATAAAGATTATAAGATCAAATCACTAGAACATAAATTTTTTCTTAAGAGATAACTTTATACTCTTCAGGTATTATAATCCAATTTGGGGATTAGGCATATTAATAATTTGATAACTCTATTCTTTTAACTTATATCATTAGGTTATAGAATGAACAACAAATCATCAACTTAACTAAGAATCTTCTTGTAGACAACTTAGTCTTTGATGATGTTGTAGTTTCATTTTTGAAGGAAGAAAATTCATGCAAGAATAAGGAAGATAAACAATCTGGTAGGATAGATAAGGTTTTTGATTCTTTCTGATTCCTTGACCTCAAAATTAGAGAGAAAGAAGCAAAAATTGGAAGAAAGACGTAATCATGTCATATTGACCGGATCACCAAATGGAGATAGAGTCAACATGACTTTATTGCTCATCAAGTTGAACAAAGGATCATACATCTCATAGATAAAGTTCTTATGACAAATACATATATCATATTCTAGATATGATTTCATTAAGTTAACAATTGTCTAATCGAATCATGGATGCAACAAAAATAATTTTTTACTATTTTTTGATTGAATCTCTTTAAATGAATAACTTGAAAAACATGAATTTTAAATAAAAGGGTTGAGATGTAAATAATTTGAAATCTTATAAAACTTTGCTTCTCCAGTTATCAATGATAAGCTATTTGCACATGCAACCTCTAATGATATCCATGGGGTAGAGAAAAAGAACTAAAATATCTTAAAAGGAAAAGACAGGAGTGTTACCTCCTTTATGCCTATGTCCTATTTATAGAAAAAGACACTAAGATTTATTTCTAATTAAAATTATTTTCCCAATTATAATTAAAATCTAACTCTAATTATAAATACAAATTCATTTTAATAAAATAAAATATGTCATATTTGATCATAAAGTTTCTCAAACTTCATATTTAAGTCCAATTTAACTTAAATTAAATTTTCTCTTTTAAACTACTTTTTATATATGACTCACTAGATTCCTAATATGTTAGTAATGATTATAAATTATACTTAGAATTTATAATTAGTTATCTAATTATATAAATTATGATCATATATTAAGATTGATGTGTATGACAGCTAAATATTAGGAACGTCAAGGTAGTTTACCTTGACATTCCTAATATTTATAGTATATAATTTAATACTTTTTTCATCTAACATTCTAATTTAAGGTAAGCTTATTCTATTTTTCAAATCACAATTGACTTTATCAAGAGATTTTGTTAAATCACTAAATCAATAATAGTAGAATATTCTCTAAAATTATTTTAGGGTGATGAATCATTTATTGACTCATTCAAATTCTTTTTATACAGTTCATATTGTATCCAAATACTATCAATTGAGCTTCTATAAATAAAATATGTTATAAGTAACATTAAAACATAATAATTCCCATATAAGATATTTTAGTAATCTCAAGTATAAGAATCAATTATATAATCATTATAGTGAAAATATTCACAAATACGAGCAATATATTCTATTTGGAATCTTCATAGTCGGATGAGTTCAGTGAACTTATTCTTTAATAAGTACTTACATATTTGTTTACATATTTTTATATTTTAGTTTATGAGATCAACTATTTCTTTCATAAGATTAAACACAACGGACGTTAATCTTTCCACTCTATTAACATCTAGTCTTAATAGAGCAATGACTAGAAACAATTTATGGATAATACATATTAATATGAATCTCATGATTATGATCTCATCATAATTTTATTTGTAAAATATATTTATTACATGAACTTTATCTTATGCGTTAGTTAACTAAAAAAATACATATAAGTTAAAGATTGTCTTTAATTAATTATATTATAAAATTTATAATTAATCAATTGATTGTAAAGCATACACCAACATGAATAACCTCATAATAGCTTTACCTTCAGTTCTTTTAGTTAGTCAAATAAATTGTGTTAAAATTGTTGCCAAATTATGGTGAATCCAAATTAGTCATCCTATTTCTTTTTAGGATGTGAAGAATAAGGAATGTCTTAATTTTATTTCATTCGACAAGGACATACGTATTTGATGTGATTCTTTCTCCATTTATTAACCAGAAACTGCAGGCCTTGTTAAACCACCTATTTTGGAGGCCACGACTGTAATTGACTCTTGCTTTTAGGTACTTCATATGTTTGATTATAAATAATGCATCATTTGCGCCTGTGGAGTTAATTTGGTATTAGGGATACGCTTTAACGATTTTCAAGCAAGTAGTAGACTACAAGTGACGTGGAAATAACCTGGAGCAATGGACAAAATTATTTCAGCAACGCAATGCACGACATTTTCTGAATAAGCAATTTTTTAAGTAGAAGAGAGTTCACAGATTATGCAGAAGTATTTTGAAGCTTGCTCGTCGCTGCTACCGTTACCGAACACTCCATAACAACTATACTTTGAGTATGGTTAAAATTGGATCCCTGATGATGGTCCTTTTTTGTTTTATCTAAATGTACAAATACGAACGTTTTACCAGAATTTGAACGTTCATACAAATTCACTTCCTGAACACACAATAAACCATACGCAGTACTGTTGGACTTTGTGAGTTCTCTACATTGTAAGTTTGGATATTTGAAGTTAAAAATCTACGAGCAAGTCTAGTTGATGGTGTTAATTATCAGTAACAAAACGTAGAGAAACCATAACTAATTAATTCTCATTCTGAACTCCAAATGATAAACTGAAGCCACCTTAAACGAGCTTCAAATCATTCAAGATGTTCATCCAATAAATGTGGGCTATTTCTCCCTGAAATTGTGTGCCAATAAATGTGGAGTAGCACACGTGAAATGTCGAGTGATGCTTCGACCTCCAACCAATCTCTTTCAGGCATGTTTTCAGGCTCGCAAATCAGGCCCATACCCATGAGAAGAAAAAAAGGAAACTTTTAAAGTCACCTTCTAGCATGCTTTACATGTCCTAGAATGCTTGCAATATTGGACACAAATCACGACACAGATAAGTTTCAGGATCATGTGAAACTTCTCGATAAATCCTCAATAAACAGCCTAGTGCTTGGGTCCTAATTTTAAGTAAATGAACTCAATACATGTACGAAGTACCAAGTATAATATAATAGTTTTAATAAATGGATATAGAAAGCTACGATACGTGCACAATAACTTGATATAGTAATCATGGCACCCCTCTGTTGCATGCTTTGGATCTAGAACCCGAAAATAAGCCTAAAATTATGTAGAAATGATCTTGACACAAGTAAATTAAGGGAAAAATAAAAAAATAAAAGACCCACTTCGAATGAGACCTATTAAATTGAAGAGCTCATGCAACATAAACTAATTAACCCATAAAGATTTTGATTTGATTATCCACTTTGATTTGATTATCCACCGTGACACGAGCACGGATACATTGGGCTATAATTATTGTAACTTTAATCCTATAGAACCGTGAAAAAGAAGCAGTTGAACTTAATCACTCGAAGGGCAACCCTCTGGCAACCTCATTCCAAAGGGACAAAAACTTATGTAAGATAAGCTGATGTTAGAAAGGCACTCGAGCAAGCTAATTGGAAGGATATGTGATTGGCCTGAACATTAATTGTATTAAGGGACACGACTTAGTGCATAATTCTAAAAATATTTGAGCATGTATTTACAAATGAATGAGAATATTTTTTTAATATTTAGTTCTTATGCTAAGAAATAGTACTTTCACAAGCAATTAGACGTCTATTTTTCTAAATTTATATAAGAAAGGGTAAAGGTCAATCATAATAAGACATCTTAGGTACATATTTTTCCATAAAATTCATTTTATCACTACAAGAAAAATCAGTTTCAGTAACTATTATTAATGGTTGCTAAAAATAAGAAAATGGTCGTTAAAAGTTATAGCGACCAAAATCGGATTGGTCACAGGTGGTCACTATAGGATTGTTACTAAAAGTGCTCAGTGACGAGTTATTACGTTGGTCGTTAAAAATGC
>JAOSBK010000002.1:28080113-28098762 GCA_027568895.1 Erythroxylum shatona
CACTGTTTTTCACAATTATTCAATTCCTTCATTCCCAAACCCTAGAACAAACTTCCCCCTAATAGACTTATGTCTGAATTCAATTAAAAAAAGATACTATTTTATATTTTTAATTTTAAAAATTATTTTTTAAAAACTGACAATATCGACCCATAGACCGACACATGTCATCATACAAAAAGAAAAAAAAAACAAAATGAAATATAAATTAGAAAATCCTTTTATGAATAAAACATAAGCTGTCTTGTATGCTGTGTGGACATAATTACTCGATCGGCCCAAAGGCAAACGAAAATTGAGTTCTGGACTTCTTTTGTGGCTGAGAAATGTGGCAGGAGATCGGCGCACGGATTGCGGCTGAATGGTTTTAAAGTTCATTAAAAACATGCTCGCCTAGTAAGTTTAATGGGTGCCAATCACTCAGTCTAGTTTTAAACATGTGATATATGCAGCTGAAATGTGAATTCTTAAATGATGATAAGAGTATTTCGAATTTGCATGAAATGCCCTTGCACCCAAATTAGTATGCCATTCTTTTTTTAAATTATTCAACAATAAATACTGCAGACCCTTGATAAAATAGTCACATGGCAAGTTGGTCCATGCCAGGGCAGACTAATAACATAACTCTCCGACGAGTCATATCTACGGTCCTTTGTGTTCAAACCAGCCCCATTCCTTTGTCAAATTTGATTCGATTCATGATTGACTAAAACCATTGAAGATGGTTACCGGCTTTTGCATTTCGTGTAATGCTAGATTTCTAGATAAGCTGTGTATTATAACAAGTCTCATACATATATTTTGTATGTATATCAAAGCATGCCAGAGATTGGCAGTCCATGACAGTAATTCACGTTGAAGACATGGAATAATTGGAAGAGCACCTCTTCTTTCGCAATCTTGATAATAAATGTAGCTCTATGTTTTCTTATAAACAACGAACTGTATTATTTCCTTACTGAATTAAATTCACTTGTTTGATTCTTCAATCTCATTTATTATGTATCTTATCGCAGAGGAAACTGGTATGAATCAATCATCAAGACAGTGGCGCCCGTCATTTGTTTGATAGTGTATGACCTTTGAAGTGCCCTTGTATTTAGTTTTGCAACATGAAAAATGAGTAGACCCACCAATGATTTCTACACGGTAAACAAGTGATCACTATAAGTAAACGGAAGAAAAGACTCGACAGAAAGACCTAGAGATCAAGTTATGCTTTCCATGAGATACACTAATTAATACAAGAATGCATGAGAGGATCTAGAAACCCTGTAACGAGGGGCATATTGAATTGGGGTTACGTGGCTATTTCACGTTGGTGACAGCAAATTTCAGTTCACAGAGACATTTCGCAGCGGGAAAATGATCGATGACGAGACAGGGGAAGATAGAAATTAAGGAAACGTTGAAATTACGCACACGCACACACACACACACGGAGAGAGTTTGTCGTCAGAAGTAAGTATGTTAAGATTATTTTAGAGAGGAACTATAAAAGAACATACAAGTAAATTTTGGGTCTTTTTCCTTTTATCTCTCCCTCCAAGAAGAATGGGACACGTCACCTTGGTGATTAACTCAGGACGGCACCGAATCATTTTGACTTCGCTTTGCCTCTCACCCTTTTCTTCTCGTTATTTATACACGTAACGTCTCCCTGTAAGTCGCTCTTGTTCCAGACTTCTCTCGCTCTCTCTCTCTCAAATTTGTAGAAAGAAGATCGACAAGCACATCTTACAGATATGGGGAGACCACCGTGTTGTGACAAGAATGGGCTAAAGAAAGGGCCATGGACTCCTGAGGAGGATCAAAAGCTGATTGATTATATTCAGCAACATGGCTACGGAAACTGGAGGACGCTCCCAGTGAACGCTGGTAACAACTACGTGCTTCAAGTAAATGTTTCCTCGCTCCATGTACATATTTGGTTTGTGCTCATGAACATTCGTTGTTTTGGTTATTTACAGGATTGCAAAGGTGTGGAAAAAGTTGCCGTCTTCGATGGACCAACTATTTGAGACCTGACATTAAGAGAGGTCGGTTTACTTTCGAAGAGGAGGAGACTATAATTCAGCTACATAGCATCCTTGGAAGCAAGTAAGTTAACTCTTGTTTTGTCAGAAACATATTGTTTGAAGCATAATTTAGTTACTTACGTAAGTATCTTGATGATTTTGTACTAAAAATTTTCCCGCAGATGGTCTGCTATTGCTGCTCGTTTACCAGGAAGAACAGATAATGAAATCAAGAACTACTGGAATACCCACATCAGGAAAAGGCTTCTTCGGATGGGAATTGATCCAGTCACTCATAGTCCTAGACTCGATCTACTTGACCCCTCCTCAATCCTAAGCCCTTCCCTCTACAGTTCGTCCCAAATAAAATTTTCAAGGTTGCTTGGGGTCCAACCCTTGGTGAACCCACAGCTCCTAAGGCTAGTCACGTCCTTAATGTCGTCTCAACGTGAAAACCAGTATCTTATTGGTCAAAGTAGTCTAGAAAATCAGCTATGCAACACTCAAGCCGATAACCAATATCAACCAGCGGTTCAAGCTTACCAATTCCTGAGCTCATTGCAGCAAATGCCAAACTGTACTACATTGACTACTGCTTATGTTCCACATTCTAATGAAGCACAGCTGGTGGACCCCAACGTTGAGCCATACCCATCAGAGCATATGACCGACTATAATTCTCAACATTCCGTACCAAGTCATGATTGGCTAGGCAATGAAACGGCTTCAAATTTAGCGGAGGACTACTTGAACCTTCCAAATTATGCCAACTTCTACGGTTCTGACCAATCAACCACTTTGCACCCTCCATCTGAGACCTCGACATGCATTTCTAATAACAGCAACCAGAGCTTCAGTTTCGCATCAGTATTATCAACATCTTCATCGAGCCCAAAGCCATTAAACTCAAATTCAACATATATAAATGGCAGCACAACAGAAGACGAAAGAGAGAGTTATTGTAGCAGCATCTTGAAATTCGAATACCCAGATATTCTGGATATCAGTAATTTCATGTAATATGGGCAACGGATTCAACAAACTGACCTATTTCCACTTTTACCGTCCAAGCTAATAAGGACTGTGAATATGGTGGTGTTGATAGTAAACCTTGTAATTCCCAAGTTGTTCCAATGTTCAATATAACGTACCTTCTTTTTGAGCTTGCAAGATCCAGTCATCCATTGTGCTATTATAAGTTGATGTACTGTGCTGATTATATTATCCGGTAAGTGACAAGAGCAAAAGTTTGGTTCATTAGATTTTTTTTTCTTCTTTATATCTTTTCTGAGAATAACTTTTTTAATTTAAAAAAGAGTTTTTTTTGAAAGAGTTTCATACAGTAAATTGTTTGGTAATATAAAAATAAAAATATTTTTAATTTTAACTATATTTTATTTTATAATAATAATTATCTATGCATATAAATATTATTTAAAGTATATTACACAATATACAAAGCACAAAATATTAATTATTATATAATTTTAAATCATATGAAACATAAATGAAAATATATCTAATCAAATCTTTTATGTATATTATAAAATAAATAAAAGTAATATAAAAATAAATATTAAAACATATAAAAAGCAAAATAATATTATATAAATCCTAAAATAAATATTTAAATTGAGTAAATAGTTAAATACATAATAAAACAACTGTGCAAGAGATTAAGAAGATGAGTTCGCAAGATAAACGTAAAGATGAGTTTGTGGTTATTGTGAAAATTATGCGTAAAACATAAGGGTAAAAGGGGATAAAAATGGGCTCATTAATTGATCTAAAAAATTCACCTAAAAAATTATTTGAGATATTTTTTTGAAAAGTTCCAAATTTGAGTCTCTTAAAAACCTGTATTTTGACTGCTAAAAAAGTTATATCTATTAAAAAAGTACTTTTTTATTTTACTGTAAAACATTTTTTAAAAGAAAAAGACTTTTGTAGTAAGAAAAATACTTATTGACTTCCAAAAAGTCCATCTAATCAGGCACTAAATTTATTACCAATCATTTCTAGAACTGCTTCAAGTGGGGAAAAAAAATAAGACCTGGCTTTAACAGAGGCCTTGTGTGAGACTGTCGATTACCAAATTTGAAACATAAAATATATGAAAAATACCAATCGAGTAGTTGGAGCAGGTTCACAAGAATTGTAGATCTCCTAAAGCAATAATATTTGTAGTAGCTTTCCAAACTCGGCACGTATCTGCCAATAGGAGGAAAGAGGAAACCTAGAACCGGACATAACAACAAGAGTTTCAATCCATAACTAGCAACTTAGGTAAAATGAGAAAAGGAAAAAGACAGTGGAAGTTGGAAGCTAGCGTGCGTACGTGCAAGTTAAATAAGTGGAAATAATAGAAAGAAATCAATTACATCATTTTAGTGAATTACTTATGCATATTATATATTATTTGTTAGTGAAGAGAGCTAATTAAGTTAAGGATATATTGATGAAATGAAGATTGTGTTCTGAAGATCAGAGGGTCAATTTCCGGCTGGAGCAGACGGAGCACGGCGGACTCAATCAACGTAAGCCAACTGTCCTTAACATTGTGTGCCGATTATGATAATGATAGACTTTGACAAACAAAAGGAGGGGTACGTGTTGGTGCCTTAGAGGAGACCTAGAAAATTTTGACGTTGTGACCGCATAAAGAAAAGAGCGGGCCACGATTTTGCTTTATTGAAAATAATGGCGTGGGTCTTGTGATGGCTTTCGTCCACCCTATTAATGGCTTCCGCCTGAGTGTCAAACCGAAGACCTAACACCGATGACGTCAAACAAAGTAACACGTGGAAACCTTAGCAAAAATGTGGTCCCAGTTTTAAGCTTAGCGAACCAGTAAGGTGGTCTTTCACTAGTCTAATTAGGCGTGGCCCTACTAGATGATTATTTTCATAGAAAGGGTTTTCGGATTGGTTGGACTTCGGGGAAATCATAGACTAAGCGGTATTGATGTGAATATCATGCTAATCATTATGAGAAACTTTACTATTTATTGACAATTCATATTTGTTGGTGATATCGTAGACATATCTCCTGAAATTTTTAGGGAGTGAAATTACACTGGTGACATCAAACAAGGACATGAAATTATAATGTTACACTTGTACTGATTAGATAGACTAAGAAGTTAGCAACAGATTGACACTCCTGTCAATAACAAGTCAGACATCAAATTTATGACATAATATCCAAGAACGCGCAAAAATAAAATTTCAGTATTCTTAGGTGTCTTATGTAGCTCTAAACAATAAATACTTTGATTAGGTTTTTGTTTGTGAAGGTTATCATACTATTTTTCTCTTATCATTTTCTCACAGGAATAAAAGAAATTTATCTACTTTTTCATAGACGTAAGTCACATATTGATTAAACCATAAAATTATGTGTTTTTTGCTCCATTTGTTTTCCTCCTATATTATTCCATTTACATCACAATTGGTATCAGAGTTATGGATTCTTTGTGAATATAGGGTTTGCTATCATGATGTTTCTCTACATATTCAATATTAGAAATTTAGTGGATCAAATGATTTCACTTGAAGATGAGGCATTTTTTTTTTGTTCAATAGGGATATGCAATAGCATTAGAAAGAGAAGAAGAGGATTTGGAACCATCAGATAGTTAAGAGATTTTGTCTTAAGCACAAACAGCTATACTGTTGAGTTTAGGAGATGAAATCTTGATAGAGGTAGTTGATAAAACAGTTGTTTTATCATTATAGAAATGACTTGAAAACAAGTATCAAAAGAAATCCTTAATGAATTTGTATCAAAAGCAACGTTTGTTATCTTAATGATGGCAAAAAGTACATAGGTAAAGATAACTTTGATAATTTTAATCAAACCATCATAGATTTACAAGGTATTAGAGTTAAAATTGAAGATAAGAATCATGCTATAATCCTTTCGTATTCCTTACCTAATTCATGTGAAAACTTTATTGATATTATATTATATGATAGAGAAACTATTTCTATTAGTGGTATGAATGATGCTATGCAATCCAAAGATTTGAAGAAAAATGACTCTAATATATATATACATAGATCATAGTTGGGTCTAGTTATTAACAGAGGTAGGAACAAAGAAAAGGATATTGAAAATTGGAGCAAGTCCTGATCTAAATCCAAGTCTAAAGTTGTTCAACACTTTAATTGTAAAGAGAAAGGAAACTTTAAAAGGGGCTATCCATAACGAAAAAAGGAAAGTAAAAACAGAAAACCGATGGAAAAGCAAGTTTTGACGTAGCATAGGAGAGTTTCAATGATGAGAATGGAAGAGATCATAATGTTTTGACTATAGTAATTTTGATTTTATAAGTTGGTGGGTGATAGAAAAATGTATTTTATCATATGATGTTCAACAATGATTGGTTATGTCTTGTAAATAACGGGATGGTATAGTTAGATTAAGTGATGATGAGGAGCTCACTATGAAAGGCAATGGTTTAGTGCAGATCTAAATATATGATAAAATTGTTAAAACATTAGATACCTGAAATGTCCCTTAAAAAGTCTAATTTTTATAAGTGCCTTAGATAGTCAAAGGGGCAAGTTTTCTGGTGGTGATCAATAGCTTAAAGTATTAAATTATGCCATAACTATAATAAAATAAAAAATTACAACATGATATCTATATCTTAATATGAAAGATAGTAATAAGATAAGTGTTTGTCTTTCAATCTTTAGGACAAAATAATGGCATTACACACTTATAGCATCACATATTGAGTCATATGATTGCGTAAAGACTTGAAGTATTGAGTAATGAAGTTTTATTAATAGAGTTGTAAATAGAAAGATAAAGTTTTACAAGTCTTGAGTTCTTCATAAGCAGTGTGGGATCAAATTTGTTTTTGGTAAGCACACTTTCATTAGTATTCTTAATTATATTCATTTATTTTTATAGGGTCCTGGTATGGTTTAATTCTTATAAAGTATGAAATTACTTTGTTACATTCCTTAATGTTTATTTGAAATAATTTTAGGTATATCTTTTGAAATTAAAGGTTGAAATGTTTGGAGAGTTCAAGGAGTGAAATACAATAGTTAAAAAATATTAAAAGATTAGTTAAGACAATTCAAAATAGATAATATGTTACAATTCTATAATAAACCATTTGATGAGTTCTACAAGAAGGAAAATATATTGAGGCACTACTTTACATGTAATATACCATAACAAAATGGAGTTACAAAATGAATAGTCCAACCACTCATACATGATTCTTAAAGAAATAGTTAATTTTTTTACTTTCAAAGCAATTTTAAATTGAAGCAGTTAACAATAATGCTTATATGGTGAATATATCTCCATCGATTGTAATAAAGATTAAGACTCCTTAAGAGGTATGATGTGGTGCTCGTTCCAATTATTCTCGTTTATGTATATTTGGTGGCAATGCTTATGTTAATGATGGTAAAGTGGAACCTAGGGCAATGAAATGCATATTTATACAGTATGCTAGAGTTAAAGGGTATAGATTGTGATGTACTAAAAAAGATATAACTCTAAGAATTATTCTTAGTAGAGATGTTACTTTTGATGAATCTGCTATGTATGGCTAAAGAGAGGAGCTCAATGATCTTGTAGTTAAAAAAGGTTAGGGCGTTGACTAAAAGGTGGAATTTGAAATTGGAACTCTAAGTATGCTAGTGTTAATTAGTCCATAGGGATACAAAAAAGTCTAACAGTTAGGAGAATGAGGGAAATTAGAAAACCTACAATAACAAATAATAAAGAAATCATAATAGTTGATTACTATGAATGAGGGGATACAATCAAAAACCATCTTGAGCAGTTAGTTTGAGATGAAGGGTTTGGGTGTAGCTAAAGAAATTTTGGAAATGGAGATTTAGAGGGGTTTAAGAGTAGGCTTATTGAACTTTTCGCTATAAAAGTATATTAAAAAGCTGTTATATTCTTTTTAAATAGATCAACCAATGTCGATTAACACTCCCTTAGCAACACATCTTAAAAATGCAAAGAAAATTACATGGAGTAAGTTCCTCACTTGATTACACTTAGGAGTTTGATATATATCATGGTATGCACAAGATCATATCTAATACATGCATTAGTATGGTAAGCAAGTTTATAAGTAAATCTAGAAAAGCTACTGGGAGGCTATGAAGTGGATTATGTGATACTTGAAAGGTATAAGCAACATTTTCTTGGTTTATAGTTTTAGTAATTCAAATATTGGTATAGTTAGCTACATTAATCTTGATTGTAATGGAGATCTCTTAAGAAGGAGGTCCTTGACATGTTGTATTAGCCACACTAATCTTGATTATAATAGAGATCTCTTAACAAGGAGGTCCTTAGCAGGTTATATCTTTACCTTGTTTGGATTTGTGGTAAGTTAAAAAATAATACTTCAATTAATTGTTACTTTATCTATAATAGAAGCAAAATATATGTGTCATTAACAAAAGAGGTTAAATAAGGTATATAGACGTGTGATCTTATTAATAACTAGAGTGTGGATTAACAAAACTTTGTTATTTACTATAATAGTCAGAGCTCATTGAATATGGATAAAAAATCTTGCTTATAATGAGAGATCAAAGCATATTAAAATCAAGTTGAACGTCATATGAGATGTCATGAAAGAACTACTTTTTTTCACCCAAAAGATAGCCACATGCTAAGAAGCCAATAAATATGTTAACTAAATTGTTTCATGGAGAAAAGTTCAAGCATAGTTTGGATTTGGTTCACATAACTTGAAGCGCCTAAGAGAATATATAGTAGGGAGTGATTCTTGGTTAGACATTGGAGAATTTAAGTCAAGATAGAGAATTGTGAGACATGCCTTAAATTTGGGTAGAGAGTGAAATCATATAAGCAAACCAACATTAGAAAGGGACAAGGTGCTGATGCTAAACTCTTACTAGTTAAAGAGATTGAGAAGTCAAAAGTAGATTGGTGTCGATGTTAAGAGTGGGTCAGGCATCAAAATTATTGCATAAAGTCTTAGGATATGCATAAATATAATTTCATTATCTTTAGATATCTTACATGTAACCCTAAACTATAAATACCTTGATTAAGATTTTGTATATAAAGGTTGTTGTCATATCGTTCTCTTTATATCTTCTTCTTGTAGTAATGTTATCTAAACTATAAATTCCTTTATTAAGAATTTTATATAGAGGTTATTGTCATACTATTCTCTTTGTATTGTCTTTTCATAGTAATAAAAAAATTATTCCCTTACCCATGAACGTAGGTCACATATTTGTTGAACCATGTAAAATATGTGCTTTTTAATTTATTTATTATCTTCTTATATTGTTTTGCTTATGGGATAATATTTGTATATTATAGATAGTTGAGTTATAAAACTTAGGTTAAAAAATAGTAACATTGTATGTAGTTTCTTGCCTTCTCTTTTTTTTTAATTTTAAAATTGTTACATAATCTTTTCATATTTTATTAAATTGTCATATTCACTTTAAGTTATTGTTTGATTTATTTTATAAAATGACACAATTTCAATTTAAGATATAAGTGGTAGTGTATAAAGCACCTGTGTAATCTAGCAAAGAGCTTCATTCAATATACATTTACTTTTCTATAAGGTAATTAGTAATTTAGTTTCATATAAATTGTCTTATGATAAGCTTAATGTTATGGCATTTTGTAGGATAAATTATATATTAACTTGATTGAGAAGTAAGATAATGGTCATAAATTATGGTCCACAACCATAATTACAATCTTAATATTGTGATCGTGGTCTAAATAGTTACTATTATTTGCCATAATTGTAATAACATTTATCATATTATAGTCACATTTATTAGATTCGCATCAATCACAATTATCATAATAGTTAGCAATCACAATATAACTTTTAGTCCATAATTTAAAACCTAAAGTAACATATTTGTGTTAATTTGATCAAATGTTTTAAAGTTATATAGTAGTATTGAAATTATAAAGAAGTTTATACAAAAATTTAAAAATTCAAAAACAAAAAGAGGCACTTATAACTAACCATAATTTTACTATTTATGATCTTTCGTACTCTTCTACAAACCTATTAGTGTTATGAGTTTAACTTAAATCAAGTACTAAGCTTGTTTAGCCTTGAGTAGTTATAATAAGATCAAAGATTAAATTCTTAAAATGTTAATAGATCAAGAAATCAATTTATACATCTTCTCGATTTAATTTTGAAAGTCAGTCAGAAAGGGGATTCAGTCATCTTTGTCCAGTTCATCAACATTGGCAAGATACTTGACCGCTTCTTTGATACTGGACAACATCTACTTCTTTTAAACTTAATTAAAATAATTATATTTAATCATTTTAAGTAAGCTTAAGAAAATATATGTATGATTTTATATGTATATGAACTTGAGTTAAAAAAATCTAAGGTGACTACTACATGCTTCTCAACTTTCAATAATTTAAAAAATTAGTGGAAGTGTATTTGGAATTGAATATTAGTATAGATGATCGATACTTAAGATTGTGCAAAATTTTTCCTTTCATTTTTTAAAGTTAAAATAATTTCATTAATAATTTATGAATGGAGGAATGTTCAATTAGTGGATTTGCATTAGGCTTAATCCAAGGTTATTAAACCCTTGTACAAGTTTTCCCTTGCAAGGATAGGCTCATCTAAGGACATATGTCTAGATCCACCAACTTTATTCTAGAGCATTATTCCTCTCACTACCCTAATTTCCTTAAATCTTTGCACATTCACCTAGGTTGTGTGTTAATGATCCAATTGATGATCTGAGGGTGATTGGCTTCAATTCTCCTCCTTTTTGGTCAGTGATTACATGTTACAAGTTATGATTGAGTTCACCTTCTTCTTATGTTTCATTCTCTATAACTTGATATGATTTCCTTAGCATGTTGCTCATTTATCCAATTAGGTTACTATCTCTCCCTTTTGCCACTTTATTAAATATTCTTACCGTTCCTGTCTTAATAGGGCCTTGATCATATGAATTCCCTATTCATAAACTACATATAACTACCTTTACTTCCAATGCCTACTCATTGCTTGAAATCACCTCACTTAGGCACGTAGCTTACTTCACCTTTTTCCCCTTTGATTTGTCAATTAAAACATTAACTGTTGCCCTAATTCCTTACATAAAAGAGACTACTGGTTGATCCCCCACTCGTTAGATTCCTTACATATTAAGTAGTGGACTATGGCAAGGTAAGGTTCGTCTATCCTTTCCCCTCTTTTATGATTCTTTGTTTCAATTCCGATAACCCTATTTTGTTGTATGAATTAAGGACTAAACATCCCTAATTCTTGGGAAGCTTAGGAATTTATTTCTTATTTGCTTGAAATTGCTCTGTTGCACCACATGTGTAGTTGAAATGCTAGTATTTGTTCCTTAATTTTGTTAATTAGTTCATATACCTCTATTTGGGCGTCAAATTTTAATGCTTTTGAAAAACTCCACTATTACATTCTCACTATGTTGCTAGTACAGTTGATGTTGCACCTATAATTTGGATCTTTCTATCTAATTTGACCCTTTATTTAGGTCTAGTGAACCATTTCTCCAAATCCTGAAGGCAACCCCAAGCATTCTCTATACAACATAGTTCTTAGATCCTTCGCGATACTGTTGCTTACAAAGAAAAAAAAGTTCTTTAGGTTTTATTTCATTTTTCCAAAGTATATGGTTGAGGGGTATTCTCATGAATCTACTTAGTCTTTCCTTTATGATGAGTATATTTTTGTAAGCTAGCCATAGAGTTCCAGCTACCCTTAGATTGAAATTTTAATTCTAAATCTAGGAAGACCACCCTATTTCTTCATAGAGTTCCCTTAATAGTTCGTTATATGATGCATTGGTGTAAAGATCAAACTAAGTACCTTGCCATATTATGAGATCCTCCTTGGCCTCATAATCTAGTGCTTGGAATGCTATTGTTAATTATTGTTATAGGGATTTATTCTAATAGTATCTTATAATCTTTGATTGATTGCCTGACATACCTTCATATTATCTAGAATTATTCTTCTAATTTGGTTGAGTTTAGGGACCTTAGTAAGTGGTCCACCTTCCTATAAAATAGTGTTATTCTTCCATTCCTTATTATGTAAAGGAATTGATCTCTTAACACTTCTTTAAGTTTGAGCAAATTGAGGAGAGTCTATAAAGTATTGTATTGAGGATGAATGCTCCATATATCTTTACCATCTAGATAGTACGCATACAACCATTTAATCTGTAATGATTCCATATAACTGAATATTCTCCATAATTACTTGATGATTAGCTCTTTGTTGGTGATCCTTACAAACTTAATCCCTAGACAATCCTTAATATAAGGACTATATAATTCCTTCCATTTTACTTTGGGAGTTATTAGCTTGTTTAGATCCCCTGCCATATCAATTTCCTCATGATCTTCTTAATATACTTGATTACATTCTTAGGGAATTTTAGGATAGTTGCCTAAAATATATGAAGATTGTTGATCATATTGTTTAACAGTTGAATCCTATCTACAAAGGAAAAGGATTGGTTGCATAATGATTCCTGTCTGTACTTTCTCAATTAGTGTTCTGAATTATACCTATAAAGGCCTCTTAGATGACATTGGGATTCTTAAATAAGTAATTAGGTTTTTCCAATTTGCAGCCCTATAATTATGAGTGGCAATTAAGCTCAGACTCGGTCCAACCCAACCCTATATAACTTGAAGTCAATGGGCCTTCATTTTTTGAAAATTTGGGTTAAGCTTGGGATATTTTAATTTTAGGCTTTAGACCCGAAAGTTTTAGAAAAATAATATTGTTTTCTATTTTTAATTTAAGAAATAAATTTTTTTGATTAGGCTAAGCTTTTGGCCACCTAAGCCTGATCGAACTCGATCTTGAGTTGTGTGTCTTAGGCCTAATCACGCTTTTAATTGAGTCTAGGCCCGATAAAATTTTTTAAGCCAGGCTTATTGCTGGGCGGGTCCATCCTTATTTGACCCATTGCCAAGCCCACTTGTAATAGCAGATAGCCAATTAGTAAGGTAAAAGGAACTATAAGATAAAACCATCATACTATTACTCATGATTATACATAGGCTAGGGGTACTTTCGAAGGTGTTTTGAGTTGTCATAAGAGCCCTAACTGATTATGGGTCCGCCTTTGAGAATAACATCAGATCGTCAGTAAAGGCAAAATTCACAATTATGGGCTTCTTACATTTGGAATAAAATTTGAAGCTGGTTTCTTAATGAATGACTTGTTTAATAATTCTGCATAGGACCTTCATTGTCAACACGAATAGATACGAGGATAAGGAGTCCCTAATAAATGCTTATTTGACTATAATTATATACCCACATTTAATATATTTTGCTTGTTATTTTATAGCTTAATAGTATTTTTGGTACTTAATTTACTTCAAGTGCATTTATAGCTGATATTTTCCTTGTTGGACTAAAAAGAGAAGAATTCAGATGAAATTGTGGTATAGAACATAGATTTGATGCAGTTTGGACCTACACAATTATGTAAAGTGACTGTGTAAGTCTCTGTAAACATGTGGAGATTGAAGAATTTTGGTTTTGGTCATGTAAAGTTACACACCCGTATATGTTGATATATATGGCTATATATGTTGCCTGAGTAAGTCTTTGTGCCCTTGTGAAATCATGAATTTGAGTATTTTTGCAAATACATAGTGACCTACACATTTGTGTAAAGTTGACTGTGTATAACCAAGAAATCCTAGTTTTTCCTATAGAAGGACGTCAACGGAGGAAAAGCAAGAAGAGCTGAGTTTTTAAGCAATTTTGAGTCATAAGACATATAAAGAGGTAACGGTTCTGGTCAAAAGATGAGGGAAACAAAAAGATAACGTCAGGATATCTGATAAAGAGCTTCATTCAATCCAAACTTGTGAGAAGATTCATTAGAAGAAAAAGGGAGATTTAGAATTATGAGTTCTTTGATTTCTAATTTTTATTTTGCATATTTTTCATTGCTTTCGTTTTTCTGTAGATCGGAACTAAACTTCTTAGTGTTTAGGTGTTATGAACCCTAAGTTGTGATAATAATATGAGTTGATCTTTTATCTATGACAATTTTTTTGATTGATTTATTATGATTCAATTAAACGTTTTATTCTTGTTTCAGCATATCCAAAATATTAGTGCACGGTTTGATTTCATATGATTGAGAATGAGAAATCCTCCTGTATGAATAGATCTACTATAATTGGAAGCATTTGTATGCAAACCTAGAGATAGGTCGACCTAAATCTTTTAGATAATGGTCAAACCTACTAGGGGAATTCGCAAATTGATAAAGCAATCCTAGGGGTTTTAACTAGAAAGATTTCTTTTAATCAAATGATGGATTAGTTGTTAATAATCTTAAGAAATATATTAATATAAGATAGGAAATTGCACGGTCCAATAATCAATAATATAATTGCATGATAAATGATTAATAATTAAGGATTCTTAGGGGGATTCATTACCTAGATACTATTATCTGATATTGATTCTTCTTAATATTTTCCTTGTTTTGGGTTTAGTATTATTTTAATTCTTAGTTTATTTTCTTAGTTAAATTTTTAATTAAAATCCACAATTTTATTTGAAGATTAGGCAATACAAAAAGGGCAATTACTATAATTTACAATCCTTGTGAGATCTACCTATATTTGCCTATGCTAGCTACAGCTACGTTGTGTACTTACAGTTTTAAAATTGATAATATCTTATAAGCCTAAGAAAACTAAAAATAAATCCCCTTGCCTTACTCCTTTTACACTTTTGATGATTTTAGTAGGTTCCCATTGACTAAGACACAATATGAAACTATGGTGATGCATTGTTAGTTTAAAAAGGTGTTGGGGAAGCCAAAGGCTTTAAGGGTGTTTATAATGAAATTCTAGTTTAAGGAGTTAAAAGCCTTATGGAAGTCAATCTTGATAACATAATCCTTTCCCAAATTCTTCTTGTTGTAGATTTTGAATAGTTTCTAGGAAAGCAAGATGTTGTAACCAATTTGCATCCTATTTATGAATGCCCTTTGTGACGTATCTATATACTTGGAGAGTACCGACTCCAACCTTTTGGAGAGTAGTTTAGTAATAATCTCGTAGTTGGTATTGTAATAAGAAATGAGTCTAAAATTCTTTAGGGAGTTAGGAGAGGGTACCTTAGGAGTAAGATTTAAAAAGGTTTTGTTGATCTCTTTTAGTATTTTTACTATGGTTGAAAAGTTCAAAGACTAGCTCTATCACCATCTCTTTGATCATAGACCATGATCTGTGGCAGAAAAATATATTAGAAAGTAAACTAAAACCCTTACTTAATGCATTAACTAAATTAAATTTTAAATAGATAAAAGGCCTTCCATATGTCTCTTTTTATTGTTAAGTTAAAATCTTATATAAACAATTTTAACTAGTTTTTTGGTTTCCCTTTTTTAATGAATATTCTATAAGCATTTTTAGGTTTATATGCACTTATTGTAAAAACATAATATAATGTGATATTTTTATATTGAATGAATGACTGTAAAAAATGTGTGAAGGATATTAGTATACAATGAAAAAAATTATAAATACAAATAATAAGATATTATACTTAAATACAAAACAATAAGATAAGACAAGATAATGAGATATCACATATATAATCATCAAAGTGATATTGTAATGATTGACATCCTTAATAGCTCCCCTCAAGTTAAGCACTCATATTCTTGAAGATGAAGCTTTTCTTGAAGCTTTTCAAACAATGGTCAACCAAAAGGCTTAGTTAATATATTGGCTAATTGATTTGCACTTGACAAGAATTTTACATGTAAAAATCTTTGCTTGATTTTTCTCGAGAAAACTAATAATTTGGTTTAATATACTTAGTTCTAGCAAAAAAAATTGGACTATTGCATAAATATGGAGCTCCAATATTGTCACACTACAAGGTGACTAGTTTATAGGAAAGAAAACACATCTCACCAAGTAAGGAATGAACCTATTACACCTTAGTTGCTACATTAGAAATTTCTTTATACTCTCTTTTAATCGATGATTAGGAAATAATTGATTATTTCTTTGCATTTTATGAGAAGACATTGCAAACAAAATAAACTACATAACCAATTATATCATATGACTTCTAGACATCTATCCTAATTGCTATTCGAAAAGCACTATAAGGTTAATAATGAAGATTTGGCAAAGAAGAAATCATAATTCTTTGTATGTGTAACAGCCTAGACCTCCCACCCATAGATATTGTCTGCTTTGGGTTGCCCATCGGGCCAAGACCCTCACGATTTTGCTCTTCCAACATCCGGGAAAATGTGTCTATGGGGAAAAGGTATTCGTACCCTTATAAGGCGTACTTTGTACTCTTCTCCAACCAATGTGGGATCACAATCCACCCCCTTAGTGCGCAGCGTCCTCACTAGCATAACAGGTTAGGAATCGACTCTGATAGCATTTGTAACAGTCCAGACCGCCTATCTACAGATATTATCTACTTTGGGCTACCCATTGGGCTATGGCCCTCACGGTTTTGCTCTTCTTGCATCCCAAAAAATGCATATATGGGAAAGAGGTATCCATACTCTTATAAGGCGTACTTCGTTCTTTTCTCCGACCGATGTGGGATCGCACAGTATGTTTAAGATATTGCATTATTCTTTTAATTGCTTTCCAATGTTGAAAATTAGGAAATGCATAAAATAACATAATATATTCACTAAAAATAAAATGTCTGAAAAGGAGTACCCAAAGATTTTGTCAATGGTAGACTAAATTCCATTGGAGTAAAACATGATTTACAAGTATTTGGTTGGGATTGAGAAAGTAAATCATATATATTTAAGTTATTTAAGAAATTCATTGAGGTGCAAACCATGCTCTGGCTGCCTGCTTGAGACTATACAATGATTTTTGTAATTTACAAACATAGTTAAGATGTATAGGAACAATAAAATTTGATTGCTCTGTGAATACACCATTATCTAAGAAACCGTGTAACAAAGCATTAGATATGCCAAGTTGGTGAATTTTCCAATCATAAATAATGGCTATAAATAAAATTGTGAAAATATGGTGGATTTAACTACTAGAATGAAAGTTTTATTATAATTTACACTACTTTCTTAATTATACTCTTTTTCCACAAGACAAGCCTTATATTGTTCAATGTTACAATAAGCTCCCTTTTCTAATTTTAAATATCTTTGTAGTTTAAGGTCTAAGAACCAACACCCATATTTGATTTGATAGCAACATTTAAAATGCTTCAATAGAAACGTATTAAATTCTTTAATCATAATATTTCTCCATTTGGGATATGGTTTAACTTGGCTTGGTTTGGTTTGTGGTAAGGAGCAAAAAGAAATTCATTTTGCTAGGCTTTGTTTATTATGGATGGTTTGGGTTGTATATGGTAAGTATGACTTTTTAGTTATTGATTTTGTTGGTCATGTCAAGTAAGGTTGACTAAGTTAAATATTGGGGTTTGAGTTAGGTAAAATTGAAATAGTTAACTTGGACTTATTTTGTTAATTTTTAGTGATATAGAGAGGGCAAAGTTGGTAGTATTTTTGTTTGATGTGGATATATATTGGAATTAATAGGAGGATAATGGGAGAGATAATGACGACACTCCTGAAGGTATTGTATGAGCTGAATTTTATTCCCAAATATATTAAGCTAATAAACCAATTTTTCCTTCTTTGTTGGCTATGATTGAACTATATCTTAAAATGAAAACTCTTTTTCATAAACCTAAAATCCCTTGCAAGGCAAACACAATTATGAGTGATATCAAGATAGAAGGAAGCTGAAAGAGAAGGATTTTATCTAAGTAAGCACAAGGTTTAGTTTGGAATAAAAATTTATTAGTGTTATAGGATTGGAGAAGAGGTAATTAGCATAGCCAATTGATTTTAATTTTAAATAACTTATATGTTTGTTGAGCGACAAAAAATATGAGGATTTTTTAATATGTAATCAAGAAGACAAAGTGTGGATTAACATTGCAATCATTTGAAAAGCATAATTCCAATATCTTAATAAAACATGGCTATGACCAAGTAAAGTGAGTGCAATGTCAACCAAATGTCTAATTTTTCTTTCTCTTGTGTTATTCTATTCATGAGTATATGGACATGTTATATAGTGAATTCTTCTAGTATTTTGGAACAATCTATTTAATTTTTGGTATTTGCCATCTTAGTTAGAATGAAAGCTTTAATTGGGTATTAAGTTGACATTCAACAAAATATTGAAATTGAAAAGAAAAAGAGTAAACATCACTTTTATTTTTAAAAAGATACACCTAGGTAGAACGAGTAAAACCATTAATGAATAATAAGATATAACTATGATCCACAGTTACGAATTTCGTACCGTACAAATCGATACCGGTACGGGTATACTTCGTACCGGAGTCAAATTTCGGTCGGTACCGACCGGTACCGCAGATACTGGAAAATTTCGGTCCATTCCGGTAAATATGAAACTCTCCAGGGACCATTTTGCGAAAAATTAAAATCTAAACCTAAAAATCTACCCCCTCCCCGATTGCTTCTGCTCTCTGCCGCCTCTCACTAACTCTCTTCTATTTCTCTCTTCTATCTTCGATTCTT
>JAOSBK010000002.1:28119356-28135837 GCA_027568895.1 Erythroxylum shatona
TTAATTTTCTCATTAATCAAATTATATATACAAATTAATATATTATGAACAAATAATATAACGTAATACAAATAAATTAATTATATATATAATATAACATTGTTATAACAATAACATAATAATGGAATTAAAAAATATATATACTCACTTCTTACCGGCGGAAAATATTCCGTCGAAAATGTTCACGATATTTACCGATGGTAAAAACAACCGTCGGAAAATTGATTGAAGATGCCTTCGGATCACCGACAGAAACTACTCTGTTGCTAAATTTCACCGACGGTATCTTACTTCACCTTTTCCGTCGTCATATAGATGCCGACAACAAGGTACCGTCGTTAAAATACCGACGGAATTGGACGGTTGGTAATTTTACCTACAGGAACTTTAACGACCGATTTGACGGTCACCAAATTCCGTCGGTGATTAATTTTACCAATGAAAATTTGTCATTTACAGATGGAATTTTCCGTCGGTAAATTCATAATTTCTTGTAATGTAACACACAAACTTGGTAAGGATGACGACGATGAATTTAAAAAAATCAATTTGTTTAGCTGAAAATAAATAAAATGTAGTTATCTAATAGGGACAATAACCTGTAAACAAAAAGTTGTAAAATATGAAATTCATTGTTCAAAACAAACAAAGAAAATGTTAACACATTAATTGGAATTCATGTTTTCCAATATAAAAAATTAAAATAAGATATTTGTAGTAATTACATGAAAATAAAATAATTAAAACATATTTCTCCTGCTTTAGGAATTAGAATTATGTAAATTATATATATGCTTGATTTTTTTTTGCAAAAGTTATAAGCTCAAATTCAATTAACAATTATGTCTATTTCAAATTTAAATTTAATGTTCTCACATACTAAGGATGGTAATGGGTCGACTGTGGGCTTGCCCCATCAGACACCCTTCTCGCTTTCATCTTTCATTTATTACTTATTATTAAGAAAATACTAAATACAATTTTTATTAAATCATAGTATTGTTTGCATAAACACTTTTTGTTAGTCTCGAAGTAAGCTAATAATTTATTTTAATATCTCATACAATATTTCTTAATAAATGTTACTAAAATTCATTCTATTTATTAAAATAATTAAGAAAATAACTTACATATTAATATTTATTTTAATATATATTTCAATTAGTAAAAATAATGTATTATAATTTAAATATTTGAAATTAAAAAATTTATAAATAAATATTTTAAAATTTTAAAAGTTATGTATTTTAAACTTAAAGTATATTTATCATCTAATTTTATTTTACATTTTGAATTAACTATCAAAGTAAATACCATAACTATTAACTAATATTAAATAGTATGTAATTAGTTAATTATAAAGCGAAAACAAAAATTAATACTAATTTTTATGGTTTTTATTAATATGAAAATAGGAAATACTAGAACTAAAAATAATATCATAAATAAACAGATTTAAAAAAATAAAATAAAAATTAGAAACAAAAAAAATATGAAAGGAACCAAAGTGGCCATTTGATATTAAGTCCAGATGAAAGCCAGCTTTCACTACTACATAGTAGTTATTGATTTGAATGACATTTCCATACTTCTAGAATTCATCTATACAAGCTTAGAATGTCACAAATAAATATTTGAAAATCTTAGTATTAAGGATAATTTGATTGTAGTGATAAAACAAAATTAACTTTAATGATCAATTGGGGAAGAAATTTCATGCTTCTATACATTTTGAGTTGATCTATAATACTTTAAATTGTAGTTATGGTCACAATCGCGATTATGCTATGAATTTTACAGTTACAAATAATGCAAAAATAAAATTGAAAATTGTATATATTACAATTATGAAAATTTTAAACATATGCAACTTAATTTTAAATGGGTAGAAATTATTCTATATTGACAACAGATACTATCCTATAATTTAATGTTATTTATTCATAATATTATCTATAACAAACATGTTTTGTAAAATATAAAATATAAGAATCATTAAAATTTCAATGTTAAAAACAAGTTTTTGATTTATTTCACACCAAATCTTATAATTATTTACTTTGTTATAAATTATTTTAGTTATAAAGTGAATTAAACCATTTAAATATTTAAACAATTTTTTTTATTTCTCTAAGCAGCTCATTTTGGTCTATTTTAATTTTAAACGCCATGTTAAGTATGGCAACAGGTCGTGCCGAGATGGGTCTACTATTGGACCATCCCAACCTGACCTTAAAAATATGCAATTGAATTTAGCTAAAAATGTGTAGAATCAAGTCTGAATAGGCTGCTCAAAACGATATCATTTTAGTCAATAATGGCTAGGTTAAGTTTGGGCCTAATTCGTTAGCTTTTGAGACAGGGCTAAGCCATTCTACCATGTCTAAGCCGTAAAAAAGTTAAAAATATTTTTATAAGTAATAAAATATGTGAGGAATAACTTAACAATGTAACAAAAACTAAATTAAAACCTAAAGTAACTCACCGTCTCTAAAAAGAAAAATAAAAGAACAAGAACAAGGAAATCAAACTTTTCAAGGTAACACTTACCAAGAAAAGAAAAAATAAATTATACAAATTTAAAGTTATTTGTGAATATAAATTTATTATGAAATTTTATTTTATGGGATGCTTATTAATTCCTGAATTTGAAATAATTAAGGTTGCGTGTAGGTTTATCTTATCATTGATTTAATAACTAACTAAACCTTTTAGATTAAGCTAAGGTTTCATTAATTATCCATAATCTTTCTAGTTAGTAGTTATGGTGTAATAAAAAGACAAATATAAAGCTAAGTTTATCATGAGTTATGAAAAGAGTTTAAAGTTAAACATATAATTTGTAGGTCCTAATACTAAAAGAAAGCATCAATGATTCACTTGAAATAGATTTTTACTCCCATGGCTATAATCTTCACAATAAAATAGACCCAAAATCAAGCCTTTGCAGTATACATCTCTTATATATTTTTCGTCATAGTTGTTTAAGATTGGTTGTTTCAATTAAATACTTTAACTTATTTTTGTCTTTTTGTTGGCTTTCGTTATTTAACAGACCCTTGAATCGAGTTTTAGTTTTGGCACTAACAGACCCTTGAATCGAGTTTTAGTTTTCGCACTATAAGACCTTTAAATTTACCCTTACTATGCATTATGAAGGTATAGAAATGTAAAATTTGGAGTAGAGCTAGATCATTTGACAGTGCTATAGTTCATATTCACAATAAGTGACTTGGGCTATAGAAAGGTTCTAGTTTTTAGTTACAAGTTTCCTTAAGAGTATTTTTAGGATGATATTAGAGATTTAAGAAGTGAGATGCACATCATCAACGTGATTTATTTAATTGAAAGATATAATTATTGAGGTATTTTTAGATAATGCTAAATATCCTTTATTGAGACATAACAAAGGATGTTTAGAAGAGGGTGAATAGGATGATTGTGAGTTTGTAGAGGGTGATCAAACGACTTCTAAAGTTGGTTAATAGGTTGTTTCCATTGTTGAAGAAGGTGAACAAGGTTATTGAAATGATGTACAAAGTCAATAGCCTGCTTTTAAGGAGGGTAAACAACTTGCCACAAATGATGTAGATAATAGTGAATATGATGATCTAACATATGAGGGTGACAAAGGAGAAGTTAGTGATTTTGATGATTCTAGTCATTCGATGCTGAGGATATAACTACTGTGGTCGTTAGTGAACAAACTATAAAAAAAGTTAACCATTTTTTATAGTAGTGTGCAAGATGTTCTAGCAGATAATATTCCAGATATATAGACAAATTCAACATATGAAGTTTCAGATGAACTTAGGAGCATAAATGATAGTTCATATAAAGAAGGGAGAAGAAGGTCTAAGTTTCAAGAATTTAAAGCAAATAATTATATGATAAGACCTATTGATATAAAGATTGACATGCTATTTGATTCAGTGAATGCATTTTAAAAAGCTTTAGTTCGATATACTATTGAGAAATGTAGAGTAATTATCAGGGATGGCAATGGGCTCGCCCAGGACCAAGCCCAACCATACTCTCTTTTTCTCAAACCCAAGCCAGTTTAAGGCTCAATTAGTCCTAAGATAGCCTAGCCCAACCTCATTTGTTTTTAAAAATAAAAAAAATACAAAAATGATATTGTTTTACTTATAAAAGTTAGGCCTTAGGCTGGGGTTATCCAGGTTTGAGGTTTGACTTTTCAGAAAGGCTGGTCTAAGATTTTTTTTTATTTTTAAAAACAAATGAGGTTGGGCCTTAGGCTGGGGTTATCCAGGTTTGAGGTTTGACTTTTCAGAAAGGCTGGTCTAAGGCTTGACTCAAAATCTAGTTAACTCGAGTCTGACTTGTTGACTTCGAGTGGGGTTGGGCCTTGCACGGACCCATTTACCATCCCTAGTAACTATTGTTTATAAAAAGAGCTATGAGTAAAGAATATATGCTTCTTCATCAAAAACATGATACTGTATTTCAAATCAACATATTTTAGTTTAACCATGAGTATGGTCAAGAATACTTGAATAAAAAAATGTAAGACATGTTGGATTGCAAAGAAATACCTCTCATACTATATTACCCTATATAGGATATTATTGGGCTTAAGGATGCACTTTGAAGGGATTTTAATGTTAAGATTGTAGACAAGAAGACATATAGGGGAAAGAACTTTACATTAAAGTTATTGGCAGGTGAAGAAGGAAAGCAATTTAAGAAATTAAGGAGCTATGGATTAGCTATATTGAAGTATAACCTAGGTAGTTCTATTATAACTAAGGATCTAGCAAGTATATTTTATTTTACATACATGCATGGATGCTTTTAAAAAAAGGTTTCTTGGCTAGTTGTAGGTATTAATATATGTTAAATAGTTGTCATATGAAGGGAAAGCATGCAGAGCAATTGATAACAACCATTGCTTTAGATGTAAATAATAGTACAGTTCCAATTGTATGGATTATAGTTAAAATTGTAGTATAAAGGGTTTCTTAAATATTTATAAGAATACATTGTAAACTATAAAGATTGTAATTGGGTTTTTATTTCTGAATAAAAGAAGGTAAATTTGTCTTATTGGATTTTTTTAATTTGTGTTATTAGATTTTTGTTTTCTTTTATAAACATGCATTTATAGTTATAGACATTCATTGTAGCGCATTAATATTTCATGTTTTTTCTTTATAATAGGATTTAGGACATAACCTCAATGTTAAGATGGTTGGTGTTGAATATAGATATTTTGTTAGACATATCTATGCCAACCTTTAAACCAAATTTAAGATAAAAAAATGTTATAACGAATACACTATAAGATACAACTAGAGTATATACCTTCAATAAATTGAAAGGTATATGATTGTTTTATTTAAACTCACTTAAATTTGAATATCTATGTTGAATTCATACTTATTTTGAGTGTCTTCCTTCAACAAGTACATAAAACAATTAAAAGATATTGATAAATTGATTTATGACTAGTTAGTAAAAAAATACCAACTAGTAAGTGGTGTAAACACACTCATAATGTTGAAATCAAATGTGAGATGATGTTAAATGTGAAAACTTCAATGCTTACATTAAGAAGGCTAAGGATAAGCTAATTATCCTAATGCTTGAGATGATTAGAAGTCTAATCATAAAGAGATTTAATGAGAAAAAGGAGGGGATGGAGAACTATAATGAATATGTTTGTCTTAGGATTCCAAAAACCTTGGAGAAGTATAAATAGCTTGCCAACAATTGGATGCCATGCTAGTGGTGGGAGAGTGTTTGAATTAGAGATTATAAAGTTTCCACTAAATGTTATTGATTTGGCATACAAAACTTGCATATGTAAGAGATGGGATTTGAGTGAGATTCCTTGTTAACATGCTTATGCTACAATTAGACACAATGGACTCAAACTAGAAGAATATATAAACTTCATCTATATTAAAGAAAAACTTAAAAAGCTTATACAAGTAAGACCTTTTTCAATTCCCAGTGAATGTTTATGGCCAAGCTTGAGTAAAAACCAAGGTTTTGAAATCTTTCCACCACAGTATAATAGAATACTAGGAAGACCAAAAAAGGAAAGAAACAAGGACATTGGTGAGGAACAAAACCTTTATAAAGCTACGAAGAAAGGACTTTAGATGTCATGTCAAAGGTGCAAACAATATCGTGAAAATGAAAGGACATGCTCTAAAGGAATACATGATAATGCCCAAGAAACCCAAGGTAGCCAATTAACAAGAGCTAGCATGCATGTAAAACTAATTATTTTTGTTTGTATATGTTACACATTATGGATATCTATTTTTGTATATGTGCATATTTTGGATAGTTATTTTTATATATGGTATTATGGATATATATTTTTGTATATAGTGCATATTATAGATAGTTGTTTTTGTATATAGTACCAATTAGATGATGAATTATTACTTTCATATATACTATCTACTTTGGATCTTTAATTATATTTCTAGTTGAGGTTGATTGAAATTTCCTAGCCATATTTAAGTATACAGGAATTTTGGTTTTTATATATTTTTTATTCTTTAGATCATAAATTCATCTTAAAATTGATTAAAATTTCATATATGGTCGTTATATATGTATATAGGAATTATTTAATTATTAAAGTTTTGATATTATATGAAAGCAGATTATCATTCTGAAACAAAAGGCGTATGCTGAAATGATTCAAACAAGATGATACCAATTAATTAAAACAATATATATTTGAACACAACACCATCTAAAATATATCCATACCAATTTACCATAAAGTTTTATGTAGTCTAAAGTTTCTCAAACATAGATAAACATTATAATTTCAATTCTAGCGTACATGTATTTTTATAACTAAATTACTAAGTAATTCCCAATAATGATAATAAAGATGATCCAAGTGTAAATCAATACCCTCTTGATTCTCTAAGATGATCCAGGTGTAAATCAATACCCTCTTGATTCTCTAATTTTTCGTTGATCTCTTGAAGCTCATTTATTACATACTTCTTCTTGTGAAATTTTCATTATGCCATACAAAGTAATGATATTTTTTTTCTCTATAAATAACATATATAAAAGTTTAATAACCCATTAGGACATCCAATTTAATAAATCAAATTTTATTTAAATTTTATCCTAAATTGAGAACATTTATAAAATCTTCTTCCCAGGTTGAACTTAGACTAATAAATTCCCATAAGTGTTATCAATCTAAAATCACAATAATTTAAATGGTCTTCAATCTTGTTGATTGTACTATTAAACAAATTTGTAGTCTTTATTTCCTTAACTGACAAAATAAGTGAACATAACAATTAAAAATCAAGCTTCAAAGTAGACATAGGAACCACACCAAAATTAAATTCCCTCTTTCAGTATTAAGTTAAAATTTATAATCATGCACATGAAATAACTTTATGGTTTGAAAATGATAAGTAACCATATCCAACAAAATGCTTAAAACTAAAAAAGGTTAACTAAAATGCAAGCCCTCTATAATAGATATAATGTCAAGTTTTCTATTCAAAGTTGGAAAAAACCAAGGTAATAAGATATGAACATGCTATTACTCCTCTAGTTGCTACAAGACCTAATTCCAGCCAATCATAAAACTTTCATGAGTACATCAATTCTTAAGGTAGGAATATTCAAAGCAATAATTTAAATGAATATAATCATTAGATTTTGCAAATGTAGCATGAAGAAGTTTTGTATAAAAAATAGTAGAGTTTTTACTATTATGCTTACAATGGTAAGCGTAATACCCGGAAAATTTACATGAAAAATAGTATAAGCAATTTATGATATAAGTCAATATACATGGCACCACTGTAGTGGGCAATATAGGAAATAATATGCATTAGAGGATAATGGATATTATTTTAGTTGTGTCAAAGGAAAAAAGATATGTATACATAAAACTTTAATCGGAGAAATGACTTTGTTAAACCCAAAATGAACTAAAAACTTGGTCTAATTTTCCTGATAAAAAATTAATCAAGAATAGCTTCTTGAAAAAAGAACAAATGAGTAAAAAGCAGTCTTTTAGTATAAAATGTAATGAACATGATACTTATTAACCATAAAACTTGTACCCAAAACAATGAAAATATGGAACTATATTATAAAAACTAAATGAGATCCTTTTGTATTGAAACTATCATTATTCCTTACAAAGTTAAAACTAAGATATTCGTCTAACATTAAGAAGCTAATTTCTAAGGTAGGCTAATTCCAAACCATCACTTGTTAGTAATGTTATTTCAATTTGAGCTTTGATTACTCATTTTCATGGACAATTTAACATTGTCCACCTTCTAACAATATTTTGCATTAATTAAATTTACATATCTTTCATAAGTTTCTTTCTTCTAGCATCTTTAAAATTCATTTATGCAAGTGTCTCCTTCATTCTCGCAAGCTTCTCCTTAGTGACAATAAGAAAATGAAGATGTTTGATAAAATTAGGTTATGGTTCTTCCTCTGTGGCTTCTCTCACTTGCTGGGTTGAGGGTCGGTTTAGGTGAAATGAGAGGGTTAGGTTTAGGGAAAGGTTAGAAGCCAACCTCATAGGATTTTTTGAAAAAGTTTAAACTACCGGGATTTTCTTTCGAGAATTCTAAAGATTAGGGGTTTTTAAAAGTTTCCCTAACTAGAGAGGAGGTTTATGTCTTTTACCCTTTTTAATAAATTGGTTTAGGTCTTCATAGGTTAGTTAAACTACCTTTAAAAGATCAATAAAAATTTTCACAAACATTTTATTCCCAACACTTAATTATTTGATTCAAATTTATATTCCTCAAATTTATATCTATCTAGCAGAAATGTTCTATAAGTGAAAATTATAGTTTTTAAAAGAAAAATCCAAATTAGAATTAGTTAAATACACTAATATAAAATAAAAAAAATCAATATGTCAAATATTTCATACTGTTGCTTTCACACAACCTTTTCTTCACCTTTAAATGACGCATAATTATTTTATAAATATATTCACTATTCCAATTTGATCCCATATTTGGTTGGAAAGAAAACTAAACAAATTGATTATATTAGTTTAATTTAATTTTAACGAACTTAAGATCATATGTGATAAGGCAACCAATGCATATATTATATAAAATGAAAATTATATATATATATATATATATATATATAATGCATATATTTTTTATATTATATAAAATGAAAAATTATATATATATATATATTGAGTATGAAAAATCAAACTCACACTGAATAATAAAAGATTAAGAAATTTTCTTATGAAAGAAATTCATAAGGAGAAGAATTAGTAAGATATCGAAGGTTGGATGATGTGAAAGGGGAACATATCATTTATAAAGGCATATAGTGTTAGGAAATCAAGATATAATGTCATCACATTTATAATGGAAGAAATTAATTTTTATATTTCTTAAAAATCTAGATCAGTTTAATTATATAAAAAGATTAATCCATAAACATAATAAAGCATTAATAAAAATTATAAAAGTTAATTCATCATTTGTATATCCTTTTTAATCTAATTGTTTATATAAATAATCATCATAGTCATGAAAGTATCTAACCTTTTACAAACATATTGAAAATATATATATAGTTGGTGTAGAGAAAGGTAGCCAAGAGTGCTAACTCATGTAAAATATGTACTTATTTATAATAGGGTCTAAGCCATTCAATAATTTAATTGAAAGTTATTTCCAAAAATGATAGAAATACTAATAAGTGGAGAGATTTTACTAGCTATTTTACGGCCTAAATAAAATATCTAATTTTTCTAAATAGGTGTTTATTTGATGATAAATAATATTGCCTATTTTAACTATAAAATTATTCTTTCATAAGATTGAAGGTGTAATTCTTGTGGTTGTAGTCGACAATTGTTGTTTTAGTTTGTTGTATTCTTATCTAAGCCTAGAAAACTCTTCATCTAAATCTTTAAATAAACTTTTTAAGACGTGCCTTATTAAAAGAGAAGAAATAAACCTTTTAAGGTGTAAATAATATTTATAATTATTGTTGAAGAATTTTAATTATTTTTTTTATTGTTATTCATACAAATGTATTTTATTCATTGTAATATTAAATTAGAGTTACTTTTTAATGGTATAAGTAACTGACATTGTAATTCTGGCATAACATATTCTTTATTAAAATAATTCCCTTGTTCTAGTTCGAATGCTCCTTTCTTTTACCATCCTCTTACTTTACTAAGTGTAAGGCGCTCTTTAGTGTTTACACATCTTTTTTTTTTCTTACCTAAGTCCAATTTTACTATTTAAGGTAACTATCATTTGAACTCCTTCACTCCAAAATTGGTTATTATCCTATTTAGGTATGTCTAATGGAAAAAGTGTCCCTTATTTTTACCATTTCCTCTAATGAGTTTCCCACTTGCCCTCTTCTTCTCTACCACCTAAGGTTCCTTATCCTAGCCCTATGAAAGACTATTTTAGGTACATATAATTGAAATACTTCCCTTAATATGCAAGGAAAGCAATGGAAACTTACGGGGAAAATCTTCAAAAGGTGAGATTATTTTAAATTAATAAGGATGGAGACATGTGTTGTAGGTGTGGAGCAAGAGAAGGATCTGATGATAAATATTGTTTATTATAGGGATAATGTCATGTTTAAGGCTCCAGCTCCAAGTCATATGTTTCATTGGTATAAGGTGTAGGCTTAAGCTCCCTTTTGAACATAGTAACACTATCACTTATAATATAAGGTGTAGGCTTAAGCTTCCTTTTGAACATAGTAACATTATCACTTATAATATGCTGCTCTTTATTGTTAAGTCCTAAAACTTCAATTTCTTAATCAAATTGTAACCACTAGCCTTAGGAATTTTATACACTTTAGGGTCAAATACATCAATCCTAAAATAATCTTGATATAGGTTAAGTGGTCTTTTATCATGTAGAAGATATGGAACTTTACTCTCTCTTTGCCTACTATAAATGCAAGCTTCCCTTTAACAACATCTATAACAAACAACCAGTAGCCAAGAAAGGTATCCTTAAGATCATAGGAACCTCGACATCATACTTCATGTCCATCACTAAAAAATTGGCTAGCAGGATTAATTTCCCTAGTTCTATAAATATGTCTTCTATAACTCTAATAAGGTGACATGTCCATCACTAGGGTGATATGTTTGCCAGTTTGAGGTCTTCTATTCCTATCTTATTAAGAATAGAAAAAGTTATTATAATTATACTAGCATATGTTTCATATAAACATTTAATATGTTTTAAATCACAAAATTTCTAAGGGATAATAAAACTCCTTAAATCCTTTTAACTTTAGAAGTAACTTTTTTATGCAAGATAGCATTGCATTCTTTAGTTAAACACAATTTAGTCTACTCCTCTATTTTTTTTGTTTGTTGCAGATTATTTCCTTACAAAGCTTAAAAAATGAGAGCATCAGAGCTATTGCTTTGATGAAGGGTATATTAACGCTTAATTTCGTAAATACCACTAAAATTTTGTTTAATCCATCTTTATCGGTTTTCTTTTTTAGCCTCTAAGGTATGAAACTATTGCTCATATAGGGTTTTGACTTTTGTTTATGATGATACTAATTAAGGATATAACCAATATCAGGCATGCTTTACTTCCTCTACTTATATTTCCTATATCAATATTGGCACTAAATATAGGTGAGATTGACACTGGTCTTTTACGGCTTTCCTTTTTTTTTAATGGTGCCTTAGCTTTTCCTAATTTATGTTCTTCCATGTTTTATCCAATGTTATATTTGAGTGTTTTACCACTCCTTAATGTGATGGCACACATTTGGTCTCTAAGTTTGACCTTTGTATTGCTCGAAAGCTTGCCTTAACCTCTTTCACACACCACCTTAGCTAATTGGTCTACTTGCACCTCTAAGTTATAAATTGATGCGTTAAATAATTATATTACCTTGGCTAATTTCTTAGTAACGTCCTGAATGCTTACTCTTTATACCTATATTACCTATTTTAACTAAGCATCAATAAAAGACATGAATTGTTTTAACATCTCCTATATCCTTTTATCTAATGGTGGTTGCTAAAATTGAGGTCTATTTTAGAACCCAAATGGTCCTATAATACTGATTTCTACTCCCTTTTCCATTTAAGAAATGTTTAGGTGATTTCTCCATCTCAAACTATAAATGATGGAGAAGAGATTAATTCTCACACCTTGCTTTCCTTCATAGACAACCACGTATTTGGCTTCCTCATTATAATTTGAAGGTGATTAACATACAGACACACATGGTCTAAGTGCTCATATATGTCACACTAGTATATGTCTTCGTATTTCCTATTTCCCTCTACCACTTTGCTAATTAAATTTCTTGCCAAGGTCTCATGATCATCTTTACCTATGTGGTGTTATTTGTATGAATTATTCCTTAGATACCTATGTGGTGTTATTTGTATAAATTATTCCTTAAGATCTAATTTCACCACATTTTGATATGTTAATGTCAGGCCCTTATAGAAAAATCACATCACCAAGACTAAAGAGTACTGATGATAAGCGTATAAACTATATAAAGCCTTATATTACTCTTAAGATTTGTGAAACTCTTCCCCTTCCTTCTGTGCGAAGTTTTGTATTTGCATCTTTAGCTCAATGGCCTTGTGTGATGGGAAGAACCTAAATGTAAAAGCATCATACACTTGGTCCTACTCCTAAAAAAAATCCATCCCTATTAAGATTGATAAAGCAAACACATGCAAGAGATACTTTTAATTCAAATAAAACGATAGGGACCTGTCAAAACTTCAAACAACAATAGAAGCCTGCAAAGCAGGAGGTGTCTGTTATGCGATAGGACCATGTTTAAGAAATAAGAGCCTATTAAGTGATATAAACCTGTTGAACAATAGGAGCCTACTAAAGGATAAATCCAGTTAAGACAATTTAAAACAGAAGGCACCTGTTAAAATGAAAGGAATCTTTAGCAAGTGGAAAACAGAAGGAGCCTATGATAATAGTGAAGGATCCTTTTGCTAAAATGAACACACACACACACACACACACACAAAATATCATGTGAAAATATAAAGGTTAAGAGAAGAAAGAGAAGAAAGTAGTCGAATTATATTGGTTCGGCTTACAACTCAAGCCTACGTCCAGTCCCCAAATATCTAACTTGAGAGTTTCACTATAAAAATAAGTAATAATTTGATCAGCCTCTTCAAGCTCACAAGAACATATTTTTCAAGGTTCTCCAACCTTCCAAACTAGTAGTATTTAGTTAGCCTTTATAAGCTCTCAATAGATGAAAATGTAATTTGTTCGATATGAGCTTCAATGATCTCTCTCAAAAGGAATTTTCACTTTCTAACGCACAAGAGATTTGACAATGATATCACTTTCAAGATAATTGATGCTATATATGTATTTCAAGAGTCTAATCTATTTTTGCAAAAGAAATAGCTCTTCCTTAAGTGGACATCTTCTTCAACTAGTCATTGCTTCTCTTATATCTTGAATTGACTTTGAATCTTCAATACCATATTTGATAAAATCTTGCAATATCTAGATGTTAAGACAAATGATTATATCGTGGGTCTAATTGTGATTTGTAAGATCCTTTTAGATATTGTGGAATCATTTATAATAAATAAGGTAAGTTTATAAGAAAGGTTTCTGCAAGAAAGAAAGCATTTATCATAGGATTTTATTTCTTTTGTAGAGTTAACTTGTTAGCAATAGAAGGAAATAAATCCATTTGAAAGGTCATCATCAAAATCATTAGGCCTTGAGCTAACAATCTCTCCCTTTTTGATGATGACAACAAATAATAGATATATTTTCGAAATTCAAACAAGAGTCTGAGATATACCTGTCAACTTTATAAGTTCTTACTAAATAGAAGGAACCTTTCCTTAACAATTCAAAGAAATGACAAGAGTCTAAGATATACCTGTCAACTTTATAAGTTCTTATTGATTGGAAGGAGCCTTTCCTTTCTACCATAAAGACTTCACAACAAAAAATATCACAGATTCATCATTTGCAAGTGATAGTCATACAAGTATATCATTAATCTTGAGCAAAAATATATCCAAAAAAATAATTCTCCCCCTTTGTTATTATAAAAAAATAAAAAGAAAAGAACTAAATAGCCAAAAAAATATCTCAAATATGTAAGAATAAACCAGGCAAAGATATATCTTCATCTTAACTCTTAACTCTCCCTTGCATTAATGCTTTTCTCTTTTGAAGTTATTCTCAAGCAGAAAGTTACTTAACTTCTCATACTGTGCTCGGGAAATTTGCACCTTACCATTTTCATCAAAAAAATCTTCAAATTTTCTATTATCAAATTCTCCTCCATGATTGCTCCGAATTGATGAAATGCAATACCCTTTTTTAATATGTTTTTTTTTTGCAAAACTCCATCTTTTCTTTTAATGTAGTTAAAATGTGATATTTCACCTGTCATGTGTCTCAAACATTCACCATCAACTATCCATTGATTTTCTCTTGTCTCCGTTTGGAAGCATATCTGTATAAAGTATTATCTTATTTTAGGTACTCAAAATTTTTGGGTCTTTTTAGATTAGTAGCTTGACTTTTCGATCTCCAAACATACAATTGAGATAATTTTCTCATTTTACAAAAGTTACAAGAATGACTAATATGACCATTTTATCATAGTAGAACCACAAAACAGATGAATGAAAGTTGTTATAATTTCTACCATGTATCAGTTCCTACTATTTTGGTTATAGCTATTGTTGGATTTGATAAAGAAGTTCTTGTATGGTCTAATGTTATTGTTTTCATTGTATCTTATTCCATCCTTATTAAAAATGCATTTACCACTACCAAGCACTGCATCAAGGTTGTTCCTTCCATCAACGAAATTTTGTTAGATATTTTTCTAAAGATAAGATCTTTCTAGCATTTTTCTCTTTCTTATGTTCTATGGTAGCGACTTTTTCTTTTAACTGTCTCACCTTTTCATAATCATTTTTTAGCAATGTATTTTCCAACTTAGCCCCTCTTTCTTCCAAAACTTCCTTGTCAGATATCTTTTGCTTATAATCAACCTCAAGAGGCATATTCTTGATCGCTAACTTCTCATTCGTAGATTCCAATTATTTTATCTTACTCTTCATAGATGCATCATTTCTCTTGGACTTCTCAACTTCTTTGAAATACTTCACTGTCAACCTTTTATATTGATCATACAATTCATGATATGCATTTTTCAATTCATCAACTTCAATATCAGAGTCAGAATAATATACCTTATCTTCTCTTGATTTAGACATAAGATAGATGTTGCTGACTTTTTCAGGCTTTTCTTCTTTAAAGCTTTCAAAATCCTCATCTGACCAAGCTGCTTTTATTGTCATTCCTCTTCTATGGGAATATCCTTTATCTTACCTAATCTTGGTTTTATCGGTCATCAAGTTTTCTTATAGTCAGTCGAGTGAAATAGTGTTTATATCCTTTGGAATTTCTAGAACTGTCACCTATGTCTCCATTCCTTTAGTGGTGACCTCAGAATCTTCTTTACGAGGTTATCATTGGGATATATCTTTCCAAGTTCTTTAAAGCCATCATGATGTAATTAAAGCATCCGAAGAATTCATCTATAGTCTCTCCTTATTTTATGTCAATACTTTCATATTAATGCATGGAAAGACTTGTTCTATGCTGCTTTACCTCATTCGTTCCTTCAAACATGACTTGTAGTTTGTCGCACATTTCCTTTGCTATAGAGCAGTAAGACAATTTTCATATTCTTTTAGAGATAACACACATATCAGATGATGTTTTGCTTTATCATCTAGTTGTGCATTTCTTTTGTCGGCATCAGTCCATACTTTTACATTGTCGATAGTGGGAAGTGTAGCTCTAACTTTAATGGCTTGTCAGACTTCAATATCTACAGATTGGAGATATATGATTATTCTCTCTTTCCAATATGAGTATTTGTTTCCATTGAAGTAAGGAGGCTTTGAGATGGATTGTCCTTCAAAACTTCTAAAAATGTTTGTTATGATCTATCATGTGTTGTTAAACATAAAAATATGAAACCTTGCTCTGATACCAAATGATAAAACAAACACATACAAGAGATACTTTTAATTCGAATAAAATGAAAGGGGCTTGTCGAAACTTAAAACAACAATAGGAGCCTACAAACACTACAACAAAAACATACATTTCGCGTCGTCTTCCCAGAAGACGTCGCGAAATGTAGGAGGCATTCGTGACGTCTTCCTAGACGTCACGAAAAGAGCGAAGATTCGGCGACGTTGTATGCAGACGTCATGAAAAAACGAAGTGTTTGACGTCGTTATGTTAGGAAGACGTCGTAAAATGGTAACCCCGACGTTATGGAGAGTTAAACGTCGGGAAAGGCCAGGTAATAAACGTTCTTCCTCGGGCCCCCACCCGAGCAACACGGCGTCGTTTTTTAAATTTACTATTATTCTTATAACTTATTATTATTATTATTATTAT
>JAOSBK010000002.1:28150647-28170813 GCA_027568895.1 Erythroxylum shatona
TATATTAATTGTGGTTATTATTTATATGTAAAATATTTAAAAATTATTGTTATTTTATATTAATTGTCATTATTATTAAGATTTTTGAAAGTATGGTTGATGTAAACAATAAATTAGTAAAATATACAATACAACTGTACAATATACTAATATGAACTATTTTGCAAATTTTAAAAATTTTAGAAACTATTTTATAAATTTAAAAAATTATCTGAAATGGTACCCGGTATCGACCAGTATCAGTATAGTTCCGTTCTATAACTCAATCCGATACCAAGCTAGTAAAATATTCATAACTTTGGGTTGTTTACATAAAAATGTTAGCTTAGGTTCAACAAGTGGGACATAATTGCCGTGATGTAGCGTATGCAGGCTGGCACCGACCTTGAGAAGGCTCTTGTGGGAGAATAAGCCCAATTAACGTCTTTCTCCCTTCCTCCTCTCTTTGTGTCTGTTTCTTTTGTTGCGCCGATAGGACGCTGCCTGTTTCATGTCTGTCCTCGTCCTTCTTCTTTAGGTCTTCACTCACTGATCTAAAGCAACGATCAACTTCTCCCTTATTACTACGGAAGATAATTCTTGAACACCCGCGCCTGAATCCATGAGAAAATGCTTGGAGCTACACCAACTGTTTCTCTTATTATTGATATTGTTATCCACCTGCGCTCGTTAGTCTCTTCCTCCTCTTTCTCTCAGATTCTCTCCTTTAGCCATGTCGAGGTTCGTTACTCCATCACCGGGTTTCTTTTCTTTTTCTTATTCTAGCAATGTTTTGGGTCGTCGGGTTTCTAAGGAACGTGATTGTTCTGCAAGGACCTCAATTTGGTGCTTGGCTTATGAATTTGTAGCTTTATTAATTAGAAAGGCTTATTTGAAGCGATTACATGATAGATTATACATATTACCTGATGAGAATGGCGGCTGGTTTAAGGAGCTACTGAGCGAATTTTGAGAAACTTTGATCCCCTATTTTTTTTAGTTCTAGGCGAAGTTAAAATTTGGTGTTGGAATCTTGAGGAATGGAGATCTAATATATAATTGTTGGGATGCAGATTTTTGGCATTCGGAAATATTAGAAGAGCTATTAGATGTACCCCCAGAAGTAGTCAGTCAGAATTAAGGCATCATGGGACAGTAGTAACATTTGGCTTACGTTTGCCTCAATACAGATTTCAGCGACATGCATCTTCCCAACTTGTCAATTTGACGACTTTGAGAAATTTCTCCACGATTTCAACAGGTACTGTTGCATACCATGCGCAAGTCAAATGGAAGAAGCTTTTTGGAAAGGGCTCTGCCCGTAGCCGGGCATTTTCTCACATAAGCAGGATTGCTCAAGCAGTCAGCCTAGCATTGACACGCTCTCATTTGGTAATCCCCAGTGCTCTTGCATTCACGTGTGGGCAGGTAGCATGGGCAGAAAGGACATTGGTAGATACAGATTACTTCTCATCACCGACTTCCTTGTATATGCGCGCACAAGATGGCCATGCTTATATGACATCTGTGTTTTCATCAGTTGTGGAAGATTTCATCTTGCTAGTAAGAGCACTCTATTTAGCAGTTCTATTTACCCCCAGCTTAGTGATGGCACCATTTGCTGATCTTTTTGGGGCAGAATTCAGGAAATTTTGGCTTCAGATTGTTCATCGGACACTGGAATGGGCAGGTCCTGCATTCATAAAATGGGGTCAATGGGCAGCTACAAGACCAGATCTTTTCCCTAGAGATTTGTGCACAAAACTGTCAGAGCTTCACAGTAAAGCTCCTGAGCACAGTTTTCCATACACAAGAAAGACTGTTGAAAAAGCTTTTGGTCGAAAACTTAGTGAAATTTTTGAGGATTTTGAAGAGATTCCTGTAGCTTCTGGAAGTATTGCTCAGGTGCATCGGGCCTCACTGAAATTTCGATATCCTGGTCAAAAGCAGGCGAAGCCTATGGTAGTTGCTGTGAAGGTTAGACATCCTGGTGTTGGTGAATCAATTAGGAGAGATTTTATGATAATCAACTGGATAGCAAAGACGTCAAAGTTCATTCCAACCTTGAATTGGTTGAGATTGGATGAAAGTGTGCAACAGTTTGCAGTTTTCATGATGTCTCAGGTTGACCTTGCAAGGGAAGCTGCACATTTGAGTAGGTTTATATATAACTTCCGAAGATGGAAGGATGTTTCTTTTCCTAAGCCTGTGTATCCATTAGTGCATCCTGCTGTTTTGGTGGAAACTTATGAGCAAGGGGAAAGTGTGTCGCACTTTGTGGAGGAACTTGATGGACACAATCAGTTTAAAACTGCACTTGCTCACATTGGGACCCATGCTCTCCTGAAAATGCTTCTGGTAACATAATTTTATCCTCTCTGCATGCTCAATTGTTTACAAGCATTTGCTCATGTTATATTTAGTTATCAGCTAGAATTTGTGTATATTTTATGGATATTTCTATTTGAAAATGGTTATTCTTTTCTTTAGGTGGACAATTTTATCCATGCAGACATGCATCCTGGAAATATCCTTGTTAGGATGGCCCAAAACAAGTCCTCTAGGAAAAACCCTTTTAAATCAAAGCCTCATGTCATTTTCCTTGATGTGGGTATGACTGCTGAACTTTCACAACGTGATAGAGTGAACCTGCTTGAATTTTTCAAGGCTGTTGCTCGTCGAGATGGCCGGACTGCAGCAGAGTGCACGCTGAGATTATCAAAGCAACAAAATTGTCCAAATCCAAAAGCTTTTGTTGAGGTAAATAGGTGCATATTTTGACATTTCTGTCTCAATGTAGTTGAATATCAATTTAGTTGCAGTTAGATGTAAGAAACTGGAATGTTAATCAAGTTCCGTTGCTTGTATGATCTGCTTTCCTCTTTACCTTTAGCCGTTTTGGCAGGCTTGTTTGGAATCTTAGCTTGAATTTACATAGGTGGAGATTATGGTTAAAGGAAGAGAGTATGCTCTGCTAAATTTTGTTTGAATTAAACACAATTTTGATATGCATGCATTTAAACCCTCAACTGAATTGGGCTTATCAAAAAGCTAAACTACTCCACTGGTTATAAGAATTTTTTGCCTCAAAACTTCTTCTGTACCTACAAATTTCAGTTTCTTTGGTTTGACAGGAGGTGGAGGTGGCATTTGATTTTTGGGCCACTCCGGAAGGTGATCTAGTGCATCCTGCTGAGTGCATACAGCAATTACTTGAGAAAGTCAGGCGTCACAAGGTCAATGTTGACGGCAATGTGTGCACTGTAATGGTCACAACTTTGGTTCTTGAGGTACATTAATTCTGCCTCATCCCCATGAGGCATGTTGCCATACTTAACACAAATACCTGATTTCTTTGACATTTCGTCACGCTAGGTTGATAAACTGGTGATCAAACTGTGGCCGAGTTATTATGAGAATAAGAACTGTACGGTTCATATGCATCATAGTAATTTGAGAGGGAAATTATTTTAGGATAGGAACAGACCAAATTCATGAAATTTATAATTACTCCAAAGTCTGAACTCAAAACTGATGTCTGGTAAAAGGGCCAGAATGTTTCCCATTTACGAATCCATAATGATTTTATCAACTTCTGCTTTATTTCTATATAAGAATGTCACTGAAGTGACCTGTATTCAGAAGCTAAAGGCATATTTGGCTAAGTGGCTGTTGTAGTTGCTCGCAAATGCAGTCATATAAAAAGTATCTATTTCTTTGTTCTGTGGCCTTTGTTTCTTATGTATTAATGTTGTTTTCACCATTGTTATCATGCTGTCTCATGTGATTCACCAGAATCTGTTCTTGTTAATGCTCTAAATTCTTTAGGGTTGGCAGCGGAAGCTAGATCCGACATACAATGTCATGCATACATTACAAACGTTACTTCTCAAGGCTGACTGGGCAAAGTCACTTTCCTACACCATCGATGGGCTTATGGCCCCTTAAGAAGGTTCTGGTTTCTTGCTGTTCGTTCCTTTGAGGCAATGCTAGGACTCAAAATTATAGCAGTTCTAAAGAAATAATAGGAGACTCAACTCTTGTACCGCCTCTTTAAATTTTGAGATTTTTTTTTAGTTCTTTTCCTCTTTTTTATATAAAATTTTGCTCCTGTAATTTTGTTTTTTAATCATCTCCAGAACATAATTTCTCTTGCATACAGTTTGTCAAGGGGAAAAGAATCTTGAAATTAAGCAATGGGATGCGGCTGCAAGTGTTGAATTCTTTGCTTGTGTTTTGACCTTTGAATCTGCATAGTACACTTCCAACATATTTAGTTTATTGGGATGGATATCCACTTGGCCATGCATTCGGTTTTCTTTTGTTTGATCAATGTTCAGATTGTTAGGCATAACTAAGCTGGCTGATTTTGTAATTCTAATATAGCTAACAATTGGGTGGAAGTTGGAGTTCCAAATATGTAATCTGAGTTAAAACTTCATCATGAAACATGCGATTTAGCTCTGACATCCAATTGGCTATTGGGCTCTCAGAAGTCATGACATGGAGCGTATTTAAGTCAATGACAAATGGCAACGGCTGGCGGCCTGTCCAGCAGATTGGGCAACATACATGGATTTGAGCAAATTATCATATACAAATTAAACGGAGATTGACGAAAAAATTAAATATTATATCAAAGCCGTTCATATTTTAACGATGGGTCAGCTACAAATGTATAATCTTTAAGAATTCACAAATGTTCATTTTTTTGTAAATTTTAAGCATTATGTTGTATTTTTAAGGGTGGCTTTAACATCTGATCCGACTGAGAATAACAATTAAACAAAATTTATACATATAAATCGACTATAATAAGATGTTTTGATCCCTTATATGAACATGTAACGAAGAGTCGATTTACATAAAATCTACTCTTTTCTTCCATAGTTGGAATCGTGCGGAATTTTGAAGACTAGCAATAATCAAGGGTGGGAATAACCAAGGTCCTGACCTTCTCATCAACGGCAAAAGTTGTTAATGGTGGCTACTCAATGCCTTGCACTTGCAGAGGCTGAGGCTGAGGCTGAGGCTGAGCCTCTGCCTCTCTACCGGGTGATACAAAGAAGCAGCAATGATACACCAGACTTTTTCAGCATATAATTGATTAATCACTATAGACAAAATTTACATACAGAAGAGGCCAAAGAAAAAAGGGTTAACTTTCCATTTGCAAATGGGAGCTATCCTTCCAAGATTCTGCATAAAATACAAGCAATTATAGGGGCTTGGATCATAAAATGACAGAAGTTGATGATAGATGCTCCTACCGATGAATGATCCATTTCATGTTCCCATTTCTTTTCTGCTCCAAGTCCACTTCTTGCACTTAGTCACTGGTCCTGGGTTATGTGGGTTTCTAATTGCTTAGAAAAATGAATGGTGAAACAACAGTTAGATCATTTAAAAATGCTTAAAATAATGCATCAAATTATCTGATAATTCAGGCCCCACCGATGCATAATACTCCCACCACTTTCTCAAACATTCTCTTATTATAAAGATTATTAGGTTGTGATAGAGTGTGTGGCACCTTCCATAAAACCTCAACTAAAAGCAATATAGCAATCTTGAACTTGAAATGGATATTTTGATATATTGGAAACTAATGACATACTGGAGCTACAGACAGAAGCAAGTAGCAGGCGTTGCGTGTATCAATGTGAACACTTACTCAGCATGTGTAAGTTCACGAATTTCCTTGGTTGCTCTACTAATACTGTAGAGGGTCATTTTCTTCACCTGATTTGTTAAACAAAAGTAAAACTCCGTAAGTGTTAGATATTAAATAGAATAAGCATGTAGTATTCTTCTTTAAGCTTTACCTCTAGAGTGTCAACTTTTGCCTTATGATTCTTTGGAAATAGACGCAGTTCTTCACTCAAACCAATGCATTCGGTAACATTTTCCGGTGAGACAAAGTCCAAAACCACGTTGACACATGACTGCAGTTTCCGAAAACAGAATAACATTAGAAGTAAATGCAAATCAGTATAGAATAAAATAGATTATGTTGGAAAAGGTCAATTTTAACTATATTAAAAAAACGATATTATTTCAGTACATCCATTTCTGTACTTGGATTTCACAATGGCATAAAGGCAAAGCTGGAACATGATTGAATGACTAAAAGAAATCTACATAGTAGATACTGAAGTTGAGGAATGGAATTTCATCTATACTTAGTATTCATTGCGAGGTAGTGCTCTGATAAGGAGTTTCTGAAAACTTAATGGAAAGGACCATTAATTGAGCTATTTTTAAGTGTTCGAAGCACCTTCTACCAGTTAAGTCTCTTATTAACTAAAGACTAAATTTCTACAGGTGTTAACAGTGATTACCTTAAGATTCCTAATCTGATATGGGCATCCAGCAGGTATAATGACAGCCTCTCCAACATGTTGTTCAAAAGTCCATGGTTCAATTTCTAGAAACAGGTGTGGAGAGAGGGGGTTGGATGATTAGAAAAAATTCGTGTTTTAATTTTAAGAAATGAATAGTTGAAGTAATACTCACTGAATTCCTCCTTAAGCCTCATTTTATGAGCTGCGTCAAGAAAGGAAATCTGGTCAAGAATCGGATGTGCAATCTGCAAAAGGGCCACAGTATATTATTATTTAGTCTGACCTGCTAATAGAGTAAAACAAAGGCCACGACTTACATGCTTTCTAAAACCATTTGTAGGTGTCAACTCTTTAGCATGCCTCTTTAGGTATTCTAAAAGTTTTGGCACATCCTGGCGTCGGAAGACATCCCATTGAGCACCACAAGTCTCAGCAGGGTTTTTCTCTTGAAAACTATTTGCAGTATCTGCAAGCTTCATACAAGACTTCGATTTTTCTGATGTCCTTGAGGTTTTGAGAGGTCTAAAGAAGAATTTTGAGACTTCAGTGTCTGTATCAGTATCAGAATCACTCTCAGAATTATATTCTCCATCATAGAGCATGTCCCTATCCTTTGGGCTTGAAGTATGTGCCTCTTGCGAAGCAGCAGAGAACCAAGATGCTCTAGTAATTTTCTTGTGCAATTGCATTTCTTCTCCAACCAAATCATGCAATTTAACATCTTCCATATTTTGGCAATCCAAAGGCTCCTCCCCATTCAACTTGTTCTGTTCCTTGTGTTTCTTCATTAATTTTCTAATGTAATTAAGCTGTTCTGTTGATACAGGAACATCACTAGTATGCACCAATATATTAACCTGAGATCAGAAACAAATAAGTTATCAGCTAATCTCTCAACCCTATACTTACAACCATATATATTGGAAGTAGAATATAAAAGTAGAAGGTGCTACATGAGTGGGGTAAAAAGATAAAGCTGTGAGCATAGAAATTGGGGGTGTCCTAAGGTATGGAAGTCATCAGGATACACATACAGCTTTGGTTGAGTAAACTGGATGCAGCCACAATTCTGGAGGTCAAATTACTCTAGACTAAGCATTAGCAAAGATATAGAATATTAAAATACTTTTGACTGATAAAATCAGTACAAGCAAGAATGCCATGAACAAGAAATGCATGGCATACTATCTTTTGATGTCACATTTAGTCATAGCAAGGCCAGCCACCAAACAAAAGGTTCATTATTGATAATGTCTCTTCAAAAAGTTGCTTGCCCTCACTTTAATGCAGTTTTGGCAGATGTAAATTGGTATCAAGAGATTATCTTCATTTGGTGGAAAATTAACATTGAAGACATTGATCGTCAATTATATGAAATTTTCAGTAAAAGGATTGAATGTGACAGATGGGAACCAGAACTACGTACCACATCATATGAATTGTAATGTAATTTTGTGACAGAATCAGCCTGAACAATATTCTCACCACTTCCATATGAGATATAAACACATGGGCCAAGATCTGGCTTCAAAGTTTCCTGTGGTAACTCTGCAGCAACGTTTAAAACACCAGACACAGGATCCATATATTCCGGAAGAGGCAGAGCACGAAGAATTTCACTGTAATGAGCTGGAAAATGTTCTTGGAATAATTGTGAAGAAAGCCAACCCTTCAACTTTAGCTTTTCATGCCACATGTTGGCATGGGTAAGACCCTTAAAGGAGCCCATGACCAATTGTCTTATGCCAATTTCTACCTACAGCATGGCATTAAAGTATTGTAGTTAAGAACTAGAGTAGTATTCATATTGTCCATTTAACTAAACAACCAATAAACTGTAATTCCCTAAAGAAAACATAAAAGAACATTTATGATTCACTATTTCAGTAGGGACATGACAACCGCTGCAAAGTTACTTTATATTGTTCCGCACAATTCGGAACTCGTCAATGGATTGTAGAATTAGAATTAACACAGAAGTTGAAATTGAATTGCAATGTGATTAAATTCAACAGGAATGAACTTACATTCTTCTCTCTATTGTAGGAACCGCAATTCAAGTATCACACCTAGATTTTATCTAGAATAACAATCAGAATTATAGTTCTGCAAATAAAACTATAAACTAGTATCAGAAGGGTCCAATTCCCAACTATGAATTCCTATTTCATTGTTGCAAATGCACCATTGAAGCAATTTGATATCCTAAATTCTGCAAACATCATTTGAGATTTATCTAAGGTCACAGTATGTATTCAAGACACTCTTGTGAATCAGATTACTACAATTTTCATCTTTACCAAGAGACTGTCCCTCAATGCCAACCATCAAGCCCCTTTAGGCCCACCATCTCCATTTCTCCCTCATTCGTGATGCAAATATAGGCACTGAAGGCATTTTGCAGGAAGTTTAGGAAATACTAACCTCAAACCAGTCCAAACAAGTGTCAGGTTGCTCATTCTCAGATTTGGAAGCAATGTTCTTTAAATAAGTACAAAACATGACTATTGGGTCCCAGCTCAGATCAGAAGTACCATGAAGCACATTACGGATGATTACAGGTTGACCTATGCTCCAATGCTTCTGAAAGTGCTCAAGGCTATTACCTTTAGCATCTGCGGTAGTAGGATAATATAAAAGATTGTCATCAGAATCTTCACGTCTAGCTGCTTCTTGGACCTGCTTCTTTCCATTGGCATCATGATCCAGACCGTGACATATAGAACAACATGATGAATTATCCAACATTTCTGGCAACTCATAACAGCCAATTATTTCTTCTGCACTGACTTCCAGTTCTTTGGTCCAATTCAACGGGAAAATGCACCTCAAATCAAGAAGACTATCAGCACAACCACCAAATTCGGTCGGGGGACAAGGAATACTACCATTAGTATGGAAAGCTTTCCCATTGAGCAGAAATGATGAACCAGAATATCTTTTACTGCCATATCTCATTTTACAGTAGCATTCTGCTTTTGTTTCTGAAAGTTGCCTTCCAGATACAAAAGCTTTCCTTTTATTGAAGCATTTACATAAAAGAGCTCTAGTACTTCTGGATAAAGCACCTTGAAAGAGATCCCGGCAACAGCTTAAGCAAAGGTTATAGGAACATTTAGGGCAACTTCTGTGTAAATCCACTATGGAACTCTTGCAATTATTGCTGATCCAGAAGTTAAAAGATGGATTAAAAGCACAAAAAAGGAAATTAAATAATTCAAAGAAGTAGATTTAGCTTTTCTTTGGCAGAAGAAAGTTTACCAGCAACATTGCTTATTGCAGCTGACTTCAGCCTGCTGGATTTGTATTTCAGATGGTTTTTGGCCTGTCACACGCATAACACAACTCAAATGGATCTTCAATTGATAATTCTATAATTAAGCCAACTTATATGTAAGTATATTGCAGAAGTTCAATACACAGAACATCACAGTAACCTTTCATTTTAGCCTCTATTTCCAGCTCGACACTTTGATCTTGATTTATTTGTTTCAGCACAGGTAGAAGAATACATATCAAATAATGAAAATGTAAGACCTTGGCAACTTTACTTGTATCCTTGGAGAAACCCTGGAAGGTGGTTTTCATGTAAGTATAGTTCTCAAATTTCTGAACTGAGATTTGAATGCATCAGGTCATAGTTATAAAACAGACCTCACATTCAATGTCCCCATGTTTAGATGTAAAGCAGGCCTTACAACGGCAAGTTCCACCACAAACTGGGCACACCTTTTTAACTTCTTCTTCTGTATCAAAGTACCTGAATTCATTTGAGTATGAAGAGTAACATGCCATGTCTTAATTCCATCAAAGTGATTCAAACACCGTGAAACAAATGAGAAAAATAGAAACTAAGGACACGGGCATATTCTAGAAGCAAATGTCTCGACCAAAAGTTTATATCATAGTTAGAGAAGTCAGATTACTCTTGAAACCATAAATGAAAATGAAATGGGCTTGGTACCACACCATGTGCAGGATTCAATCTTCACGTATTTTAATCAGTCACATTCCTCATCAACCATTCCAAGTACACACGACTCAAATACTAGAATTCTTAGGACATGCTTTCAAAAAGGCAAGTATCTTTTCACTCATTACTGTTCTCATAGACTAAAATGAGAGATATAAAGAAATCCAAACAGAAAACAAAGAGCTTAAGTGAAATCAACAAACTTTCACTGGAGCAGAAGCATACTGGTCTTTGATGCAGTCCATGCAAAAGAACTCTTTCTGACAGCTTGAACACCTTATTAAAGTCTGCATTCCGGACCTCTTACACCAGTGACACCTCTTCCTCTTGCCCTTCCTCAGTCTCTCCAAATCCCTCTTATATGGCACCACCTATAAATCGTTTTACACCAAAAACGGAGCAACTAACCAACAATGTACATTATAGCAACCATAAAACACTAAACGAGAACAGAATTCAAGCAACCTGCATTTTCCCAATAGGCAAAGGCTCAATGTTCTTAGATCGAAAGCACCTTCTATCTAAGGTACTAGTGTCAGCCCCAATTTTGATATCACAATGTGAAGAAGAAGCGGTGGTTGTGACAGTGGCAGCACCTCCATTACCTCCAAAATGCCTTGCTGGAGAAATCGCCATAAGCCCATTGGGCAAATCCCTCATCAACTCTCCTTCACTATTACTACCACTCTCATTATCATTATCACTTTTATTCTCTTCTACGTCTATCTCCTGTTTTTTCTTCTTTTTTTTCTTCTTTCTCTTGTCCACTTCTCTATTCAACACCATTCTTATTAGCTCCAACTGCAAATCCCCTCTTTTGATCTTTCTCTTCTTCGTCACGTCCTCCACAGACTCCGATTCCCCGATCGATCTCTTTCTCTTCCCGGACTTCACCAATTTAACCAATTTCACCAATTTGGCATCTCTTTGTGCCCTAATTTCAACGCCTCGAATCGAAGAACCTGCAATGTCTGTCGGTTTCCGATTCTTCCTCTGCAATTTAAGCGATTCGGGCACTTTCTTCTTGTACTGTCGGTGACGGCCTTGAAGATGGTGGATTTCGCAGAGCTTCTTGTCCTCCATCACTCTTCTGTTGCACCGCCAATGTCGACCGTCTGTTCTCTTGCAACGTAGATGGTCGGGCAAGGGTTCATCGCCCTCCATTGTTGCAAAGGTACCTGCTTTCCCCGTACTTTCCGGGCAAGTCACAAGCTTTATCGGGAACGTGACGGAAAAAGGAAACAGTTTAGCTGCTCGTATTGTGAACAGAGAGAGAGAGAGAGAGAGAGAGCGAAGTGAATTGAGTGAAGGGTTTTAGAGCATTTATTGTATGAAGTGAAGGAATGGTTTGGAGCGTAATTAAAGGGGAAAGGAGGAGTCGAATTTGGGTCTCGAAATCTTCAATAGGAAGGGTTCAGATTACCCAATGGAATGGAAGCCATTGATTAGTGTCAAGAGACAGAGAGGTTGACAAGATCACGACCTCTCTGAGAACCCATTGGCTTTTCTATTTTGCTACTAAGCATTGTGAAGGAATCTTTTCATCAAGTACAAAATTTTCCCAATTTTTTTTATTTTAAGAATTCTAGAGGTTGTTAATGTGCAAAAATTTCCGCAGATTTGGCTCGTACCAATTGGCAGCTTTTTGTTATTATTGCAATTTTATTTTTATGTCCGGCATATCAGTGTCATTGATAAGAAGATTTCTTTTCAGGCACGAAGCATCTTGTATGGAACCAGGAATAGGGCTTAAGAGTCTGCAACTTGCAATTCGTTCCTGCAAATTATATGTTTCGACTCAAGAGTCTGCTGCTTGTAAGTTCGATTAGGAATCAAGGCTCTGTTTAACTGAAAAGCAACCTAATAAATTCAGTCAGGTATTGCATGTCAACTGATGGCAGAGCATTAGAGGTTTTAGAGATTAGATGTCTGTGAGAATTCCTCTATTTCTTTTTTTTTTTTTCATAATGCTAATCCTAAAGTAATGTCATGATTAATAGACGCATATGTTTTGGGGTATTAGTAATGAGAAAGAACTGAAATGATTGATCACAAAATGGTAATGCTATTTTGCCAGTCTGCCTATGTTAGGATGATCCTATGAACCGTTCAGTAATCATTTCAGGAGTTTTTCTATGCTAATGTGTTGGACTGACTGATATTTCTCCCCAAAGTTTCAGGTTTATAGTAAGATAAATTTTTAATCAAGATCAATAAAATGGGCCTTGACAAGGTCTAATAAACAACTGCCGACAACAATTGTTAGATCAAGCAAGGTATGCGAGACTACTCAATGAATTAGTATTCAGTATCCTACTAACTGCTGTTACGTTTCTGTCTGCCAATAACAATGATGCCAAAAACGGCCCAAAAGGACTCAACAGACGTGGTGACACAAAATGCGTGCAATGTTACACCTGAGACAGGCTTCTCAATGCTTACCTGTTCTCGAGATTCTAAAGGAAAACTCTACAGATACAGACTTGTCTAGAAGCAGTATTGAGAGTCCAGGCCCCTTTCTAGTGTTAATTTCCAATTTCTGGCAGTGACGTTAGACATCTGATACTTACACTGCTTGTGTTGTGTGGCCATCTAATTGGTAAAAATTGCAGCTTTTGAACGACTGATTTTAGTGAACAGAAAAGGTGTGTCTTTCTATTTTTAAACTCGGTAGAAGAGCTTGCCAGGCCTGGAACATTACGCAGTTGCGACGACCCTCTATTAATACCATCTCCTCTCTCCAGTGCCTCTAATTCCCAATAAGGAATTTCCGGGCGAGTACTTGCAGATGTTGGGGAGTACGTCAATTCAAGACCTGATACAGCCTAAATCAATAGCAGACAAAGGAAAGTCATTTGTCTTGATTTTGAAGATGTGATAAAAAACAAAATAAAATAAAAGGGACTACTGGGAAGCAAAGAAAGTTGGTATTATCAACAGGCTGTAATCAGTAAAAAGGTTAGAGAATTCGGTTTGTCGTACCATTTCCAGGGTGATTTACCTTAATTTCCACGATAAGATTGATTGGCAGCCTCTTGATAACCATGTCCCAAAACGGTGAAAAACATGATTGAGTGCAGCGCTGGTGAAATTTAGAACAAGAATTGGAGGAACTCACCAACGCTGCACTCAATGATGATTTTCCCATCTGGAAAGGATCCGTTTTATGCTTCCTCAGATCCACAAATGTTGATGTATTTTGCTTATATAGATAGATAATTAGCACTCTATTTCGTATGTAGTACAGACAACCATTTTCATCTGTACTATCATTTTTGCAAATTTTATTTTTGTTGGTTGGAAGGATATTGCGTTAGTCTTACATGTAAGCTTGGCAAATGGTGTAAACATTAGAAAATTGCCTGGAGAATCAGGAGAATCTGTACTGCTTCATCTAGTTAATTTGTACTGCAGTAGCTTGTACTACATTTGCCCTAATGCAATGAAACCTTCACGTCTTATGCATTTTGGGTCTGTCAAGATTTGTTCATAAGTTATGTTTGACCTGAGAACGGTATTCACAATTCATGGCCGTTAGTCCAGGTTTCTGTCTGCTTGAATGGTAGGTCCAATTTTAACAATTTGACGTACAATTATACAATATTCATAGGATTATGTATATCATCCTTTTCTAATTATATTGTTGAAAAACAGATGAACGGCTTTTTAAATTTGAAGTAGACATTAAATGGGAATATCTGGAGAGACACATAAGGCATATTAGAAAGAGTCTGCTACTGTTGTATTGGCGTACACGTAGGAAAGAAAGTTTGGAATTTTGTGCAGAACACGCTAAACTCCTGCTGCAAGCAAACTATGCTATCATGCTTTGGATTAATTGGAGTCACATAGCAATGAAAGATGAAATTATTCCCAATAGCTTGCTTATCAGACAATGGCATTTCCTAGTGCAAGTTTAATATCTATATTCTGTAGTCGTCAAGCTAGCTAAGTTAGCTCATTTCCGCATAAATTGACTTAATTCAAAATTTTCCATTGAATCATTTATCCTGTTAAAAAGATTATTATTTGTCAAAACATCCCTATAAACACTACAAGAAAAAATATTTTTAGCAGCAAACAAATTCGTCGCTAAAAGTAATAAAATCGTCGTTAATAGTCATTAGTAGCAATTTACGCTCGTCATAAAAAATGTCACACACAATTCAGCTTTAATTTCGTAGCTAAAATTTATATGCGGCTTGTTTTTTAATCTTAGAAACTTTTTGCTAGGCTTTGTTTTCGTAGATAAAAGTTAGTAGCAACATTTTAATGTTTTTAGCTAAATATGTAGTATTAATTAGCTAATAAAGTTAAATATATTACGAGTATTAATATGCAGATAGTAAGAAATTAATACTTGTATCCTTAAATAAAGTTTATTTCAACCAAGTAGCGATATATTTGAAGTCAAGAATCCTTACCCTTGAGCTCATCCTATATGCTTGTCCTAAATCTAGGGTTAAAAAACGAATTTCTAGTTGCAGATTGTGGAAGCAACTACAACTTGCATGGTTCGTACATATGTATACCAATACTTACATAAAGAAATTTATCTGATTATTATCGGTTTCGAAAAATGATCTTGCCCTCAGCATCTTCATGCATAATCTGCAAGACACCATCAGGAGGTCTGTGCCACCAAACCTGAGGCTTCTTTAATCCATGCCCTATCGCAGCCAACTTGTCAGCAGCTCTATTGCCTTCTCTATAAACGTGAGTGACAATGCAATTATTAAGTTCTGGCAAAATCAAGTTTATGTCATTAATATGCCTTTGCATTTCTGCGCATTTAACTTGCCTCCTTTGCACGATTATTTCCACTAATGTTTTGGCATCTCCTTCAAGCCACACATTGCTCCATCCATTTTCTAACACTAACTCAATGCCTCTTCTTAGGGCAACCAATTCAGCCACCGTGCTAGTGGCTTTTCCAATGGATTCAGCGTAGCCGAGCAAAAACTCGGCCTTGTGATCCCTGAAGACACCTCCAATGCTTGCATGGCCAGCTCTGCCTTTGCGAGAACCATCAAAGTTCAATTTGGTCCACCCTGCTTTAGGCTTCTTCCATGCTACAGGAATAGGGTCTCTGTGCCAGCTTCTTATTGATATGCGGACTGGGTCTCGTAAGAAACTTCGGTGCCACAAAATGTTGGCAAATGATAACATTTTTGTTGAATATATTGTAGCAAAACTACTCACAACCAACCCGTAATCGCTAACAATTACCAGGGAATTGAAATGATGACTGACAGCATTCACAAGGTAACAGGATAGAGAATAAATCTATGAGAAGCAAGAATATACACAATCTTAAAAGGGTTGAGTGTAAAGACATATATAAATTGGCTTCCATCACAAACAAGCCAACTCTGTCGTTGCAAGACATGTGATAGTAATTTGCTTCACGTAAATTATGGAGTAGAGAGAAAAAGGACGCAGGAAGAGTATATAATCATCAGAATTTTATGGCCTCAAGGCAAACATGTGCAATGTAGTGTATTACCGTCTAAATAACTCAAATGGTCAGAAAGATTTCTTCAACTTCCAGATATCGTCTGTAAATGGAGTTCTTAAGAAAGGGTTAAGTGTAGGATACAAAAATGGCTGCAAAGGAAAGACTAAAAACGAAAGTCCCTTGTTGACCATTAAACTGTAACTGCAAGTAGTGGCTTTTATCCGTAGATAAAACTAAAACATTTCTTCTTTTAGTTACTCCGCATGTTTTGGCAATTTGAGGTTCACCTTTGTCTTTGTTTAATGTTAAGGAAAAAGAGTGATGAAAAGAGGAATAATGCAGGGACGTTACATAGCGGACAGATACATAAAATATGTTAAGATGCGTGGATAAAAGAAAAGGTTTTCAACTTTTTAGTTGCAAATTTTTTTTAAAAAAAAATTGGACCAGATTTTAAGAATTAAAGGATGAAAATTATAAAAAGTAGTATATATTGAATAAGAAGTGAAAAAATTATAATAATAAGAAAAATAATATATGTTATTAAAATAAAAATAAAATAATAATGTCAATCAATGTTTAATCAAATAATAGTAAATCGGATCATTCTAATTAAAATTAATATTTAAGGTAATAGTAACAATTAATATTGTATTTTTTTGCAATTGACCATCAACAAATATTCTAAATTTATTTGTGATAAAAATTATTTTTTTGCAAATCGTTTTTTTTAATTTACCATAATCAAAATCAAGTGATGGTTTTTCTTCTCAATCCAAAAACTAATATTTTCTTATTAATCACTTTGAATATAAATAAAAGTTATAATATTAATAATAAAAGTATAATCACTTAAAAAATAAAATCCAACTATTAATCTTCAAATTATAAATAATGTAAACAATGCCATTAAATTTTTAATGTTTTAAATGATTTTATTTCTTCTTGTAATTAATTATTAAAAAACAATTGGATTACTTTCACCACTTGATGCATAAGTAGTTTGATTAAGTAATCCAATAGTAAGTTTTATTGAGATTGAAGCACTTCACCAAAAAATCTTTACTACTTATTTGTATTTTAAATTAAGAGTTATAATAAAAATATATAAGTATATTATTAATAAGTAAAGAATGAAACTAAAATTATGAAAACTTACCTAACTGCATTTTCTAATCATAAGTTCTCTTTTTACATATAGTTTAGCAAAAAATTTAAGCCTTTTTGATACAATCTAATTTCATTTATCTTCATTAATTACTCTTCGTTAGAAAAACATTGTTGTATTCAATCACAATAAAAAGATTGATTATAATATCAACTTTTGTACATGAATCTTCACCATATAAACAATAAGAATTGAGAAAATAACTTGTTAAGGGGATTGTGTTTATCAAATTGTCAATCAAGAATATTTTTATAAGCCTTATATAATTTTCCTCCTTTTAAAAAAATTCATAATCATTTTCCAAATTCTATATATTATCATATATATAACCCAAAGTTAGCTTCTTCTTTGAGTTAAAAATCCTTAATAACCTTATAAGTAGAATCGTAATCTTCAAAATAGTCAAGCAAAAATTACAAAATTTATTATATAGAATAATAGCATAAACCTCTCTTCCTTTCATATCCTATAATAACTTATGAATTGAAAAGAGTGTTTATTTGTCATTGAAATTTTAAGGACTTGTTTAAGATCATAAATACTTTTCAAAGTTATAAACATAGTTGCAAACCATGTAGCAACAAAACTAGCAATCTCAACTTAATCTTCTTACTTTCTCAACTAAGACAAAAAAAGTTAGATAATTATATACAAAAATTATGATCTTAGATGCAAATGAAGCAAGATCAAAATATGTTCCTTATTACTAATATCTTTGAAAATGATAATTATATAATAAGCAATACATAGAGACTAATAAATATGCTTATACTTTTATTGTAACAAGTAACTAATATATAATTAGTTGCATTATCTGTTATGAAGTGGGCAATATTTTTAGCCCAATCTAATCTAAATTTCAAAAAATAATTCAAATGAAGTATTAAAATTTTTTTACCACATCAAAATCATAAAAATAAGATAAATTTGTTCTAAATTTATAATAAACTAAAAAAAATCAATTTTCTTTATCTTTGATCAATCCACACATTTGCAGTAATAATGCTTTCTATTATTTTCTGATTAGACTTATATGTATAAGTAATCAACTAACTGTTTTTTAAAATCTTGAAGTGAAGGCATGCAAATCAAGATGTTGCTCAAAATCCTACATTCATCATTTTTGTAGAATTTTTTGCTTCTTAAAAATAAGATAAACTTAAAGCATTTAAAAGAATACATGAATGATCATCACAAAACAATATCCTTATCAATCAAAAATACTTTTTACACTTGATTGAGAACCCATAGTGGTTCTTGGAGGAAAATATTAATATATGTCATTTTTTCTTTATTTAATACTAGTATTTCATTATCTCTAAAAGATAAATTATAAATCTCCTTATTTCTTTTTCCTTCTTGATTTATTGTTATAGATAATTTCCAACCATCTTATATATATCAAATGGTAATTTATAACAAAAAAAGCTATATTACCTTTTACACTGTCAAGGTATTCTTTCATTTTTATAATTTTCTCTATCGTTAAACATTCTACCATAAAATATACAATTATATTGCATATTTATATCAAATGTTTAAGAACAATAAAAATATATTCATGTTAGATCAACCTTACCTTGAGTATATGATGCTAAATTCACTAAATCTTTTCTTTTTCTTATGATTTAGTATTATCTATAATAATTTCAACTTAAAAATATGTAAAAGAATGCATAACATAGACCTAAAGAATAAAAATATTGATTTTAAGAAAGTAGCCCAAGATCTAAGATCTAAATTCTTTAACAAGGATTCCACTTAATGGTGATAAGAGCTTTATGTATTTTGGTGAAGGAAAATCATACACGCTAAAATCTGGATGGTGAGACGCTTCAGAGATATGCAACTATAATATTCTAGGAAGTTATTTCCTTAATTAAAAGAAATGAGAAGCACTATTTGGGAGGCTTGATATAAGAAATTAATTATAAAGAATGGCTCATTAAACACAGGGAGGGAGAGATGAAATTGTCTCAATTACTTTCTCTGGATCAATAATGCTTGTCGAGGAAGTAGCATTTGGACCATTTATAAGAGATATAAAATTAACTTATGTCAAATTAAAATACCATAGAGTTGTGTAAATCATATTTTTTTTTAATAGTTGGAACTTGGAATAATCTGATTGCAACTCCAATAACGCAAAAGGCATAACAAAGTGATTGCCATAAAAAAAATATACATTCTTGCCTTTGATTATAAGTAACTAGTTGCAACAACGACCGTACGCCAACTCTCTCACTTACTGCCCTAATGCTTCCCTTGCCTTACAAAAAGCATTTGCAAATTACATAATTAAAATGGTTGATATCTCATATTAAATTAAGGGCTCATAAATAATTAATATGTTGGAATAAAAAATCTGAAGATATTATATAATCAAAAACTATTTTTTAACCCAACTAGGATTCTCATAAGTAAATTCTACAACTTAGGTTTGTCAATTTACCCTTAATATCTTTAATAATGTCAATTTACATGATTTGTTAATGACTAGTTATAAGGGCCAATTAATTTACGTTTTTATAAATAAAATTTTATTCCCTTTGTTATGAAACGGTAAGGTTGAAGCCTAGTATATAGTATCTTTCCAGTTTGCAACAGGGAATTGAAAGCCAAAGAGGCTATGGACGTAATCCTAGATGACTAAAGTATGGTAGCTTTCGAAGAATAAACAATAAAGGTCCTCTTTTACAGTTGGCCAGAAGGCATGTAGTGAGTCAGGTAGTGGGAATTCAATATTATCCTTAGTGCCAAGTCTACTAGAAGTAGTAAGCCATAGTATAAAAGTATGAGAAAGACACACTGGTTTCTTCTAAACCAGTCCTGACCAAGTTACCTTATCTTGATCGAGGTTCTGACAAGATCTTTTACAAGACTTAGTAGTGAATTTAGAGGATTTGTCCCTAGTCAAGATGATTGTATCTTTTCTATCTGACCCCATTGAGTATGTAGGAAACCTATCTATAATCCCTTGATAACCCTTTACGGAGTAAGAAGGCCAATCCTAGTCATTGTTATGAAATAATTACCTGGCTCATATGAATGATAGAATTGAGGTGTGACACTTTGTTGAGCTTATGTAGAGGCCCCATTTTACGGCAATTATCAAAGTGGAAGTAAGTATTATAGCCATTACATATAATGCGTTTAATTGATTGGTGTGTTGTGCGGAAACGTGAATAAATGCGGAGTAAAAATAAAACAGCAACAAAAGAACACCAAGATTTTTATACTGGTT
>JAOSBK010000002.1:28173317-28191605 GCA_027568895.1 Erythroxylum shatona
ATTAAACTCGACAATAACATGTCAAAACTGTTACTAAAGCATCATATCTTTAGTAACATGGGCTGTCATAGCATACTTATTAGTGTTACCATTCATATTTAATAACACTTATCACCTGTTACTGTATGTCATTTTTGTTGTAGTGTTTACTACCCAGTTTTAAACTTAACCAATTGTCTTTTTCCATCATGGCTAATATTGATGAAGTTGTTGATCCCACAAATAGAACTACAAACATGACTCAAAATTCTAATGATCCTTTATTTTTACAAGGATCTGATAACCCTAGAATGGTCCTTGTAACCGTATTGCTCAATGATAATAATTTTTTGACATGGAATAAATCCATGAAGAGAGCTCTAGCAACTAAGAACAAATTGGATTTTATCAATGGCAACTTCGTGAAGCCAACAGATGAAGCTACTTGCTCGAAATGGAGAAGGATGGATGAAATGGTTAAATAATGGATAATCAGTTCCATGCAGAAGGACATAGTAGAAACTTTTAACTACTCTACCTCTGCTAGAAAACTTTGGCAAGAACTGGAGGAGCAGTTTGGTGAAAGCAATGGTCCTCAAATTTACCAAATTCAAAGACAGATCTCTTTTGTGGAGCAAGTAATTCTTCTATTGTTATTTATTACAATAAGATGAAGAAATTATGGGAAGAACTAAATGTTCTACAGATTCTTCCTCAATGTTCTTGTGGTGCTTTGAGAGGTTGTACTTATAATGTTGTTGGAAATTTTCTAGACATTATATCTCAGACTAAACTCATTCAATTTCTTATAGGTTTAAATGAAAGTTATGATAATGTTAGGAACTAGATACTAGTTTTGGAACCTATGCCTTCAGTTAACAAGGCTTACTCAATGATTCTGGGGCTAGAAATGCAGAAGAACGTGCAAACAAAATATTCATAAAATACTGAAGTGAGTGTTATGATGGTTAAAGGAATTTGATCTAGAGTTGATGCTAATAGAAATATTTCTTATAAGAAAAGGGAATTATAGAAGAAGGATGATAAAAGCTGTGAATATTGCAAAGGAGGAGGACATACCAAGGATATGTGTTTTAAACTTCATGGGTATCCATATTGGTATAAACAGTTGAAGAAGACCAGAGTTGCAGCTACAAATGGACAAGTTAATATGGTTAACAATCCTTTTAAGGATAATCCCAGTGATGATAGAATTAGTGCAATCACAGAGATGCTTCAGTAAGAGATTGCCAGGATTCTGAAAGGGAAGTAGATGGAAACAGCAGACCAAGTGAATTTTGTTCAGATCTCATATTTTGTAGGTAATTCTATCTTGGAACCTATATCTGATGAACTTAAAGATGAATGGATTATGGACTGGTGCAACTAACCATATATGTGCATTTAAACACTCATTCACCTCACAAAAAACCTTAACCAGAAAAATTCTTGTTTGTTTACCTGAGGGAACTGTCAAACAAGCCAAGTCATATGGTGATGCTATTATACATGATAACATTAAATTGAAAAATGTTCTATACATCCCTAGTTTTAAACACAACCTACTATTAGTAAGTAAATTGGTTGAGAGGAAATTCTTGTGTTGTAGTGTTTACCCGAAATTTTGCATTTTTAGGACCTAAAGACTAATAGAGTCCTTGGAGTGGGGAGATTGAAGGAAAACCTATACATACTTGATTCCAGTTCATACACACCGGAAGTTATCCATAGATATTGCAATTTTCTCAATCTAGTACCTAGTAGAGCAAATGTTTGTTACTCAAATAGTCCTACAGGGAATCAAAGATTGGGGCATCCTTCAAGTATTATACTTAAACATTTACCTTTTATGAAAGAAATTGATACTTTTATTGATTGCAGTATTTGCCCTCTTGCGAAACAAACCAGATTGCCTTTTTAAAAAAGCAATAGTAATGCCAATGACATTCTTGAATTAATTCATGTTGATATATAGGGATCATATAAACATTATAGGATGACAGGAGTACATTATTTCCTCACTATGGTATATGATCTAAGTAGATGTACTTGGAAATTTTTTATGAAACGTAAGAGTCAAACTGCATCCATTTTCAAGAATATTATTGTCATGGCTAGGAATCAATTTGAGAAGTCAATCAAGAGATTTAGGACTGATAATGGTTTAGAGTTTGTGGGGGAGAAATGTCAAAAAATTCTCAAGGAGTTTGGAGTTATACATGAAAAAACCTGTGTCTACACACCCCAACAAAATGGGATAGTAGAAATGAGGCATAGATCCATACTCCAATTACAATCTAACATTCCAATAAAATTATGGGGGAAAGCCATTTTACATGCCACTTTTCTGTTAAACAGATTACCTACAACCTACATTGTAAAACTCCCTATGAGATTCTGCACAAAAAGGAACCCTCCTATGATAACCTCAAATGTTTTAGATGTCTATGTTTTGCAACAAATACCTTGCCTTATAAAAACAATTTTTCTTCGATAGTTTTTAGGAGTGTTTTCTTGGGGCATTCACTAGGGAAAAATGGTTTCAAGCTTTATGATCTAGACAACAACAAAATGGTTGTTTATAGAGATATTACATTTCATGAACTTATTTATCCTTTCACAACCTAGGAAGATTATGTCATTATGGCCCCAAACAGTCAAATTCCTTCACCTATCATACCTAACACCCTGAATAAATTCATGGAGGAGGATGTTATATGTGATCATCCTATTGAGCATACACCAACAGAACTCGAGTGTGATGATGATTAGTTACAAACTAGTAATTCACCTTTACCTACACCCATATCTGAAATAGCTCCTATTATACACAGTACAAGATTGAGAAAACCTCTAAATTGGATGAATGACTATGTATCAAATGATGAGCATAGTATATCAAGCTACCAAAAACCCCTACATGTCAATAAACTAACCAAATACACTCCTTCTACCTATCCATACATTGTACCGAAACACTTATCAAATGCACATATATGTTTTGTTGCAAATTTTTCTGAAGTACAGGAGCCAATATCATACTAGGAAGCAAAAGTCAATCCAAAATGGGTGAAAGCTATGAATGAAGAATTGAGGCTTTAGAAAAGAATAAACATGGGAGATCACTGAGTTACTAGTAGGAAAAAATCCTATAAGATGTAAATGGGTATTAAAAGTGAAACTAAAGGAAGATGGGAAAGTTGACAGATTCAAGGCAAGATTGGTAGCAAAAGGCTATAATCAAGTTGAAGGGGCAGATTTCCATGAGAGTTTTTCACCTAGGGCTAAGGTAGTGATTGTCATAATTTTCTTTGCCATTGTTGCATCAAAGTTATGAAGTCTACACCAACTTGATATTAACAATTCATTTTTGCATGGTTATTTAGATGAAGTTTTTATGGCATTACCAGAAGGATATGATAAGGCTAAACCAACTCAAGTTTGCAAATTAAGGAAATCACTATATGGACTTAAACAAGCCTTTAGACAATGGAACACAGAAATGACAACAAAATTATAAGAGTATGGTTTTAAGCAATCATGTCATGATAATTGCCTTTTATCCTTTCTAAATCCAATATATTTCTAGCTTTTCTAGTGTATGTAGATGATGTTCTAATTATAGGAAATTTTGAAGAAGAGATTGCAGTAGTAAAATCTTTTCTAGATGATAAATTTACCATCAAAGATCTTCAACATGCAAAATACTTCCTTGGTTTAGAAGTCACAAGATCTGAAAATGGTATTTATGTTAACCAAAGGAAATATGCTCTAGACTTTATTCAGATGCAGGGTTGATGGGAAGTAAACCTACTGCTACATTATTAATGAAGGGGCACAAGATGAGTATTGATGATGGTCCAAAATTAAAAGATCCTTATTCATACCAACAGTTAGTAGGAAGATTACTCTATTTAGGGTATACAAGACTTGATTTGGCTCATGCTACACAATATCTTAGCCAATACATACATGATCCCAACCAGCTTCATTTAAAGAATGCTTTGCATGTGTTGAGATACATCAAGAACAGTCCTTCTTTAGGACTGTATTTTCCAGCAAACAATTCTTTGATATTAGAGGCTTTCTGTGATGCAGATTGGGCCTCCTGTATTGATAGCAGAAAATCATTAACAGGATATTGCATTTTTTGGGAAATTTTCTTATTAGTTGGAAAATAAAGAAGCAAAGCACAGTGTCAAAATTCTCAGCTGAAGCAGAGTATATATCCATAGCATCAACGGTATGTGAATTGGAATGGATATCATGTATCTTGAGAGACTTTCAAATTCTAGAATTAATTCCTATACCTCTTCACTGTGACAATCAGGCTGCATTACATATAACAACCAATCCAATTTTTCATGAAAGAACCAAACATCTAGATATTGATTGTCACATTGTAAGGGAACAATTCAAGCTAGGCTTCATTTCACCAAATTTTTTTTTACAAAGGTTCTCAATGCTCCATTGTTTAACAAGTTAGTTTCCAAGTTAGGCCTTTGTGATTGTTACCAGGGCTTAACTTTAGGAGGGGATGTTGAAATATGAAGTTGTTTCATTAGTATTTTTTTCATTTTCTCTCACAAAGTAGTTAAGTTTTTTATCCTTTGTTTAGGTGTACATATTCTAGATCATTCTTATGTTGAGGTGTAAATAATGAGCTGTAATTTTTTTGTTACAAGTATACAATCTTCGTGCTTGTTTTTTTTCTATATATTAAATCTTTTGTACAGGTTCAAATGTAATGAAGAAAAACTTTCTCATCTACTGTGTTTCCTCTTCTTCATTATGCTTTTCTTCTTCTACAATGGTAAAAAGTTAAATCTACCATTATTACCTTTTACTCATAATTTGTTCATGGGTAGATGGGTAAGTAGGTCATATTGTCCTTTTCTTTACAGCGTCCTCATTTTTTGAAACAAATGAGGGTAGTCTAGTGTGTTATAGTCATTCAAAGTCACTGCTTTATTTGAAGATGAATCAGACACATTCCTTAGATTGTTAAGAAAGTTGAGGACTTGTTTTGGATGTTTTTATGAGCCATGTTCATATTTATTGCTAGTAATAACACTCATTTCTAATCATATGATTATGATTTATGTTGAGCTTTCTTGCTTATATGTTTATGTGATTTTGTGTTTGTGTTTCCATGTAACCGTTTGAGTGTGGAGATTGATGGTTCATTTGGGGATTCTGATACTAGAAGGAGTTTGGTTCAAAAAAGCTGTACATTTATTACAATGAGTCACTTCTCTGCTCTACCTTATATTGAGAACTATGTACTCATTAGTCTTCATAAGGTCATTTTTCACTTATTTCCTTAATTTTTTTCTTCTTTGAATCTTGACTTAGAATTTCCTACCTTCTTCATACCTTTCCTGCGACACAATTGTGTTGATCTTATTATTTCATAAAATTGTTGCCTAAGTTTTAGAGGCTGGAATAGTCAAAGTGAAATTAGAAATTATCTCTTTTAAAATATTTTCTATACTTTTTATTTATGATTATTTACTGGATGCAATGGATATGGAGCCAATAGTCATGAGTTGGGATTTTTCCAAGTGTGTAATTATATGGGTAGATTCTCTTTTCTATGGATCCGATTCCTATTTCTCTAGTGCCATATTATTATTATGCACAAAAGCACTTTAATGTATCAATCATTAGAATAACTCTATTAACAAGACAAATAGAATATCATGTAACTCAACCATCCTAGTTAACGTACTTCATGATTGAATAAACAACTTTTTACATTTTTAATCCATCTTTTCTATAGCAACAATATCTTATGCATCTATTATTCATTAATTGATTTAATAATATGGTGGCTAAAGCCTTATATAAAGTTCGTAATGAGTTTTTGCAGTCCATCAAGAATGCATTAGCAGAAGAGATGAACCAAAAAATATAAGTTGAAAAGGAGAGAATGAGAAAGGAATTAGAACAAAAGAAAGTTGAACATTTTGAAATGAAAAGGCAATTAGAACAAGATAAAGTTGATAGAGAAGAAATGATGAAATAAATGTTCTCCCTTATTCAATCTCAGCTTCGGCAAGCTACTGACATAGACATGCTTTGTAAATTGATTACACCTAATCAATTAAGAAAGGAATCTTCTATTCCTACAAACTATACATACCAAACTAAGAATATCAGGTAACAAATTTCTTTAATTCACTATTTTTGTACATCATCTTGTTATCTTTTTTGTTAAGATTAGTCGCTTATGTTCATTCTTTCTAAATTTGTTCATAAAAATAATTGAATCATTTTGTTGTTAGTTTTTGGACTATATTATTTGTCTTGATTAAATTGAAGTCATAACAAAATAGTTAGCAATTCATTTTTCAAATATATCAACCTATTTGTGAGCATATATAGGATTTTAACAATGCTAATCTATTTTTTGTTTGTTTGTTTCTTTTTTTTTGTAAGATGGTAATGATTAGGAGTGAACAACAAGGTACTTGGTGAAAGATTTTGGAGGGCATATACATATTGGTTTTGTTAGATTAGTTCACTTATATTCCATATGGAATGGAGGACGATATTGTAAATGAATATCTTAGCTAGTGATTCTTTGTTTTTGTATTATAAATATGTTAAAAGATTAATTTTATAAGTCCTTATGGACTATGTATTATAAATAAATTCTTTGTTGTTTACATTTGATAGTATGTACGGAAGTAAGATGTACATTAATATTTATATATTTCTTTCATTGTATATATGTATGTTGCCTACATAATGATAAGAGTTTGATTTTACGTTAAATAATATTGGTAATGAAAGAATAATTTATTATTATTATTTTTTACAAATTGTTGCCTAAAAAAATGTACTTTGTTGCCTTATAAAGACTTAAAAGTGTCACAATACCTATTTAACATTGTTGCAATAGTTGGAAACTAAAGTGTTACCTTAGTCAAAACTTAAAGAAAGATTTTTTATTTTGTTGCCTAACTAAAAAATTATGTTGCGTTATATTTATAGTAGCGTCAATTATTGTAACGATATAAATTATGTTGCCTTAATAAAAAGGCAACAATAATTGCACTTATAGCTATGATTTTATCTGTTGCCTAAAGCATTTTTTGCTGTAGTGTTAAGTAAGCAAATGAGGGGCCATTTTACCTTGAAGATTTTAACTCTTTTGCCTACTACACTCCATAAAAAATCTTTAATTAACCTATCAATGGATTTTAGGGTTCTTGTTGGTGAAGTTAGGTTAGATAGTCAATACTAACTTTTAGGTTAGATAGTCAATACTAACTCCAATCTTCCTTCATAAGAAAGTTGTTTATTACATCATTTACTTAGTATTATGTTAATAGAGTTTAGAAGATGAATACAATTTGATGCAGTGAGATTATTTAAGGTTATAGTTGCTGTAAGATATATTAGGGGAAGCTATGGGTGACTTAAGCCTTAATGTTAGTAAGTGGAGCTAAATTATCTCTGACTCCCACAAAGAATATATAAGAGCTCTACGATAGATCAAAGGCCAAACTCAACAAGGATTTGAAAGTCTCCAATGATCTAAAATGTAATTCAATAGATTGAGAGTTTGTTCCACATAAAAGTAGCGAGTCAATAGTAAAATAGAACTAGAATAAATGAAGCTTACTACACTTGTAATGGTATTTGAATTCTAGTTCTTTAGCAATGTTAAGCTTAGTAAGTCTTGTCAAAATCTTGATACAAATTATAAAGAGATAAAGAGGGGGGGGGGGTGGCACCTTGTCTCAATTCATATGCTAGTTTGTTTAGTTTTTTAGGCTCCCCATTTATAAATATTAAGTATGAGACTGTTGAGATGAGATTAAGGATCTATGTTATAAACTTGTTTGGGAAATTCATGGCTTGCAAAGAGTTAATGATGAAAGACTAGTTTAAAGAGTTAAAGGACTTGGCAAAGTCAATTTTTAGAGCACAACTTTTAATGGAGAGCTTAGAGTTATCATTTTTGAAGAGTTTTTAGGCTGTCAAAACATTATCAGCAATGTTTTTAATAAGAACAAAGGCACATTGTGATAGGTTTATTATTTTATGTAAGAAATTCTTTAGCCTATTAACAATAATTTTTACAATGATTTTATAAACCACATTGCAACATACAATAAGTCTATAATCCTTTTAAAAGGAGGGGTTAGCAACTTTAGGGATCAAGTAAATGTAAGTTTAGTTAAATTCAGAAAGCATTTTTATGAAACTTGAAAATTTCCCTTACAACCTTCGTCACCATGTGAATTATTTGGTTCTAGTTTTTTTTTTAAATAAAATATGTTATTCAAGTTATCCATATTTGGGAACTTTGTCAAGGTGGAAAGAGATTAAGGTACTATTGAGCTTCTCTAGTGTAACATTCTTGACCAAGTCAAAAAAGGCTGAGTGATTAAAGCTAATCTTAGCTCTTTAGGTCACTTCTTTGCATGTTCCAAACAACTTTTTAAAATATTTTTATATAATGTCCTTGAGCTCTTTTTTCTTACTAATTTCATTTCCTTACTCATCAAGAAGAGATAAAACTTTGTTTCTTTTTCTCCTGGCTTAGGATATTATGGTAGAACTTACAATTTCTTTCGCCCTTGCTTACCCACATTGTTATGGACTTATGCTTTAGTTGGGAATTAAGACCCTCTAGTATAGGTAGATAGTTTCTCATGTCATTAACTTCCTATACTTTGAGGGAATTATTAGTAAGATTTGGGGCTAGTTGCTCTTAACATTTGTTGAGTGTGTCAAAGGCCTTCACTTTATATAAAACTAATTTATCAATTATCCTCTTTTGAATATTGATGAGTTTAAATTTGAATCCCTTAAGTTTCTGCATACAATTGTATGTTTATGATCCATTAACATTAGTGGTGCTTAATCCTTTAATAATTGCTTCACTAAAACAAAGGTGTTCTAAAAGAGAGTTAAAAAAAATCTAAATTTGGGATCTTCTTTTAGTAGCAGCTTCCTTAGTGTGGATGAAGATCAGAGAGTAGTAAAATGTAAGTTAGCTTCCAAAAATAGCAAGGATAAGAGGAAATGAGAAGAGCTAGGGGAGTTCAGTAGGCATTTGTTTAGCTTCTTCTATATGAACTAGCTTCTAGACTGTTTTTTATTCTATGTATAGCGGTGTCCAGTGTAGCTCAAATTTTTTAGTTCTAATTTTGTGATGATCTAAGATAGTTCATTAGGATTCAAGGTCTAGTGTCTAAGGATTCAAGGTCTCTCCATAATTTTTTCCTTTGAAATGAGCAATTAGAAGCATATATCACAATGATGGGTAAAGAGGAGATTGTGAGCAAGTAAAAAGAGATTGTAGTGTATAAACTAATCACAGAAGGACTGGTTGATTAGTTGAAAGGTAAAAGGATCAAAGGAGGTGAGAATCCTCCCATTATAGTGTGCATCTTGGTTGCCTAGAATTGTCTATGCCTTGTTCAAAAACCAGAGTCCTTTTTGAAGGGGCTCCTTTATTTTGGTTTTTACCAAATGAAAAAAAGTAGGCTTCCTCAAGTATACATAATCCTTAAAGGCTATATGTTGAAAGCATTTTACTATATTTTGATTTTTTTTAATGATTTGGTACCCAATTTGATTTATATTTTATTAACAAATCTTATTTTTTCTCTTCAATGAAGAAGGAACTAATTTGGGAAGCTAGAGCCAAGTTAGAGAAGTTTTTGTATGGATTTAGATAAACATGGTTAAATATAGACATGTATTTATAATAAGGGTTAAACACATTCTTTTTTTTTTCCTACTGTGCTTGCTGCTTTTGACTCCAAGTCTTCTATCTTTGGATCCTTTGCTTCTCGTGATTCTTCTAGTCGTCTAGGCTATTTATCCTTTTTTTTCTTAGAGAACTTAGAAAATAAAGAAACATGAACAAAACATAAACCCATTTCATAGCCTTCATAATCATGTTCCCAAGATAAACCTTTAGTGTATGAAAAAGGAATTACTAGGAAATATGGATAAAATAAAGTCTTATATTTATGATCCATGTTGGTAGTGATTTTTACATAAATTAGGATTTTATTTACAATTGTGAGAACATAGGACCAATATAGGTCAAATCTATTATAGGAATTTACAGAATGGGTTAATGCATTCTTAGGAGTTTTGATTAGAAAAGACTATAAATCAACTTAAGAAAAGGGATTGTATGTATTGAGAAATAATATGGTTATAACTTTAGAATTTCTATCAATCCAAGAAACTAGGGTTAATCATTAATTTTGAAAATGGATATTTGAATTGTATTATGATACTTTTTAATATAATTTGGAAATACAACTAAGTTATAAGTGAATTATTTTAAAGCATTTTTAGTATCCTAATGAAAAAAGAAAATAAAGTGTGAATAAGTGAGCATTAAATAAATTTACTCTATTAACTTTAAACCAAGTAAAAAGGTCAAATTTAAAGAGTAGTGCTAGTAGTCATTTAAAATGATGACCTAATTAATGGTTAGTATTTATGACAAAGTGTTTACTTTCTAGTTAAAAGGTTAGTTGACTTTTCAAATAAATCTCTAATTGCTCCTCTGTTAATTTAAAAGTCAATGTTTTACTTTTCTTTTAATAAGGATTATGAAAATATTTAAAAGCTAAAACATATTTCTTATGGATGTTCACTTTACGCATTAGGTTGGCTTATGTAGATTAAGTTAAGTTTCAAAGATTATAGAGTTGACTTAAACTGATTTATAACTTGATGTAAATACATAAATGCCTAATAATTTGATGAATTCTACAATTGAATGAATAGTAGAAAATTTAGAATGATGTGATTGATTTCTTAAATTCTTTCCTACAGTTGCCACCTATTTAAATTAATAGTAATAAAATTTATCTGTTAAGCTTAAGTAAAAGCTTAAATATGAGGGAATTAGATAAGTGCTAATTGGGTTATAATTTTTAGCATGATTTTAGGAGCATTTCGGTTGTATTTGGATAGTTTTTATAAGATTTGGTACTCATTATTATTATTATTTATTTATAAGCCTTTAAACCCCTTAGTGTCCCTAGTTGAAAAGTTATATTCTCTTAAAAGTTTACTTAAAGGATAGTTTTTATAAGATTTAGTACTCATTATTATTATTATTTATTTATAAGCCTTTAAACCCCTTAGTGTCCCTAGTTGAAGAGTTATATTCTCTTAAAAGTTTACTTAAATGCTACCCATAAACCTTGACCTAAACATAATATAGTAATTAACTTCAAAATTAATAACACGAGATATACAAATTCAAGTCTTAAAAGAATTGTAGACTTTCAATATATGATATTTCGTAAGCGAATATCAATACAAATAAGACAAATTAAATACTATTACACCAGCTTTAAAAAATCTATATTGTGAATTTATAAGTCCTCATAAGATATCACTCGTTCACATAAGTGCTTGAAATTTGGTATGGTACTCTCATCTTTACTATAGGCTTAAAAGTCATCCAATCTCTACTACTAAAATAGATGTAAACAAGCATAAATCAGAAGGACTTTGATTAGGGATATTATGGGTCAAAGATTTAAATAGGCTAACAAAAGAAAGGGAACAAAGGATAACAAAGATATTCACAATCAATAGAGCAATATAAATAAGTCTATAAAAGAATAAATCATCTATTATTCCACTAACTCGCATATTCTTGCAATTGCTCCTTTACCTTCATATTTTGTAATCATAAGAATCCATGCTAACCAATTTTCAAAATGATTTAAAAAATTAAATTGGCCCAAGATTTCCTTTTTGGTATTGCTACTTTCATACACTTTACCATTCCCTATACTTATTTCCTTGTATCTCGTTCCTAAGAATCGCGTTAAATTACTAGCAAAAGCTCTACTAATCATGAATTAGAGAGTAATTATTTGCCTTTCTTTTAGGTTCAAGGTTTTTTAGGAAAATGTTACAAAGAAAAGGCTAAAATTTCATATAAAACTAAAAAATGCTCACTAATGGATGAATGTATCCTCTTTATGCTTGGACAAATCTTAATATAATCTTAAAAGATGAAATGCAAGTTCAAAAAGTTCAAAATCAAATTAGGTATCCATATAAGAACAAAGATACATGGTATGATAACTCAAATCCTCATAGGAGCATATAAGTTAAATAAAATTATAATGACTTAATAAATTCAATTTCTTAGCATTCACAAAGTCAAATTTACAAGAAAATTACTTAATTATATTATATATCTAATATTTAACAACCAATATTAACTAAAAATTATATATAAATTGATGCCATAAACCTTAAGTAACTAAAAAAATCTTTAAAAATTAGAAAATTTCATACAATAAGACCAATTTCTAAATCACCCCTAAGCTTAAAATATTGTCCTCAACATTTTGTATCAAGAGTAAGGAAATAAAAAGATATTAAAAAACTCGGTCAAAACTTGTATAGCTAAAAAGGAAATTCTTGTTTTAGAGTACTTAATAAATTTCAAGATTTGTATAACTAAAACAAACCTTATAGAGGCTCATAAAGAAAGCAAAATCTGACATTTATAAAACTTCTAAAATTCTTAAGTTAACCAAAATAATAAATAAAATATAAAGGTTAGTCAAAACAATACCTAAAACATCCTAAAACTAAATATATGTTTGCATGTAAGTAAGCCCAAGGTCATTGGGGCAAAGGTGAAAGGCTCGAGATTACATATTATAATTATGCTATCAAAATTGACTTTAAGAAGGCTTTTGATAGTGTGGAGTGGATGTTTATAATTATGATATTAGAGGTGATAGGATTCCCCGATAAATTCATTAAATGGGTTGAAGCATGTACAATAACCACTTCAAATTATGTTCTAATTAATGGGATACCTATAGGAATCTTTAAAGAAACAAGAGGTTTTAGACATGGCGAATCTATTTCCCATATTTGTTTATCCTTTAAATGGATGTCCTAACTCAATTATTTCACTATAATGTGGATAGGGAAAAGGGTTTCAAATTTCATACCAAATGCAAGAAAGTTTCTATAATCAACTTATGCCTTATTGATAATTTTTTTCCATTTTACAGAGCTCATCTCCAATCAATTAATATCCTAGTGTCCTCTCTAAACAAATTTAAGGATATTTCAGGCTTAGTAATCAATATGGAAAAGACTCATTTTGTAATGGCTAATAGTGTGGATAGTTTGGAAAGCGATATATTTGCAATCACTTGTATAGAAAGGAAGCAATCTTCATTATGCTATTTAGGCCTACCTATCTCCACAAAAAGGATTCAATTTCATGAATGTTATCCTCTAGTGGAAAGGATATAGCAAAGATTAAGCTTATGGACCAATAGATTTTTATCTTTTAGGGAAAGATTATAATTAAAATTAGTTATAAATTCCTTATATTTCTATTGGTCCACGAGCATATTCCTGACTTAAAAAGTGGTAAAGGCAATTAAAAAGCTAGCGCAGAGGTTCTTATAGGGAAAACATAGCTGTAATGGAAGAATAATGAAAGTTAGATGGGATGAGGTATGTAAGACAAAGAATGTTGTGACTCGATCTCGGAGTCGGACCCCAACTGGGAAAACGGAAAACGAAAACGGAAAGAGAAACATACGAAAGCGAATCAAAAGCAAAGCGTGCGGAAACAAACGAAAGGAATCGGATACAAAACAGAAAACGAAAGGACAAATCGAAGAAGCAAATCGAAAACAAAGAAACGGTTTGATCAAACTGAAAATCACATTCCGACATCCGAAGCGTGTACTTTAGAAAACTATCGTGTTGGAAACCATACGACAATCGGTCTAATTCAATCAAAACCGGTATAATTTTTTTTTCTTTTTCTCATTCATATTATTCATCTATATTCAATCTTATACAAATCGAACCAATATAATTTCCCCATTTAATGTCACTTTTTAATTCAAAAATTCCAAGAAAATTCGGGGTCCAACAAAGAAACATGGGGGCCTAGGGATAATTCCTATTGCCACTACCAATAAAGTACTAATGTTAAATAAGATTTGGCATATATTGAGTAATATGGACTCTTTGTGGATTAAATAAGTTCATTCATATATTCTTAAAGGGAATTCCTTATGGTCCATCTTTCCTAAAGACTTACAATCTTAGATTATTAATAACCTAACAAGGTTAATGGAAAAGATGGAAGTTGGAGTGTCTTGTAGGGTAGGTAATAGGAGAAAAGCCTTCATTGGTATGATAATCAGATACGGTATGGTCCCTTAATTAGATTTTCGTTAGCAGTACAATGTTGGAGTAACCTCCCACCTAAAACTAAAATTATTGTGGTTATTTTTGAAGGGAGAAGTAGAGAATTTCCTAGACAAGTGTTGCATCTAACTCCAAATTATACTCCCAATTGCTTAATACAAGACACCTTCTTTTAGTTGGACTAGCCTTCTTATTCCTTTAGTAATAAAGCATATGGGGAGTGGTTAGTTTAGGGATAGCACATCAATTTAATTATTGATCAAATCACATTAAGACAAATAATTAATATAATTTTAAAATTGGGGTTTCATCTTAATGAATATAATCTTATTATATTAATATATCTAACATAATATAATTATGAAAATAACTTTTTTAGCCATTTGCTTGATTTTAATTGATGATTTGATAACTAATTTAATTTAATAATTCAACTCCTTAAAAAATAAATAAATTTCAAAATATTCCTAATAAAATTAAACCTTTGAATTTTTTTCAAAAATTAGAAAACACTTTTTCCAAATTTAATAGGAATTTAAATCGATTTAATCTTAATTGAAATAATTTAATTAAAAGTAAGGCTTAAAACACAAAACTAGAAGAAAAATAAAATTTGAGTATGATATTCACACACCAGAATGTTTATGTATGGCACGTGAACTAGACACATCTCCACTGTATGCATTATCCAGTTATGGGTACATTTTCCTCATCTTCTTCATAGACTAGTGTTTTTTGTCTTTTGTCACCACATCCTTTCTTATTTCTAATTGTTGTCGCCTCAGCCTCCTTCAACTATTTGTAGTTCAGTTATGTCATCTCCTACCATCGGTACTTCATGTGTTTTCTTCATCGCACCAAGAGCTTCATACTGCGTGAATTCTCCCTTTGCTAGTCACCAGTGGCAACCATTAAAAGAACCACCTTTGTGTGTCAATGGGATGAGGATCAACTATTTCGTACAATCAAACAAAACTTAGAAAACATAAAATATAAAGCCAAAAATACATCCAAAGTCTTCAATAAGCTTTTCACGTTTTCAAGAAATCTTAAAACTTTGGGTGGGGTAAGTGTCGTGTTTCCAATTACAACAGAAAAAGGGAAGTATACGATTAAAAATATTATATAGAAACCACAAAACGGATTTACAATAACAAATAAAATCATCCAGTTTCCAAAAGTAGAAAGATGATGAAGAAAATTATATTATTCAATAAAACGTAAAAAAGTCCTAATCAAAATGACCTCTCCCTGCCATGACCTTTCTGCCACTTGACCTCTATCACTGCTTCCATCTCTTTCACCCTCTTTCCCCTGCCATTGCCATTCCTCCCCCAGATAGCATAGCAAATCAGTTCAAACTCAAACTCTAGAAAGAAAACTTAGCTTAGCCCTTAGCCTTCAGATCTCAACCTACAAACAACTAGACATTTACCACTGCCTCCATCTCCATTTCCATCCTTTCCCCTTGAAAACATAATAGAAGTAGCAATTGCTGTCATCTCTTCAAACTCTAAGAATACTTAGCTCAGCTCTAGCCCTCAAATCTCTTGGTCAAACCTGCAAACAACCAGAACAGTTGGTTACCAAAAAAAATTGACACACAATTTCTAACTCTTCATTCAACCATTAAACAATCCATCTCCCCTAATCCTAACCCTAACCCTAACTAAACCCCTCCCTCCTCTTTTAAACCTTCTGCACCACTCCCCTCTTCCCCATCCTTTTCTACATCTATCTCACTTCCTACTATGGCTGCTTCTCCTAAGGGATTTGTCCCTACTGATGTAGACTCAGCTAAATGACTGAAGAAAACTTGGAAATGGATGGTTGGAGATAGCTCTGACTCTTCTTTGGTATTTAACCCTCCAGTATAAGTTGATGGTAAGTTAATGGTGGTTCTTAGTCTAGATGTTTTGCTGCAGGGAGTTAAGATATGGGAAGCTTCACTTGTGGCATTTTTCATGGAAAAAAGGCCTGTATTTATGATTATATAGGCGTGGACTTTGAGAAATTGGAAAGGAAGAGGCCTAATGAAGGTTATGCTTACTGAAGAAGACAATATAATCTTTACCTTTCTTCCAAATCATAAGCTCAAAAGGTAACAGAAGAGGGCCCCTGGCATATCTCTCAACTTCTACTTTTTCCCAAAAATTGGCAACAGGGGATAGAGCTTAAAAAATTAAAATGATGAACATTTTCTTATGGGTAAACATTCACAATATCCCATTAGAATATTGGACTACAAAGGGGTTAAGTATGTTTACGAGCTACTTGGGGAAACCCATCTGCATTGATGAGAATACCGCTTTAAGGAAAAGAGTTAGATTTGCTCAATTGTGTATGAGCATGGATATGTCTAAGGAAATGAAGGATAGTATCTCTATTCTAAGGTTGGCAGATGTAAACTCTTTTAGAGAAGACAAAGCCTTGTTGACATACCAATATAAACCGTCTCTTAAAGCTCAAGGCAAAGAATGGAAACCGATGAGTAGGGTCTTTATAAAAGGTGACTATTAGGAAGTAATGGGTATAGAAAAAATGATCCAGAAGAAATCAAAGAAATTGAGGAGACTGAACAGGCAGCAGAAAACCAAGAAAAGGTTCAGACAGTAAATGTCTCCCCTAAAAAACAGGAGGACATTCCGAAGGGCAATAAAACTGAATCTATTCAGATAATCGAAGTTCTTCATAATCAATCAGAAGATTACTACAAAGGAGGGAAAGTTCAGGGATCTAGTGGTGTAAATCAAAATAAAGAATCTTTGGATGCACAATAGAATGAAAAAAGTCTATCCAGGCCTGATTTGCATAATGGTAATAATCAAGAGGAGCAGTTTAAGCAGATCACCTCTAGGAAAAGTAGTAGGAGCAATAGGAAAAACTCCAAAAGGAAAGCTAATTGATTATGACTTTAATTGTATGGAATGTGTGTGGAATAAATAACCCTTCAAAGATTAATGCTTTAAAGGATTTTGTGCTAAAGGAAAGGCCTTGTGTTTTTTGTATGTTGGAGACTAAAATTAGAGAAGCTAATCTAAATAAACTGGTTTATCTAGGTAGCAAATGGCAGTTCATTACAAATCATCAAAGTCATACATATAGAAGGATTATTATAGCTTATAATGGTGATTATTTAAAACTAGAAGTCCTGGAATCTAGTCAGCAGCATATTCACACTAAGATTTATTTCAAAATGGAAAATTCTTAGGTTTTAGGTACTTTTGTCTATGGATTTAACGCTATATTCCAAAGAACTAAACTCGGAGTTCCCTAAGAAGGATCAAGTATTCAATAAATTCCCCTTAGGTAGTATGTGGGGATTTTAATACTACTTTGTTCAAATTAGAGGCCAAAGGTAATTGTAACCTTCTTAACTACTCCATTAATATGTTTGAATGTATACAGGAGGTGGAACTTATAGATCTAAAATCTGAAGGTCATAAGTTTACTTGGACAAATAAACAATGCTCTATTTGGCACATCAGGAAAAAATTAGATAAAGCTTTGGTTAATGTGGAATGGTTACATTCTTTCTCAAGAAGTTCTACGAAATTCCTAAACCCTAGTATCTTAGATCATACTCTTATAAAGATTGATAATTTATTCACCACCTCCAGAGTCCATCATACTTTCAAATTTAATAATTTTCTAGTCAACATGGAGTGTTTTCAAGAAGCAACAGACAAAGGATTGGAGTATAGATATTATGGGACTAAGCAGTACATTTGTATTAAAAAATAAAGGCTGTTAAACAAGAGATGAAGTTTCTTAATGGTAAGAGAGATCAGAATCTGACTAAGGAGATTGATATATCTAGGGATAAACTATCTTCTGTTTAAAAAGCATTGACCGAGAGTCCTTTGGAAGGAGCTCTAACAATAGCAGAGAAGGATGCACTTAAAAATTACTTAGAAGTAGTGGATAACCAATGTTCTTTTCTGAAGCAGAGAGCTAGAATAAGTTAGTTAAAAGAGGGAGATAGATGTACAAAGTTCTTCTTCAATTCTATGTTAGCTCGAAAGATATATCCTTAATAATAAAGACAAATCCATTCAAATCCTAGTAACAACTGGAACACAATAAAAAGTATTTAGTTCTAGT
>JAOSBK010000002.1:28195374-28206431 GCA_027568895.1 Erythroxylum shatona
GGGCCCAAGTGATTACCGAAACTCTGATGTGTGCAATAATGTTTGCATCTTTGTGACTAAAATGGTTTTAAATAAATCGGGCCGATTTGATTATCGATTTTTACGCGTATACGTTAATTGTTTTTTTAAAAAAAATTCCAATGTCATTTGATTGTTAATTGTCTCCAAATGCTGAGCTTCGGAAGCAGGGTCCAGCAATAATATTTAGGATTTTGTTGTTGTCAGTCAGTATGAGGGAAGAAGAAGAGATACGTTTCCTTCTCTGCTTTCTTATAAACATAAATGTCGGAGATTATAAACATAAATGTCTACGCGAAAAAGTTAAAATGAGAGGCTTTTTTGAAAAGTTTCAAATTTGAACTTCTTAAAAAGTTGTATTTTAACTTCTAAAAAAGTCATTTCTATTTAAAAAGTGCTTTTGGATTTTACAACCAAACACTCATTTTTCTTAAAAATAGCTTTTGCGATGACAAAAGTGTTTTTTCAACCTTCAAAAGTTGAACCAAACAGGCATTGGCATTTGCTAGCAATAAATGGTTAAAAATAATAAAATAGAGAATTCTGTTTCCTTTTTGATATCATAAATAAGATGAGACTTGACTTTTAAGGTATTAAAGCTCCGTATATTTTACAAATTGTTACATATATATAAGAGTTAATTGGGTACTAGTAAATTGGAAAATATGCTACAACTTATTTCCTAAGTGGTTGTGCTAAATTTATGACTCGGCCTACCCCAGGAAGATCATCGCTTTCATTTTCACGACTCTTTCAATGATAAGAAAGGGAAGGAAATGGTGTAGGGTAAAGAAATCACATTTCCTCAATTGACTAAGTTCTTTGTCTCATTCTATAAATGTTATCACCCTTGTCCCATTATCTTATTTATCTTACTCTTCTCTAATACTTAAAAGTAAGGTTGTATATTAGAGATTTTAATTTAAACTAGTTATTGTTGTACTCTTCCCTGTATTGAGAACTTTCGCACAATTATCGATTTCTGAAATTACTCCCACGTAATTTTGATACATTTTACTGAAATTCCATTTTGCAGGGAGAAGAAAATGTGAGACTAAGAGCAAACAAATTATAATAAGAGGAAAAAAAAAGAACAATACTTTGCCACAAGATATATATAATAAGCGATATGGAAAAGAGGCGTTAAAAAACAAAAAGTTCTTTAAAAAGACAGGAACAGTAGAAAATAGTTGCCCTTAGCTTAGTCTGTTGTTTTAATGAGCTCCAGGACGGAAACTCTCCTAATCCACAAAAGTCAGTAACTTTGCTGACAATGTATTTACATATATGTACGTCATATCCAAAGGACAATAGAATGTCTTCTTTTCTTTTGGTATGTTTTCAACAACATTCCTTCCATTCACCAAGCACAAAGAGGGAAATAGTGATCTTACATCAACTATTTTTACATAATTAGGCCAATCTCATCATAGTTTAGTCACTATGTTCAACTTACATGCACCAGAGCCATGTCCATTAACTTAAACTTGATGTCCTCTCTCGCTTTTTTCTTGTATAAACGACAAGACTTCATATCTAAGAAAGCGAAAGGTCATATGGAATTGTTTACTGTTCGTTTTCTTAATTAAAGTTAGGGTTGATATTGATCTTGTAATGTACAAAACACATTTAAAATTGACCTACAATTTTCAGGGCTATTTAGTGAAGGCTGAAGGGAGACTGCCATAGAAATTAATGAGGTCAGAAGTGAAGAGATTCACATGAGAACACATAATCTAAAGGGAAATGTGACGTAGGGTGGGTAGAGAGAAAGAAAGTGGATAATGAGACCACTCAGTGTGCCTTATTAGCCACCAAAATAACTCAAACTCAAAATGGACAATCTATAACAGGCTCTAGCTGTGTGTGATAGCCCGTGTCTTTACTATTGAAAATGAACACTTTTTATTTACTCATTATCATTGTAGACAGCTCAACATTACAACTTTCTTTTGCAGATGATTTACTCATATTATGTGCTAATTGCACTATTTCAATTGAGGTTATCTTATCATTTTTTATAGAGATCCAATGAAATTTCTAAGTTGAGATTTAATCCTAAAAAGAACTCTGCTTATTTGTCTAACCTAAGTTTTGATGACTTCTCAAGGGTGATTATTGAAGTTGGATTGTCCATTCACTAGTTACCATTTACTTATTTGGGATTCCTTTCTCCATTAGGAAGCTTAAGGAAACTAAATGTAGATCTCTCATTAATAAAGTTTAGAAAAGAATTTCTACTTAAACCAACAGTTTTTTATCTTATAGAGGTAGACTTCAACTTTCAATTTCAATTTTAAATAACCTACACATCTATTGGCTATCTCAGTTAGCTATTCCTAAAGGAATGCTGAAGAAGATTGATAGAAGTATAAGAGACTTCATATGGCATGGGCTAAATTCGAGTGGTTAGAAGGCTTTCAAAGTTAAGCGGAGTGTCATTTGTCTTCCTAAAGAGAATGGAGGGTTAAGAATCAACTCTGCTAGTAGACTGAACAAAGTATTATTAGCTAAAAGGCTCTGGAGAATATGTTATGAAAAGGAGAGCCTCTTGGTGAAATGGGTGCATATATTTCATATCAAACAAAGAAGCATTTTAATTTGAGCACGACCATGGGACTTTATACACGAAATGTAGCCAAAGATGAGGTAATAATGTCAGAGGGACCAATAACAAGATCAAAAGCTAAGAAGTTCAAAAAGCACTTTAATCCTATATAGGTCGAATTGTAGATGGTATGGAATCTCAAGAGATAATGAGAGCCAATGGCATCATAATTAATCGAGTTGGGCGGAATGTGCAAGAAGGCTTGCATTCTTGTTTAATTAATTATTTTATGTTAGAATCATAACTTTCAACAACCCACTACTTTTTTCTTAGGCTTGTTTAAATCTTTTAGGTTTAATGGGTCATATTCTAGAAATATTAGTTTGGGATTTAATTATCTTAGTAAAAGGCCCATGTTTCAAGGCCTTTTACGTAATTAAGGTGTCTTTCTTTTCAAAAGGTATAAATATATCACAATAAACATTATTTAGAGTTATATTGGATGAATAACGTATTCTATAAGGGAGGATTTTCTGTCTTCTTCTATTGCATCAAGAGTTTAATTCTTATCAAGGTAAACACTTGTGGCGAATTTCTATTCTTGCTTTTAAATCAACCTTATTATATGTGTTTCCTTTCATATAATTGATTAGGGGTTCATTAAGGTTGGGGATTTTGTCTTGTTCATGTTCTATCCAAAGTATGTGTTTAAGGGATTTCGAGTTCTTTAGCCTTGAGGTTTTGCATCATATTTGGTCAATCTCTCAAAAAAGTACTTAGTCCTATACTTTTCAAAAAATCATATGTTATAGGTCAGTTATGCATCCTCATATTGGGCACTACATTAGAGATGGTAGAAGTACTAATTTCTAGTTTGATAATTAGCATTCTGTTGGGCCTTTATGCTACACACAATACTTAACTGCTCATAGAGGACTGATCCCTGAAAACACCATGATGCATAAACTTATTCAAAATGACAACTGATATTGTCCATTTCACACTTGTAGGGGAATTAATCCAATTACAGACTATATGCTAGGCCATTTACTAGATTAGAGGCTAAAAGATGAAATCATATGGGAGTTATATAGCTCACATGAGTTTAGTGCTCTTTCATGAAACCTACTTCTAGGTCCACTCATCAGGTTTTCCCTTACAAATTGGTATGGGTTTCAGGAATAGCTAAGGCTCATTCATTCTTTCTTTAGTTAGCAGCTATTCAAATGCTAGGAACTAGAGATAGCATTAATTTCCAAATCCCTAATAAGACTTGCTCTTTATGTACTAGTAAAGTTGAATCTCTTGGTCACATCTTTTTTAAATGTTGTCAAACAAATCAATTATAGAGAATTTCTCAACTTGTTTAATCTGCATGAAAAGAGCCTCAGTTGGTTGGAAAGTCTAGCTTGGATCATGGGTTTGAAATAGAAAAGTAAGGAAGATTGCAAGATGTTTAAAGTTGGTTTTGATATGTTAGTGCATTTCATTTGGAAGATGAGAAACATCATTATAGGTGTTTTCCTTAATATGTATTTCGTTGTTTGTTACACTCCAATTATTCAGGATGAATTTCATTTCACATTGTAATTTCTACCTCTTTGAGTGAATACGTTACTTATTTTCTAAAAAGAAACCAAGTTAAGAAACCACTTGTCAGGTAGATTAGATACACTACTCTTTGCAAGTTTTTAAAATCACTGGTGAGTGACTAATCATGAAGGAGGTCTGTTGTTTTCTTCTGCTACTTGGGAGAGAGCCTTCTCGTTCTACCCCATTGAGTCACAATCAGAATTGTTCTATGTTGAAGAGAGTATTGAAATTTTGTAAATTTGTCTGCTGTGTTCACCTTGAATGAGAGTGTTTTTTCATGGATACTGAAAGATATTATTATCATAGATATTGATATATAATCTTTTCCTTAAACCTTGTTTAACATTTAAACATTTGAATATATCTTATTATGCTTTATGAATCATTTCTATATCACATGTTAGGAAAGGGAGATGAAGGTCGAAGAACTCTTGTTGTATATTGAGTCCTTAATTTCGTCACTTACGAATTTCAGCAGAAAATAAAGTTTGGAATAAATGAAGCATGACTCTTCTTCTATGACAAATAGAAGTAAACAAGGAAAGTTTTGTAAAGGGTTTGTTTAATTCCAATGCTCTTCTCCTTAGCATTCATGAAATGAATACATTTGGGTCATTGTTGTCAATTTCTTTTCAGAAATTGACCTTTTTGTTCCTTTCAAAGATTTGACTATGACTCCTAACATGTATACTTATTTTTCGTCATGGTGTATTCATCTCAACTCTCTAAAAAGTAATATAATTGACCTTTGTATTCTTTTAAGAGCTTGGACTATTCCATATAAGATGTATACTAATTTTTTAGTTAGGGTGCTTCATCTCAACTATTCCTTTGTTCAACTTATATAATCAATGCAAATTCTCTAACTCGTAACTGTTCTAATAGTGATCAATTCATTATTATCATTCTTAATCATAGTTATACCCCCTTTTTTTAAAAATTACTTAAACTCACTAACTCATTCACTATTAGATATAGGATATATTATTCGTTATCAAGTAGTTTAAACAACTCTTTTTAAAAAACTTATTTCATATTGGGGGCCAATCTTCTTTGGTGTTTAATAAGGATCTTGTAATCATCTTCTACTAATATTCTATGTTTGAAAATGTATGTACTAATGCCTTTGATATCATGAATAATGTTTCATATGACATTTTGTGCAATATATGGAATTTATACAACACATGGTTAAAGCTTATATCACCAACAACAAGGAATAGAAAAGGGGTAAAAGATATAAATCTCCCTTATAGTTTAAGAAATTTGGGAAAAACCTTCTGATTGATAAATTTTTTTTAAAAACTCCTTTTAATTTTTTACTTTTCCAAAAAAATCCCTTATTTTAGACTTTGGTTTTTTAAAAAATAATGACAAAACACATATAGTATGAAAATCCAACACAGACTAATCAAATTTCATTACTATAGTAACCCAACTCAGGTTTAAACAATTATATTTGACTTGAATTAATAATTAAAGATATTTATAAAAAATTATTTTTTGTGACAAGTTTAATTATTTCAATTTAAGTTTTAGAACTGTGTTAAATCATAATTATTCCATGTTTGACCTTTATGCTACATGTGTTTCATAGTTATTTTTTATCAGAGATTTAAAAGAAGGAGCTTTTCTAGAAAACTAAAATCTAGAAAGGTTTTTTTTTAGAATTTTAAAGATCAAGAGGTTTTTCTATGATTTCTTAGTTTACAAGGGAGGTTTATATCTTTTACCCAATAGAAAAGCTTGTAGGATCTTTGAGTTTAGAAAGTAATTTATTTCGAATTATAGCACTACATTCCTCAATCAAAGCTACATTTTCATAATCCTCAAGCTTCTTTTCGTTAGAAAATATCTCCTTTAAAAACTCAATATAAAAGGCCATTTGTTTCAAAGAATCTGTGAAGGGGATATTAATATATGACTTTTTGAAACTTCTAAAAAGTTCCCTAAATTGTTTATCAAATTTAACCTTAGCCAATCTTTGGGGGAACATCTTTAGGTTCTTCATCTTCTCCTCTCTTTTCCCCTTTGGTCTCATTTTCCTCACTAGGTGACTCAACTTGTTCATTTTTCTCATTTTCAATCTCTCTCACCTTAAGATCCTCTAAATGCTTACCAATCCTCAACATCATAACCTTATAAAGCTCTCTAAGGTTCTCAAGTTAGCTAGGAAGTTAATAAAGGGTCTAACAAAAGAGCTAGTTTGTTAGACAAAGTGGGCTTCTAAAGTCTTATTATAGGTTGCCAAATAGTCAACCTTAAAAGTGACCTCTATTGCCTCACTGAAACCTCATTTTTCTTCACTTAGTTTGTTAGAATATTCTTTAAGTATATAGTTTAAATTAGACTTTTAAAAAGGGGCAGAGTTAAAGGGTCTTTATTAAAAACTAGGGGATTACTTAATATTGTTCTGAGGAGCAGAGTTAAATTTATTCCTGTATATGAAATTGAGATACTTTCTCTAACTAAGATTATACGTATCATAAAATACATCAATTTTGGTTAAAAATTATTGACATAATTAGTTTATTTAGTAGATGAATCTTAGCAAAATATGTTCTTTAATTGATAATCAATTGTTAATTGTCCCTAAGATCCACAAATATCTTAAGAAACATTAGACATTCCATATAATTCATAATCATATAATCAAAATTTTAAGTTAAACTAACAACTTTAGCAACAAGAAGATTTAAACAATGAACATCATTCTTACCTAGAGCCTTTTTAAGAATGACTTTTTTAGTTGACCATTAATACTCATTTTGAGCCATGTCTTTAATCAAATTATATCCTCCATCTATAGTATTTTTCATAAGAGCACCAATAATAACATTGTCCACTAAAATATTGGTATTGTAGGTCATCTTATTATAAATTTTTTTAAGAAAAAGACTTCTCATATGACCTCAATAGTTTCTTGTACCTTTCTGAAGCTTTATAAAGTGATTCACCTTCTCTTTAGAAAAAAAATTGTAATTTTATTTCTAAACTTGTTGGTTTTGCCTAGGGGATGTACATCACAAGAAACGTAGGATAATTGATCCAAAATGGTGACAGATCTTACTAACTAACCTTGCTCTCACCTTGTCATTTAGTGAAAAAGGGAATAACCTTAAATTGATTGCATAAGTTAAGACACCATTAAGTTTCAAGGTATTGATATATGCTTAATTGATCTTTTAATTATTTCATAACACTTAGCGATTAATGATATTAAATTGCTTAAGATACTCACTTTGACTCATGTGTGATTTTAGGCATAATTCGAAAGCAAAGAAGTTAAAGTGAGTCAAAAGCTCAACATTTGGGCCATTTTTCGAAGATTAATTTTCACTTGTCTTTATCGAGCAAGAAGAAGAAAATTATAAGACAAAAAGAAGACAAGAAAAATAGAAACACAAATTAATGAAAGTTTCTCTTGTGCGTGTAGCATGTAAGCCCATGCAAAGTGTTTTATGGAATTAAATGAAGACAACTAAAAGAAATAGGATGAAACGATAGTAAGATGGAAGCAAAACGTGCCAGCAAGTGGATTAAAAGAAGAAAACAAAATGTATGCAGTGCTAGGAGAACATCTACCCAAGGAGGACCAAAATGACATGCAGCACAGCAATGGCCAAGAAGAAAATGACAACGTAGTGAACTAGGAAAAGTTTGCATTAAACACAAGTGTATGCATTTAATGCAACACATATGTTTATGTTTAATGCAGGGTATGAAACGTAGATGTAGTAGAAGCATGGGGTTTTAAAAGAGGGCATGAATATTAAGCTTGGACCAACAAATAATTCACTAAATCACATATCAATAGTGGTAGGTTACAAAGAGAACAGAGGGAGGCGTAAGAGGAGCATAGGAGGGTTTTGACTGGGTTATAATATGGGGCTGAAGTATTTTCTTGGGAGAGACCCACGAAGGGCTAGATGTCTTAATGCCAATTCAGAGGTAACATCGATGCTAACAATTGTGTTTAATGCATACGCTTACATTTAATGCAAACTCTTCCCAATTCACTGCGTTGTCGTTTTCTTTTTGGTCATTATTATGCTACACATTATCTTAGTCCTCCTTGGGCAATTGTTCTCCTTGCACTGCATGCATTTGTTTTCTTCTTTTAATCCACTTGTTGGTAGCTTTTGCTTCTATCTTATTATCGTTTCATGATATTTCTTTCAGGTTCTTTGTCTTCATTTAACACCGTAAAACACGTTGCATAGGCTTGCATGGTCGATGCATAACAACAACTTTGATTAATTTGTGTTTCTATTTTTCTTGTCTTATTTTTGTCTTATAATTTTCCTCCTATTTCTCTATAAATACAAGTGAAAATTAATCTTTAGAAAATGGCCAAAATATAGAGCTTTTGACTCACTTTAACTTCTTTGCTTCTAAATTATGCCTAAAATCACATATGAGTTAAGGTGAGTATCTTAATCAATTTAATGCGATTAATCACTAAGTGTTATGAAATAATTAAACAATCAATTAAGCACATATCAATTTCCCCCACACTTAGCTTTTGGTCGTCCTCAAGCAAAACATCAAAATTAAGCTCATCGACCCAAAAACATTGACTCATTTGCTATATGTTCTAAGAATACATAATCATAAACAAAGATGAATGACTTTCAAAAATCATAGTAAGAAATCAACATTCCAAGCTTTTACTCATGATCAATCAACATTCATCATCTTCAAAAACCGAGCAATCTAATGGTAGACTTGAAAAATGTGTTTAACTAAAATATATCCATAGGTACACTCATCACCATTCATGATCATGTCATTCCATAACTTTGCGTATCATTTCATTTCTCCACCACTAATGTTCAGATGCAAAATCATGAATCAAAGGACTTTTTAGGGTTGTTATGTAGGCAAAGGTAAGGTGAGATTTATTTAGGTCAAGTAACATGAAAGTCATTAAAGCTAGTGAAACAAATGCAATACTTAATATGACATCAAGTGTATATGTTCACACTTATACAAAACTAGGCATCGTCAGCTATGACGAATGCAACACTTTTAGTTCACAACTCATTTAAGCTCTCACACTCAAACCACACGAAGCATATACCAATCTAAAGGAATCACTCATAGAATTTATGCCAACAATATATTGAAACCACAAGAGTGAACCTTTCGAGCCAACATCTAACCCATATTCAACATACTCAAATAACACATTCATTACAACTCTAAGACGATGCATTAATTATGAATAACTTTGCAAATTCATATGCACTTCCTCCTTCATAAATTTATTTTTTATAATCATTCTTTTTCTTTCTTTCTTTCTTTTTCATTTTCTTTTCTTTTTTTTCTTGTGTTTTTCTCTTTTCTTTCTTTCTTTTCCTTTCTTTTTTAACATTAAAGAAACTACATTAACATTGGAATTTCAATGATAAGACCTAACAAAACATCCCAACTTAAACATATGTACAACCCCACACTTATACTTTTATACATTCACAAACTCACCAATCACAAATGTTCCAATAGCTGTATGGCTTGGGTAAGATATTTGGTTAAGTTTAAAAGAATAAATGTGGTTTACACAAAGAGAAAGGTATACAGCTCAAAGGGGGTTAACAAGGGAAAAATCATGTCAATAGGGTAGGCTATTTGGCTAATATAGTTTGAAAAAACAAAGGATGACTAATCATTTCCAGGTTAATGCATGTGATAAAAATGTAGTCTCGAATAGAAATTCAAAGCAAAATCAGGATGTACATGTCATGAAGGTCACACATTATTAAAAGAGAATGAGACTGAAATGAAGGTGTCAGTCTAATAAGGCTCAAAATCTCATTGGCTTTGTCTACTACTAGTCACTACTCTTCTAAAGATAATGTATATCGACCAGTTACCAGAGTAAAAATACATGCTAAAGTTGCTATGAAATTCTCTAGTTAATTCATTATCTACTCATGACTATATAAGCCTATAAGCAATAGAAAACGAGAAAATGTTTGTTTTGTTTATTTTATTCTTTCTTTCTTTTTGATTGAAAACTTAAAATAAGCAAGAAACAAACCAACAAGGAACATACATGCATAAAAAATGTAAAGAAAAGAATTTTACTTTCCTTGGGTTGCCTTACAAGAAGCACCTTGGTTTAGGGTCACTGGCTCAGCTCTATATTTTCCTCACGTAACAAAATTATGATCTTCTGGTACTACAGTTGGTGCAACTTCTACACGAGTTGATCATCATCCTAATTCATCGTCTTCCCTATTCTCAGATTCTCAATCTTAACTAAGTTCATACACTCTAGAAAGATCTCAAACGTCTCTTTACCTTTTTCTTCCTCATTTTATTCCTCCAATATGCTATGTAAAGGTGAAGAGTCATTCTCAAAAATAAAATGGAACTCAGTACTTACCTCTAAGCTAAAAGATGTGTCTTTTTCTGCTTCGAGCTCCTCCTTTGCTTCTTCTACACAAGCAACTCCTTTGGTAATGCTCTTAAAATTCTCAAGCTCCACATCACTTTGTAAGATTTCTGCACTTACATCTATAAGGTATGCCTCAGGTTGATATGACTACTCATCTTCCATTTCTGATTATAGACATTCGATCCTCACTGTTGGACCCCGATCTTTAGGTGGAAAATTAGAAATATTAAAATGAAATAAAATAAGTGTTTTTGTATATGAATTGTATATAGATGTTATTGTGCTATGAGAAAATAATGGATTGGTGTTGATGAATATGAGAAGTCAACTAAATTGAGGTTGAGATTTGGATAAATTTCAAGTCTTCATGATGGTAAAAATTGTGTGTTCTGAGTTCAGAAGAATTTATGTATTAATCTATGATGATTTTGACCAAGATGTCTTAATAAAAGTTGTAGATGATCCTTTTATCTTTCCGACGCTATAAAGTTTGTA
>JAOSBK010000002.1:28222306-28237928 GCA_027568895.1 Erythroxylum shatona
CAAATAATTGTGGAATCCTAGATGAATAAGATGGTTACAATGCATCATAATGAATAAAGGAATTTTGGGTCCTCACATACAGCCATTGGATTGTAAGGAACCAGTGGCTTCTCCATCAACATTCTTACAAGACAAAATGGCAGGTTGGTTCTTGTAAGTGAGCTTTACATCTTGCAAATTAAGGCCAGTACATGGATACTTTGTACTACAATCAAATTTCACAGCAACTTCTGTCATTGACGTTCTATGGATGTCTTGGTATGTCACATCATTGATTTTAATTTCGAAAGCCTGCTCGATTGAAAAAACACAACATACATATAATTAGATAACTAATTGCCTACTCAAAAAGGTTCTGAATTGCAATATGTCAAAACCCAGACAGTGACTGATTAGCTAGTTACAGAAGAGAACTTACCTGACTAGGATAGTTTTTGTTGTTAGGGTAGTAGTTTTGGTCGACTGCAATGGGATTCTGGACATTGTTCATGAGAATATGTTGGAAAACTATGTTCTTGGCAAAACTACTACTTTGTCTCACCCATGACTTAATTTTATCCCCATTTTGAGTACCAGTAAATGTAACAGATTTAACTTTTATATTTTGTACACCAGGCTTCTTAAGCTCCTTCCCCAAACTCCCAATACTACATCAATCGCCTATGCTTAACTTATTAGCTCCACATTCAATAATACTAAGTATACTACAAAAGGGTTGCAGATACATTTCTTTGGTTGTTTTCTATACCTAATTCCAAGTCAACACTTTCAATCCAAAGGTTGGTTGTACCAGGACCAATGGAGACACAGTCATCGTCGATGCCTATTTTGGAGCTCAAAATTGTGACACACTGGTCGACTTTTTAACATGAATACCATCAATGTTTGGGCTCTTGCCGAAGGCAGAGACCTTAACTCCTTGAATTTTGACTTGGTGGTTATTATATATGACTATATAGAATATTTGGCTATTTAGAGATGCCAATCCACTTATCATAATGTTGTTAGAATTGGAGAATTGTAGAGTTTGCACATAAGTAGGAAACAGTTACATTTATATACGATTGAGTTTTATCCACTAAAATTACATAACTAACAAGCTTCGACTAAGTTTTTACACTTCTTCACATACCGTGGCACCAGTGGGACAACTATTTCCTAAGGCCTTATATGCCCATAAACTGACACCTATCCATCAAGCACTCCACCAGAGATGGTAACTCTATTAAGCTGCTCAAACAAAACCCATTTTCCAGCATTTCCTATAACCTCATAATTGATGGAGCCATAAGAGTGTCATCTATACCAACAATGATTGCATTGTTCTTTCATGGACCTTAAAACTTTACATTTTGAAGAGCAAGCCTTCTCGCTAGAGCATAAATGGTTGCTGGACTAGAGGAGCTACAATCTTGGTTCCAAGAAGTAACAAAGGCCTTGGTTGAGTATATTGTACCATTAGGTTTACACCAAAACTTAACACGTTATACTGAGAAGCAATTGCTAAAGATGATGCAGTAAAGGAAATGATTAGAAATAGAAGTGCAATGATTGAAAAATGGTGATTTAGTGAGTTTGTGTCATTCTGTTTTTGTTTTTGTAAGTAAAAAAGAGAGAATCAGATATAGGGAGACGGGAGGCTTAAGAGACGTTGGGAACTAAAAGAATGTGTTAGTGGAACTTGAAGCCTAATAAAGGAGTATGTATAGATTCTGAGCTAGTATGTTAGGAATCAAATCTTCTATTCCACTAAGCCCGTAGCTATTCTGTGCCACAACAAAAATATCAACATTTTATCTCTGCTTTAAGTAAAACCAACATCGCTCGTCTCAACTTCTCACCTAAGCCAAGCCAATGTCCCTTCTTCTTTTAATTTTACTTCACGCTTTGCTTTTTGGATGATGCTCTCAACTCTTTCCATCCTCCTTTTGTCTTAATTTAGAGAATGTCTCCTTCATGTGTTGGTTGTTTTTCATCTCTCTCTTTCTCTATTTTCTATGGACTCGTCGATCAATTATAGTCGTTGAGTTCATTATTCCTTGTATCAATACAGATAATATACATACTACTTTTACATGCTCTGATTCCTTTTTTGGTTATTGAGCACGCATAGATTTAGCATGAAAAGGGCATGTTTATCCCGCTATTCTTCCTATACAGAAGAAGAAAGTTACTAGCAAGGTCTAATTTTATTGTTATTTTTAATATTTTTCAATTCTATAGTCAATGCCCACTTTTCCTTTTCATAACAAAAAAAGAAACTTGGAAAAGATTTTGTATTGAACAAAGCTATATTTTGGCATTACAGAGTTGGAAACTTTGGATATGTTCGAGGACGAGGAATATGAGAGAAGGCCCGTGGATGTTTCTTTGAGGGTGGGTATACAATTGAAGATAGAGGAGCAATGAAGATAAGGTACTCTAAACTACTTAAGAATTTTGTTTTATCATTTCTAATAATTTTGTTCTTCTACCTACTTTTTTGCTCATCATTTTAGCCACTTGTTGTAATATGGGAGTAACTATTTCAGATTGTTTCTAATTAAGATGGTTAAACAAAATTTTTTGCTTTGATACTGTGTGATTCCTGGTTGAAACTTGATTTGCATTTCCCACATTTGTAACTGGATTTTCACGTTATATTTTATTCTAAAATGGTAATTATATCCTCATGTTTATTGTTTCCTCAGAAAATTACAAATGGAGACCCACATTTGAAATGTAATTTTAATGTCTGTCCTGTTGATCTCGTTTTTGGAGCCCAACATTCAGAGTCATCATAAGACGTGAGCGTACGTGTTACCTTCAAGGGTTATTTCCATGAACCCTTATTAGTCATCATCACACAAAAGTGGCATGCTCACACTAGTCAATCACTAAAATCACAATTTACTTCTTCAAAACAATTGTAGCTCTAAGTCTCTAGTTTATTTTGAAACAAGAATCACCTCATTCGGAGCTTTATAGCTAAAGATATGCCAAAAACCTAAAGTATGTTCATAACCCGGTTATGCTCTTCCAAAAGATCCTTCATTTTATTCCCATAAATCTTTTTCAAATCAACATAAATAGCTACCAATTTTTGGAAGATATAGAAAAATTCATTAGGATTCTATTGCTTTAAGAATCACTTCATTTGGAGGTCGGTTGAAGAAGTTATGGCCAAAAGAATCAAGTATGTTTATATCCTCAATCATATTGTACCTCTCTTGGGAGAATTATCATAACATTCTCTAGAAACCTCAGATTGAGGCTATTCTTCGACAGTTTGAAAGAGTACTTCTAGATCTACAACTTTTATGAAGACAAAAAGCGAGATTCTACCTCTAAAAGGGTCAAAATTGTAATTTATTGTAGCTATCCAATGAATGTCCGTTAAACAGACATTGTCAGGGTTGGGAGCCATTTTTGGCCCAAGAAGGTCTATTAAACGGACATTGGCGAGGCTAAGTGTTGGACCCCATTTCCGGAGCCCAAACATTCTGAGACAAAACGGGTGCACAATAGTTGAACATCGAACAATTAAAATTTAGAGAGTCACAAGCCAAAATCCAATCATATTTAATAAATGAATTAGATAAGATTTTATACAAGCCCATTTCAAAATACAAAATACAAAAAAATACAAAATACACACGATACAATTTGAATGCTTATGCTTAAAATGATTCTAAATTACAAGATTTCCTGAACTAACTTAATTACAAAAGTCTCTATTCTTGGTGTTCCAATGCCTTGCAAGGATCGCTAATCTTCTCCTTCTGTACTTGAGGAGGGAAGCGTGGGGTGAGCTACACAGCTCAGTAGCTAATATGTTTATAGCCATCGGCAATCACCACAAATTCAAGCATATGTGTTTAAATGTCTAGCAATTCAATCATTCACCAATTTAACATAAAACTCATAATTAAACCGTTAATACATAACAAATAACATAGACTTTATCCATTACACAAATCATTCAAATGCATTATGATTAACAGCTTCAAAATGCAATGCACAACCAAATGGCTCGAGGGGTCCTATGGGTACGAAATGGAGAAACCGAAGTTTTCACCATGAACAAAATGAGTTCATTTTCGAAGCTCATATGCCACAAGAGGGCAGCCGGGAGAAGGCTCTTCCCTACGTGCACGTGACGAACGAAATGGTTCCTCTCTCTCACCCAAACCAAAGCACATAATCATTTTATCATAAACTTATACTTTCATGCTTTTTCCTTCTTTTCATTTAAATCAAAATGTTGTAACCTCTTTCAAGGTATAACATACTCACAATGCATCATGCATTTCCAATTAAGTCACAACAATTTAATTTTAGGAAATCATCATTCATACATATAAGCAAAAATTTTCATAATCACATAATAGCTATAAATAAATTACCCACCTATTTACTTGCAAAAATCCAAGCTCAAGATTACCTTTTCTTTTACTCTTGGATTGTCATTCCTTGGTCTCCTTCCAGCAACCAAGTTCTCATTCAATGCAACATTCCCATAGAAATTCATAAAACTTCAAAAATCACAAAAATGAAATAAATGCGAAAATTGAGTTTAGGCTTAACCTACCCATAGTCTATCTAAGTTGGAAAAACCAAAACCTAGTTTAAAAGTCCGTTAAAAAAATCCATCTAGGGTTTCTCCTCTTTCTTCCTACACAACTCATTCTCTCCTCTAATTCCTTTTTGTTTTTTCCACTAAGCAAGAAGAAAGATGAAGCTTACCTTAGGTTTAGCCCAAATCTTCCTCTTTCTCCTTTTTTCTGAGCTTCCACGCACTCTTCTTTCTTTTCTCTTCTCCTCTCACGGCTTTATCTTCTATTTTCTAGGTCCCATGATTTTCCTCTTCTTCTTCTAAATAATACCACATTATGCTTGCTCTTCCTTTTTTACCCTTCATTTAATTGGTTCTCCCAATTTTGCGCCTTTTTATCCATCAACTACTAACATCTTAACTCCTTATTTTGATCTAATAAATGAAGAAATTTGATAATACTTCCTTCTGGAGAAATGTTCCTCTATGTCTTATGTTTCCATTGACACTAAAATCACTGAATTTGGTTGAATGATTTGAAAGTTATAGCCTAAACATTTTCAGGTTGTTCACAGTCAAAACCAGTATACTACGTACAACTTCCATCAAGAAATTCAATATCTTACAGACTGAATCCCAATTCAACTTTTTCATATTATTTGTAGCCCTACGTCTCTAGTTTACCCCAAATTAACAATCATCTCATTTGGATCTTTGTAGGCCAATATATTATCAAAATACTGAAGCATGTTTAGTAAAACATCCAACTTATATTCTTCCAACTGAACCCCTCACTTTAATTCAACCAAAATTTTTTGAATCAATGTCAAAAGCTATAAATTTTTATGTAGAGATATAGGAATATGTTATGAATCCAATGCTTTAAAAATCAGATTATTTGGAGGTCTAGAGAAGAAGTTATAACAAAAAGATCAAAGTATGTTCAGAAAATAGGCTTCCTTGAACAAATAAGGAAGTCGCGATCGTGCACATGCACGACCGTGACAATCGGATGGTCCAGCAGAGTCACGATCGTACGCATGCACGACCAAGATATTCGGGTGATCCTGCAGAGTCGCGATCGTGCGCATCCACGACCGTGACATTCGAGTGGACCTGCGCCTCTTTCTTCTTTACCGACATCTCAAATTCAAACTTCCATAAATTTTGATCCCAAACTCCAAAATTTACAAACTTTATATCAATGGAAAGATTAAAAAAAAGATCTACAACTTTTATGCAGAACTTAAAAACAATTTCTGCCTCTATAAGGGTCAGAATTCCAAATCAATGTGGCTGTCTCGAAAGTTCCATCCTAAACAGCATCACAACTTCTAATGATCATATCTTCCAACTCCATTATCCAAAAATTTCATGCTTTATAGCGTTAGAAAGCTAGAAGGATAAGCTACAACTTTCATGAAGACACTTTTATCAAAATCTCTCTAGATCAGTACAGAAAAAATACAAAAATTTCAGATCGAAAATCCAACTCTCCACTACTATTTATTCCCAAAATTTTCAGACTTCCAATTTTCAAAAACCAACTTTTCAAACTTTTATTTCTAGTTTTTCTACTCCATTTCAATTAACTCATTCACCATAAATTCATGCTACTCTAAAATATACAAGTTTATTCAAAGAAATCATCGAAACCCAACATTCATAATCAACCTATTCATGCTTTGTTACTTTTCTGCATTTTTAACTTTCATGCTCAAATACTATTCTTCCTCTCAACTTCCATTTACACAATCTTTCTTACTTCCGACCATCATCTTACAATTGTTTTTCTTTCAACTCAAAAACTATTCTATTGGTTCTCTCAAAACACTCACATATTCCCGTACACTCATATAAATATACATATATTCATAGTGAAGAGAAACATAGTATATCATAGTATCATCCTTTTTACATTCTCTATTTTTCTTCTCAACTTTCATTCAAACTCAATATCATCCATAAACAAATTATAGTCCATGATTGATAATGAACATTAATAACAAAACATACACACATATGCCCACTCATCATCAACTTACTACATTTACTACCTAAATCTTGTCTATCATTTCAAATTCAAGAATTCTCCTTTTTCTTTACTCATAACTAATCACTAATAATTTCTTATTTCATAGTTCTAACTTCCAAGAAAAGTACGGGGTCCAACACTAAGGGTCCTCACAGACTAGAGAAGGTCCGTTTAATGAATCTAATGTATGTTAAACGGACATAAGGGTTTCCCAAACACCTCCAATGCCTCTCCAAAGCTTCCTACATCCATTCTAACATTACTTTCACTCATAATCTTACCAATTTCACTTCTTCTAATGCAATAACACTCCTTATACATTCAATTACCAATTTGGGTGCACGCAAATGACTCATCACATACATAAACTCTCATCATTCACCGTAGCTGTTATGAAATACATCCTATGTAACATTACCAATTTACAATACTCATATCTCTCAATTCCGATATCCAAAATTTACGTACTTTATATCATTGGAAAGCTAAGAGGATAAGCTACAACTTTCCTATAAACAACTAGGTCTAGTTCTACCTAGATTAATGCAGTTTTTCCCCTAAATTTGGAATACAATTCTTACCCTTATGAAAAGGCTTGAAAATGCAATACAAGGACTTGGGAAATCATGAACAAAAAATAATGTTTATGTATTTCGTTAACATCAAAACAAATAAGAGTTTTACAACGCTTTAGTAGGTATTTCGAGCCACCTTACATCATAACCCAAAAATACAAAGTTTACACAAATTTGAATCGCTCAAAATGTGACTAAAGCCTTGTTTTACATAATATAGCTTCAAAAACAAAATATGCAAACTGGAGTGATGCTTTAACTCTCGACTTGATCACTCAATATCTTGTTCATCACCTGAAGAGGGGAAGGAAAGGGAGGTGAGCTTAAAAGCTCGTGAGTAACAGTCTTATAACCTGTAACAAGCAAAAACCATTGAAAACCCTTATGATCATAGCAAATTCTCATTAAAATCCATAAAACATATATTTCTCAAATTCTCAACTTGTCAAACCAATTCACAACTCATATAAGTCAAGCATTCATCAAACTTGTCAACACATGTAAACACATAAGCATATCATAATGGTTTGGGTAAGTCTATAAACATGATGAACTACACAACTCCACATAATGGTCCTATATAGTTGTAAACTTGAGGGAGTCCATAAAGGAGTTCCATGCCACTAGTGAGCAGGCGAGAGAAGCCTTTAACTTGCTCAACATGCACGTGACATTCTTGAATGAACTACACCAAACTCGCATAACATGTAATTCATGAACTGAAAACATTTTGCCTATATGGCACATTTGTTGAAAACTTGATTTCATACGCTTGCTATTCTTTCAAAAATCATTTTCATCATCATTTCACAATTCTGTAACCAAAATGCTATACAAAGCATAATTGCCCTTTATCAAATCATTCAAAAGCAACAAATACCATAATTATGAAGCAGTTAGTAATCATTCCCATATCAGCTCAAAATTTATTCACAATATTCACATACAAAAACATGTGGCACATCCTCAATTTAAAGAAAAATAAATGCACCTTTATAAGGTAGTTGGAAAATCATTTAATTCCATTTATTTGAAAGGAACTTTAATGACTTATTAACTCAATTATAAAAATGTTTCCCACCTTAGTTTCCTTGCTTGAAAACTTGGTCAAGGATGTCTCTCCTCTTACTCCACTTGCCTCCCTTTAACATTGACAAAAACTCATTCAAAAAAAATTCCAATTAGAAAACCTAAAGAACCATATGCATGAAATTGACTCTAGGATACTTAAACTCATGCATTTCCTAAGCTCTTTGAACCAAATCCCTTCCCAAAATCTAAATATTAAATCACCAACTTACCTTAAATCTTCACCAACAATGAGTTTCTTGGCTCTAATGGAAGCTTTAACCTTCCTATTCCTTTTTCCCTTCTTGCTCAACCCCAAAATCCCTTTTGAAGCCTAAGAAAAATTGAAACCTAGCTCAACTTCCTTTTTCCTCTCAACCCACGACACTCTCTCTCTCCCTTCTTTCTTATTTTTATGCTTTCTTTCTTCTTTCATTCTTCACTAACATTTTTCTCTTCTAAAATGCATGTCAACAATTTCCTCTTCCCATTTTTCCCCTGCTTCAATGCCTTAAAGCTTTCCCACTTAAGTGATCTTCCAATAATGCCCCTTATGCAACTTCTCATCTTAACACTTTAATTCCCTTAACCTATATCATATTATCTTACTCACATCAACATGCTAATTAATTCCAACATAAATTAATCTAGCAAGACCCCAAAATTAATCTATTCATGCGTATTTACCATGAAAAAATTCAGGGGCTAACATTTCTCCCCCTTTTAAAAGAATTGTTTCCTCACAATTCTTACCTCAATCGTTGAAGAGGTGCGAATACTTTTCCCTCAAGGCCTCCAAGGGCTCCCATATGGCCTCTTCTACGGAATGGTTTCTCCACAAGACTTTGACCAATTTAACTGTCTTGTTCCTGAGAACCTTTTCCTTGGTGTCCAAAATCTCCACTGAAATCTCCTCACAACTCAGATCATCTCTCAACTGAACCTCAGTGGTCTGAATGATATGAGAGGGATTCGATCTATACCTCCTCAATATAGACACATGAAAGACGTTATGTATCTATGACAATTCTAGTGGCAATGCCAACCTATAAGCTAATGGTCCAATCCTCTCAACAATCTTATAGGGACCCACATATCTCAGACTCAACTTGCCTTTCTTGCCAAACCTCATGACTCCTTTCTAAGGAGACGTCTTAAGAAAGAATTTCTCACCGACTTCATACTCCATTTCCTTCTAGTGTGCATCAGTAAAACTTTTCATTCCATCCTATGCTGCCTTAAGTCGTTGCTTAACCAAATTAACCTTATTGACTATCATCTGAAGCAACTCTGGCCCTATCAGTTTCCTCTCTCCTTCTTCATCCTAACATATCGGAGTTTTACATCTCCTTCTATACAGTGCTTCATAAGGAGCTATCTGAATGCTCGAATGATACGAATTATTATAAGCAAATTTGTTCAATGAAAAGTGCTCATCCCAATCGCCCCTAAAATCCATGGTTACCTGTTGCCACTTCCACTCAGGAATAGACAATGGCCTTACCTTGCCAGAAGGCGCCTAATGTTCAACCTTGACTTGCTAACACACTTGATACTTGCTCACATATTCTACTACATCTCTCTTCATGCCTTTCCACCCAAAATGCTCCTTCAGATCTCTGTACATCCTGATGCTACTTGGGTGTATGGCATAAGATGCATTGTGTGCCTCGTCCAGTATTTCATCCTTTACTTCTATGACATTCGGAATACAAAGTCTGTTTTCAATAGCCATAAGTCCATCATCCCTGACTATCACTTCAAATTTCTTGCCATTCTGAATTTCTTCTCGGATCTTACCCAATTCTGCATCTTGTGCTTGTAACTCCTTAACCTTCTTCCTAAGTATCGGTCTCACTCTGAAACTAACAAGAATACAATTTAGCTCCTCTTGTTTCTAGCTTATCCTAAGCTTAGCCATTTCTTCCAATAATGGTAGATAAACTGTTCAAACATGAGCTATAGAGGATTTCCTACTCAAGGTATCTGCTACCACATTCACCTTTCTTGGATGGTATTCAATCAACATGTCATAATCCTTGAGTAATTCTAACCACCTTCTTTGTCTAAAATTTAGCTCTTTCTGACTCAATAAATACTTGAGACTTTTATGATCTGTAAAAATCTTCGTTTGAACTCCAAATAGATAATACCTCCAAATCTTTAGGGCAAAAATTACTGATGCTAGTTCTAGATCATGAGTCGGATAATTTAACTCATAAGGCTTTAACTGCTACGAAGCATAAGCTATTACCTTGTCTCCTTGCATCAACACACAACCTAAGCACCCTTTCTCGAAGCATCACTATATAAGGCAAAGTTAGAATTGGAGAACTTATCAATCTGTGCTTAAGTTCCTCAAAGCTCTTCTGACATTCATCACTCTAGATAAACTTATGATTCTTCCTTAACAACTTGGTCATCGGAGCCGCTATCATAGAAAATCCTTCCATAAACCTCCTATAATAGCCTACCAATCCCAGAAAACTCCTCACTTCTGTCACTATCTTTGGTTCATGCCAATTTACTACTGCTTTAATTTTTCTTGGATCAATATGTACCCTGTCCTTTGAAATCACATGTCTAAGGAATACCACCTCATGAAGCCAAAATTCACATTTGTTGAATTTGGCATAGAGTTCCTTCTCCCTCAGTGTTTGCAACACTATCCATGTTCCTCTTCACTCTTGGAATAAACCAAAATGTCATCTATAAACACTATGACAAATAGATCTAGATACCCCTTGAACACCCTATTCATAAGATCCATGAAAGCAACCAGAGCATTGGTCAATCCGAAGGGCATGACCAGAAATGCATAATGCCCATAACATGTCCTGAAGGCTATCTTGTTCACATCAGACTCCCTGATTCTGAGCTGATGATAGCCTAACTTGAGATCAATCTTTAAAAAGACCCTTGCTCCCTACAGCTGGTCAAATAGATCACCAATCTAGGGTAAATGATACTTGTTCTTAACAGTCACCTTGTTGAGTCTCTAGTAATTAATGCACATACACCATGTCCTATTCTTCTTCTTAACAAATAGAACCCGTGCTCCCCATGGTGACGAACTCAACCTTATTTACCCCTTCTCTAATAGTTCCTCTAACTGCTCCTTCAATTCAGCTGGAGCCATTTTATACGGTGGTATAGAAATAGGTGTGGTTTCGGGAATCAAGTCAATTGCAAACTCAATTTCCCTCACCGATAGCAAACTAAGTAAGTCCTTTAGAAATACAACTGGAAACTCCCTTACAATTGGAAAATCTTCTAACTTCCCTTCATTTACATCAATGTCCATAACGTGTGCCAAGAAGGCTTCACACTCTTTTCTCATCATCCGGTAGGCGAGCAAAGCCGAAATAATTTTGGGTGATAGTGTTCTCCTATCTCCTCTGAAAATCACCTTCTCTCTATTGCCAAAGTCAAACTCTACCTCCTTGAGACTACAATCTAACTTCACACAATATTTCTCCATAACATCCATACCCAATATAACACTAGACCCTTCAACTCTAGAGGCAAGAAGTCTACTACCAGTCTAGCACCTTCAATAACCAGTTCACAATCTCCATATACTTGACATATTATCACCTTCCTCCCTAAAGGAGTGCTAACAATCGAGGGACTATCCAATGGCACCAAATTCACATCATGTACAATCATGCTTGCAGAAATAAATGAATGTGTGGAGCCAGAATCAATCAACATATATACTGTAGAATTAAATAACTAAGCCATGCCCATCGCAACTTCAGGTGCGGCTACAACTTCCTCTCTTTTCATGGCAAACACCCTTGCCTAAGCCTAACCCCTAGGCCTTCCTGGAGGAACAGTCTTCCTTGCAGCTCCAGAACCGCCCACCTCAGTGACTGGCCTGGTCCTCCCTGTTTCTGCTCTCCTTAGGGCTTGTAACTGCGACCCCTTTTACCTTATTGTCTGGGGACAGTCTTTGATCATATGTCCCTTCTCCCCACATCGGAAACATGCTCCATGTAACTTAAAGCACTCTCCTTTGTGAAGTTTCCCACAATGCTCACATTGGGGGTTTGTGTATCTACTCCTCCCTGTCCTTCAAGTTCCTCCCACATTTGAGGCTTGCCTTGAAACTGCCTCTGCTTGCTTATTCTTGGAAGGGCCACTACTTGCTACTTCGCTCTGTGTGTGGTAACTCCTTGTACTCCTCTTAGGCATTAGAGCACTCACTCCCTTCTTAGAAGATTGCTCCCGATTCTTCCTCTTCCTGCTCACTCCATCCCTTATATTCTCTAGTTTTTTAGCCTGGAGTGTAGCATCCAGCAACTGCTAGTAGTCACAGAAGTTATGGATCAAGACTTTCTCCTTAATCCCCAAATGAAGTCCTCCCTCAAACTTATGGTACTTATCATACTCATTGGCAACAATGTTGGTTGCATATCATGACAGCTAGGTGAACTTCAACTCATATTCACTCACACTCATATCTCTCTATGTGAGATTCAGAAATTCTCTAGCCTTCTCTTGGATATAGATCTTTAAGAAGTATTTCCTCTTGAAAGCTTCCAAAAAGTCCCTCCATGTCAATACCAGCAGTATGTCTTGACTATGGGGTACTGACTCCCACCAATGGAGTGCATCCCCCTGTAGTAAGCTGACTGCATAGTCTAACTTCTCTTCTTCAGAGCACTTCATATGATTCAGGACTCTCTCGGTCCTCTTCAACCATGCTTCAGCCTCTTCGGGATTTGTAGTCCCATTGAAATCTATAGCTCCATACTTACGAAGCTTATCATACTATCTAGCCCTCTCCACTGGAGCTTGTATTGGAACTTGAGACCCTTGGCCCATGGCATATGAGAAAGCCTAAGCAAAGGCTTGAAAGAACCATGGATCCATAGTAAGCATAGGAGGAGGAGGTAGTGGCACTTCATGTTACACACTAGGTGCCTCAGAATCAGGAGCAGAATGTGTCCCTGAATCTTGTGGGACATAGGATTCATCCTTGCTCCCTTGGCAAGAGCCAAATCGAGTCAGAACTCCTTGAGTTCTTTTTCGAGGTGGCATAATCACTCCTTCAATTTAAAACCATTGAAAATCTTTATTTCATGCAAAACAATTTCAAATCGTGTAAAACAATTCAAAACGATGCAAATTGTTCATTCAAAATAATGCATGTTCATTTCATGTCCTAAACTACCCATTTCATACCTAGGATACTCCCAAATCTAGTCGCTCTAATACCACAGCTGTTGGCCCTCATTTTCGGAGCCCAACATTCGGAGTCATCACACATGAACATGTAACCCCGTAGGGTTATTTCATTGAACCCTCATTTGCCATCATCCCACAGGGGTGGTGGCCCACACCAGCCAATCACCATAAACATCATATGACCTCTTTAAGACAATTGTATCTCTAAGTCTCTAGTTTAAATTGAAGCAAGAACCATCTCAAATGGAGCTCTATAAAATAAGTTATGCTTAAGAAACCCAAGTATGTTCATACCCTGATCATGCTCTATTAACCGACCCCTCACTATCTTTTCATCTATATTTTTCATATCAAAACCAAAAGCTACCAATTTGCATAGAGAGGTAGAAAAATGTGTTAGGAAACCATTGCTTTAATAATCACTTCATTTGGGGGTCGGATGAAGAAGTTAAGGCCAAAAGATTCATCATGTTTATATCCTCAATCATATTGTACTTATCTTAGGAGAATTGACATAAACTTCTTTTATAAATGTTGTATTGAGATCATTGTTGTATGATTTAAAAGAAGAATTCTAGATCTACAACTTTTATGCAAACAACAAAGCGAGATTCTGCCTCTAAAATAGTCAAAAACACAAATTTCCTGTAGCTATACAGTGTAAACAGACATACACGGAGTTGGGATCATTTTAGACCTGAGAAGGTCAGTTTAATGGACATGACATTGGCGATGCTGGGGGTCCTCCCGGACCTGAGAAGGTCCATTTAACAGACCTAAAGTCTGTCTAATGGACATAAGGGTTCTCCATGCCCCTCTAAAGCCTCTACAATGCTTCTTACATCCATTTTAACATTACTTTCACTCATACGCTTCCCAATTTCACTTCTTCTAATACAACAACACTCCATAAACATTAAATTACCAATTTGAGTACATTAAACTCCCAAATCTCAACTCAAATAACTCATAACATACATAAACTCTCATCATTCACCAAAGCTGTTATGTGCATACCTCCTATGCAACATCATCATTATAATGCTCATATCTCTCAACTTCGACACCCAAAATTTACAAACTTTATAGCGTTGGAAAGCTTAGAGGATAAACTACAACTTTCCAGAAGACAACTTTGTCTAGTTCTATCTAGATTAGTACATTTTTCCCCCTAAATTCAGTACACAATTCCTACCCCTATGAAAAGCTTGAATATGCAATATAAAGACTTTAGAAATCATGAACAAAACATAATGTATATATATTTCATTAACATCAAAGACAAGATTTTTACAACGCTTTAGTGGGCATTTCAAGCCACCTTACTTCAAAATCCAAAAATACAAACTTTACAAGAACAATTATTGCTCAAAATACGACTAAAGCCTTATTTTATATAATCTAGTTTCAAAAACCAAAATATACAAACTGGAGTCATGCCTTGACTCTTGACCTACTCGATCTCTTGCTCATCACCTGGATAGGGAGAGAGAATGGGGGTGAGCTTAAAGCTTGTGGGTAACAGTTTTATAACCGATAACAAGAAAAAACCATTAAAAACCCTCATGATCATAGCAAATTCTCATGAAAGTCCATAAAACATATATTTCTCAAATTCTCAACTTGTCCAACCAATTCATAACTCATATAACTCAAGCATTCATCAAAATTGTCAACATATGTAAACACATAAGCACATCATAATGGTTTGGGTAAGTCCATGAGCATGACGAACTATACAATTTCACATAATGGTCCTGTGTAGTCGTAAACTTGAGGGAGTCTATGAAGGAACTCCATGCCACTAGCGAGCAGGCGGGTGAAGCCTTTAACTTGGTCAATGTGCATGTGAATGGGTTACACAAAACCCGCATAACATGTAATTCATGAACTGAAAACATTTTGCCCATATGGCACATTTTTTGAAAACTTGATTTCATACACTTGCTCTTCTTTCAAAATCATTTCCATCATTTCACAACTCTGCAACCAAAATGTTATACCAAGCATAATAGCCCTTTTTCAAATCATTCAAAAGTAACAAATACCACAATTATGAAGCAGTTAGCAATCATTCCTATATCAACTCAAAATTCATTCACAATATTAACATACAAAAACATGTGGCATATTCTCAAGCATTTAAAGAACAATAAATGCACCTTTATAAGGTAGTTGGAAAATTATTTAATTCCATTTATTTGAAAGAAACTTTAA
>JAOSBK010000002.1:28255589-28266368 GCA_027568895.1 Erythroxylum shatona
TTATGGTTTGAATTGGTGATATATAGACATGTGTGCGTTTTGATGGCAAAAGAAAAATAAGTTTTTGTTTAAATTGAAGGTTATGATTCGCATATGAGGGATAAAAGGAATTGAGGTTATGGAATTAATGAATTCCAAATGGGAAATTGATTTTGCTTTGTATGAAATTGAATAAAGAATGAAAAAAAATTTATACCGTTTCGGATAGGGATAGACCAAAAGTGTCTTATAGGTTTCCAACGCACATTTTTTTTAAGGTCCGCGTATCGGATGTCAGAAATTTGTTTCAGTTCGATTGAACCGTTTGTTTACTTTGATTCCGAGTCAATTCGGTTTTCTTTGGTATCCGTCTACTTTGTGATTTCGAGTTTTCATTTCCTTTCGCTTTCGCATTTTATTTTTCGGATTCCGATTCCACTTTTGGCTTTCTGCTTTAGATTTCCTTCATTTTCACTTTCGGCTTTTGTTTTTAGTGTTTCCGTTTGATTTCGTTTTCCGTTTTTTCCGGTTGGGGTTCGGCTCCAAAAATCGGGTCTCAACACTTATACATATGATGTATTGAATAGAATATCAATTCATAAAAAGGATAATTCTTATATTTTATTAGATTACTAATGATTGTATGTGATATAGTCATATGTATTAAATGAAATAATGATTTAAATTTGAAAAGTTCAAGTTGTTTAAATCTAAGTAGAAATAAAGCATTAAAAATGCTAAAGTATTTCAATAAGATAATTGTGGTAAGTTTGAAATTATCGGTTATTTATATGGAATGAGATTCTCTGATGAATACCTTCACAACTAAATTCGCAAGAATATGGATTTATATAAGAAGTAAAATATAATATGAGATATTGTATAATGCAATAGTATTTCTTTTATAACAATGCCTGGTACAATGACTTACCTTCTATAGTTCCAATAAAATCAATTAGCAAGATTTCATATTAGATATGAAATGCTAAGTCCTTGAAATAGTTAAAGTTAAAGATTTAAGGATGTGATGCTTAGCTGAAACATATATTATCCATTTAGTTTAAAAATAAATTAAGTAATAAAGTGTTACAGACCCATTAAACAAATTGTTTAATTCAATGTATACTTATAAGAGAATGGTTCTCAAGACAAGCAGTGGGAGTAAGAAGGTTTGAAAGGTTCAAATCTCGTAACATTACATCTAATTGGAACTAATGCCTTTAATGATACATTTGATGTATAGTTGAAAGGCTATGAGACATTGAAAGATTCACTTTCATGATGAATTCAAAGAGTTTGTTTTGAAGATGATTGTGAATTTATCATATTTGCAAGAAGGTTAATGGGAGTATAGTTGTCCTCTTCGTTAGGACTATGTGGAGACATATTGCTCACAGAAAACAAAAGTTTTAACTTTCAATAGTCGAACACATAATTTTCTAAAAATAACTCTTGTTGGATATAAAAAGATAACAACTTAATTATGGGAATTAGATCTATAGAGATAGATTTAATGTTGTTAACTTTTTCTAAGTCCAAGTGCATAGATAATGTACTAAAGATGTTTAGTATTTAAGATATTAGATAATTGTGAAGTATTAAATATATTCATTACTCTATGTGTGAGTTAATATTTGAGTTCAAGATGATAAGGATATAACTTTAGAAGTAAATCCTCTTTAAAGTTTATTTACTTATAAATAAATTACCCATGTCCTAAACCATAATGGGAAGTTTATCTTATGCCTTTCTTTAACATTAACCTCACCTTTACTTCTAATCTCAACTTTGTGCTCTCTATTTTAAAAAGTAAATTAATATAAGAAAAGTTGAGATTGAATGCTAAATTTTAATATGAAATAATGAATAAGAAGTAATATAGACACTCCATATGTAGATTGACTTTCTCACAATTGTTTAAAATATACTAATGGCAAATTTCAAGTTTGTCTTTAGTTAACTCCATATATTTTCCTATTTTAAGTGGCCTTACTTTTTAAGAGAAAACAGACAAGTCACCATCTTGATCAAAATCATAGTTACTTTCTTCTCTATTAAATTATGCCTCCATGTCATTTAAGTATATAGAACAAAATGTTAAGCATTCATTTGATACATAAGCCTTTGCAATAAAGCCTTAAATCTAAGCAATATTGTGCATGTAGCGCTTAGGAGAGCCTAAAAACCTAAAAAAGTGTAAAACATTAGCATTTTGTACTAAATAATACCTGAAGATAAAAATATATAAGTGAATGTAAATTACCTTTCAATCAAGAACATCCATCAAAATTGAACCAGTCCACAAAGTTTTTCCTCACACAGCAAGCGAATCGCCAAATGCACAATAACAATAAAGAACGATGGCAGGAAAAACTAGTTCAAGCTTATACAAAATCAAAGCTATGTCTTTTTCCATTTCTTTCAAGTTACTCTAGTTTCTATATCTTACAACATAATTGCTTATAACATCACTCAATTGTGTAAAAAATATGAACACATTCTTTGGCAAACACCCACATATTCCAACAAGAAGTAATCATTACAGTAGTATGAGACAATTATGGCTTTTTAACATGAAAAATTTTCCCTTATTAGCATTGACATAATAGGCTATATTAGAGGCATATCCATCAAGAAATTAATTGATTTAATAAATTGACAAAAGGCTTGTTTCTCCTTTTTAGACATAATTTAACATGTAGGTGGAATCATGTATAACCTATTATCTCTCCTTTTCAAATGCAAATCTTTTTTGATATTCAAGTCTTCTAAGTCTAATATAACCTTAATTGTATCTTTTGATTTGCTATCAATCCCCATCAAAGTATCTAAAATATTCTTATAAATGTTTTTTTTAGTATGTATGACATCAAGATTATGTCTCAATAACTAATATTTCCAATATGGAAAATTGAAAAATATGTTTTTTATATTCAAATTAAGATCAAGAAAAGTTCTTTTTCACTTGTTATTACTTGGATATTTGCCAGGTATGAATGGTTACACATAGACTAAGCCATATACCCTTTAGTACTTCATCTATGCAAATTACCATGAGTTGAAAAACCAATTATAGTCCACAAAATAACCATATTCATTCTAATTTTTTCACCGTCAGCAACATCATAAGTTTTTAATCTAACCTCTTAGAGAAGTTTTAAATCATCAATTAGTGGTTGCATGTATATATATCACTATTCTTAGCAAGAGCAGCAGGTATTGCAATAAGTAAAGACAATAAGAAAAAAGACTCCTTCATACACTTAAATAGGGGTAAATTGCACCACACAAAGTTTAACATCCATATGCTATAAGAAGTACTCATATTACTAAATAAATTAAATCCATAAGAGGCTAACCCAAGCTGAACATTACAACAATCCTCTGTAAACCATGAAAAACTCCTATCAAAGTCTTTCTATGCCTTTGAATCTATTGGATGATGCATAACATTATCATTAATGCATTTCTTTTTATGCCACCTCATATCTATAGATGTCCTTTTTTTTTACATAAAAAGCCTTTCTAGTGGTGGTTTAATAGGGAAGTTTCTCAAGATTTTATGGGGTATCTTTTTTACTTTGCCATCATCCACTTGCCACCTAGAATATCATGAATATTCTTAAAGATATTTAATATCCTTCCAAATGATAGAACAATGATACCTACAAGCATGTATTGATATATATCCTAATCGAAGTTCCCTTAACAATTTTTTTACTTCATAGTAAGATTTAGGCTATTTGTGGCCAATCGCTAGTCCATCATTGAGCAACTCAATCAACATAGCAAAAGATTTGTTACTACACCTATTATATACTTTCAAATGCAACAACTTCATAATAAAAGATAGGTGCGAGAAATTAGAGCACCCTAGTTATAATTCTTCTTGAGCTAGTTTCAATAACTTCTCAAAATTTTCATCTGTAATTCTACCAAATGTATTAGGCGAAGTATTATCATCCATAGTCTTTATATAATTCCCACATCCTCTAAAATTTCTCCAATCCCATCATCTACATCGTCATTAATATTAGTATCATCTGCATCATTATTTTTATCACCATCATCAACTATATTAACACTTATAGCATTACTTGCTTTAAAATGTTCTCCATAACAAATCTATCGAGTATAGAATTTATCTATGCCTCATATTAGAAAGTGATTATATACCTTAGTTTGACTTTGATTGTTAAAGTTCAAGCAATCTATGTATGGATAACAAATTTCACATTCTATACCCATTTAATCTTTTACAAATTTCATAAAAGTCTTCTGATAGGTGTAAATTGCATCGTGTTTTTATGGGTAGTTTAGTGTTTGTTTAATTGTTATTTTGATTGTTTAGTGTGTGTTTAGGTTAAAATTTTGTTAGTTAGTAAATATTTGTGTTTTAAGTGTTTTATGGGTTGGAACATTTTGTTTAGCTTCAATTTTATATTTATAAGGTGCCTTGATGTGTTTGTTAGTGTTTCAAGGCAATTAGAGGAGATTTGGAGAAGACTCAAAAAATAACCTAGGGCTATGATCATGAAAAAAACTGGTGCAGGGAGCCACGTTTGTGGTGTTATGGGCCACAATTGTGACAGAAGGAAAAAAAAACCCAACCATAATCATTGTTTATGTGATAGATATTCGGACAGCAATCCTGAGTTGATTTTTTTACGGATTTTTTAGACCTTTCGGACCCCCAAAAAAACCATAGGGATACCTTAATTGGAAATACTATATAAGATTTAATAAAGAAACCCTAATGGAGCTTCTACATTTTTCCACTTTTGGAAAGTTCAAGAGAGAGAGAAAAGAAAAGGGAGAGAGAAGAAGCAGGTCCCAATGCTACTACTTCTTGGATTACATCGTCTCTCGATGCTGTTACCTTCCTGGATTGCCCGATCCAAGTTGTATTTCCTTTCCATTTCATTTTTGTTTATTTAATGTGTAAGATTGAAATGGATTGTATGATAATGGGTTTTAGATTGTTGACGATGTTCTAACTCTTCCTTTGCAATTTTACTTTGATTTAATGTTAATATATTCGATTTTGTGTTTTATTGATTAGTTGTTGTGACGATTTTTACATATTTAGGTAACAAACTGAGAGAGAGAGTTGAATAAAAATGATTGGAATAAGTTAACGAGAGTTAAACATGTAGTTAATCATATCAATTTTTATGCAGAGAGAGATCCCATGTGAGATCCGGTAGTTTAGTAGAGAGCTTCCTATCTAATTTTAATTATGGATCATTTGTTAATTGACATATTGCAATTTCTATAATTTAATTAGCGTTAATGATTTAGGACTCTAGATTATAACTTGAGAGAGAGTAATGCCCCTTACAATAGTCTAGAACAGACAACCCAATAACATATAATTAACTAGGTTAGCATTAATGATAAGTAGAATCCCCTTTCCCATAACTTGGAAATTTCTCTTGATTAATTTCCATAATGACCCTTTGTGTTGCTCAATTTTAATTCTTGTTTTATGTTAATCTCTTAAGTTGAATTCTTGCAATCAAATCCCTGTGTTTATATTATTGTTTCATTTTTAATTTCATTTATTAATTTCTAAGCATTAGATAACTTAGGATTAGATTAGTTTACCCCCTTTGTGGGATCAACCCTTCAAATACTATAACTCACAACTCGTGCACTTATGGTAATTGAGGGATATAGATTGTAAGACTCAAGACCTTGATCAAGTTTTTGGAACCATTGTCAGGGAGGTGTAGGATTAGTTTAATTCTTTTAGTCAAAACATTAGATATTAAAAAAAAGAAAGCAAGGAAGTTTGGGCGTAAGTCGAAGGCACATCTTTTGGACATCATATGGCAATTATGAGGAATCAAGCAAGTTAAATGCCAAGAAGAAATGGAAAGAACAATGATGGAGGATATATGTAGCACCCCACTCTTGTAAGACATGTGCCCGACATCCTGAGTGAAATCCGAGACCGTGCCCCGCGAGGGTGGCATGCTAGAGCACTCAATCAGTCAAAACTCAGTATAATTTTTTTTAAAACTACAAACATCGTATGCAGAAATCAATCATCAAATAATGTGCTCTTTACTCCATAAACAATTTTCAATTCATCAGAATTTCGTTAATTACTAGGGCCCATTCCAGAAACAAAACACTCATAATCATAATATTAATACAACATGATTACATTTGCATACACGTTGTATAATAATTTTAGAATACATTCCTTAATACAAAATTTGCGAAAATTACAATTCAGTATAAAAATAAAAAAATACAATGCAGACGCGAACTGATCCCGACCTCTATCTCTCACTTGCATGTAGTAGGTATACTCCTGTTGCCTAACAGGGTATTCTTCTGATCCTGAAAAATATTTGCAAATTTTGGGTGAGTTTTGCGAACTCAGTGAGGTAACCATCATCGATAGTTCACTCAATTCATGCAACACATCATTTCACATAACAAATATTTCACAAAAATTGCACTTTACATTGATATCACATTTTCACTTAAGCATATGCAAATTTGGCATTTCAATCCAGCAACATACTTAACAAAATGCATATGAAATACTCATGAGACACTTTTCCAATTATTACGTTATTGTGACCGAGTGCCTAACTGTCCCGTATCCATTGCATACTAGGCTAATTGATAAATATCCCATATAGGGCTCATTGATAACTATCCTATATAGGGCTCATTAAATGTTGAGCCTGAGGCTCTGAATCACTTTTAGAGCTCGAGACTCTTTTCACACTTCGAGCTTTAAGTTCTGATCGGTGGCTATTCTGATCATAACTTCAATTATCTGATCATTCATTCATATAATGAAATGCATCACATTTATTTAATCAATTGAAAGTGCTCAGTGTCATACAATCATATTCACTATTACATCTCGTTCACATTTTCATCGGACCTGAGTCTGGCATTTAACACATAAGTTAAGAAAACACTTATTCTGTCCAATTCATATTCAATGAACACTTCAATATTTCATTTATACATCACATTTATTAGGCCTCCTGTCTGGAAACCAACACAATCAATCACATTCATTTATCATTCATAATAGTGTTTATGCAAACAATAATTGAGACAAACCATCTAGGTTACTCACAGTACGCTCCCAAAGCTAAAGCCTGGAAGTGCCATCAACTTCTGGAGGTTGACTGACCGCGCGTCGTTACGCTAATCAAAATAAAATAACTAGACCTACTACTATAGCAGTGGTGAGTCTAGGTTGATTCCACAGAGAGTGTGTTTGAATTTTATTTAGTCTAAGGTTCTTAGACATAGATTTAACAAGTTAATAAGTTAGAACAACTTAAGGTATTGTGTTAGAAGTTAAATTTGTTTTGTTAAGTCTAATACCATTGCCTCATTAAAGCATTTGCATGTTTTATGTTTTGGTTGTTGATGTTTGTTTGTTTTTGTTTTCTTGAGGATAAACTGACACGACCTATCTTTTGGATCGTGTTGGCACTAGGGAATGGGTAGGCTTATGCCATCAAAACCCGTAGTAAGCCTAACTTTTCTATATTTTACTGAAAATCTGGTATGACCCATTTGTTTGTCTTATTAATCCTTGTACCTGCTTAACAATTTTGAAAGAAGTAAGGATCTCAATCTGTAATTATAACATACATTATCTACTTATAATCTGCCAATCTATGATCATCTCATATCATCAACTGACATCATTCTCAATAGCATAGCATATCCATACATGTATCATGTACATATGATTATGACAAACCATGGAGTAGCTATAAGCATCTACAATTTACATCATGCCAAAAAATTACTTATTTGTTTATCCAAGCGAGTCTCAAAAGGCTTGGATTTCTCTTGTACGATCTGCTAATCCCCTGAAATGATGATAGTGAGAGGTGATTCTACAACACGACTCAGTGAGATATAAACATGCTACCATGCTTGTGAGGCTAGGTAACACAAGGCTAGCTCCAGAAGAATGGTCTGTGACATTCTAAGCAACAACACATGGTATCAATGACTAAATAGGTAGTAATTTCAAATGTGGCAATCACATGAGTATCAATAATAAATCTCATTATAAATTATTCTATTTTAAAAAAATGAATCTAGTTTTTGAATTCTTTTCTGAGTTTTGGGTTCTTTCTTTGGTAGAGTTCTATAGGATTTCTAATTCTAAGCTTTCTCATTTCTGAGTTCTGATTTTCTGAATTTCTTAGGAAGAGACAGAGGCATGTTAGTTCGGCGTATCTCCCCTTTTCTTATTCTAGACAAGGTTGGCTTAACCCTGCCCCTAGAGGCCTGCCCTCTCCAGGTAGGACCCGGATCTATCTCAAGGGTTTTGATCTCTTTTCTAATTTTCTTGAACTTGAGAGGTATTAGGTACGACTTCTAGTTTTATTCCTCATCTGCTTTCACAAGCTATTAGGTAACATGCATAAAAATTACATATACCGCATTAGTCATTCTTACATAAACCTCATTTCTTAACATATATCATTATAAATTTATATTTTCTTCTATAATGGTCAAATTGGTTTCAAGACAAATTTTCCCTTGAAATTAGGAGTCTTGGACTTCATTATGTCCAAACTTAGCTCACAATTTCGAGTATCTGACTCTTTATGTCTTGATTAGCTTAATCATACTTGAACCTATTTGGTCTCACTGATTCATCCGCATAGGTCTCATTTGTGAAAGCATAACTTTTTATACATAGGTCCAATGTTTTTCAAACTTTCCATACCTCTACTTAACACATAAATTCACATTTTTTTCTTTTATGACCATTTTCTAATTCGGTCATTAAGGCTTCCAAATTTCCTATTTACAATCAACCTTAACATTCTGTCATGAGTTGGACCCTTCCTATCTCAAATCATTACAACTTATTCATTATCATCCAATTGAGGTGATTCAAATCTCCATTTTCAATAGACTCATATGGCTATCACATATCCAAAGACAGCTCCAAAATGATGAAATTTGTATTTATTGTGATTTTTACAAAGCTGTCCTGTTTCTGTTCTCTTCTGTGTCACTAAGGTCAGTAACACCCTTCACTTATTTAGCCATATCTCACAGGATGCTCATCCAATTAAAATTCCCTTTGCACAGCACCTAGATGACACATTTAGGAGAATTTCATAATAAGAACTCATCATCCAATTATAACTCTAAAGTCCTCAAACAATTAACTTTCATTTCATGTTTCAATCTCGCTGGTATTCTGAACCAGTTTCAATTCGGGACCTATCTCATTTGTTTGGCCCTAAATTCGTAAACAAATTCAGGGATACAGTAGACACCTGTATCTATAACTTCCAAGTTTTGAGTTTCTCCAAATTCACACAATAAACAACTCAAAAAAATGTATATTAAGGACCTACGAATCTGCCTCCATTAGCAGCTTTGAACTCCAAAACCCTAGGTTTTGGTTTAGCCCCAAATCACCATAAAAATGAAATTTTCCTCATGTTAATTTGTCATTATACATCAAATAATAAGAATCCATCATCAAAATCATCAAACCTATAAATTTCATAAAATTGATTTCATAGCTATGGAAAAAGAAAGTGAGAAACTAAATTCCAATAGGTAGAATCAAGTGTCGGGATCGAGGCTTACCGTTTTGTATTGACTGATTGGCTTGATTCTCCTTCACATTCTTGTTGCAAAGCTTGAAATTTTTTAGCGAGGAGCTTCCATAGTTCAGCCACGTGGGGGAGGAGGAAGAAGATAAGAGTTTTATCTTATTTATACTTAGCTTCTTTTATAAGCCACATTGTTTATTATTTACAAAAATGCCCCTCTTGTACTGGTTCTTTAATATCCGCTAGTACAATTTCCTGTGACCACCAAAAAAGTGTCAAACATTATTAATTTGATGTTACTAAAAATTATAATTCACTGTCCTGGTTTTAATGACATTAGTCTCAAATACTGATTTTTTTCGTTGTACCGGGTAAATCAGATACCGGGTGTTACACAGGCAATTATTTAAATGGGGAGATGTTGTTTTATGTAGATTGCATCATGTTTTTGTCGGTAGTTTAGTATATGCCTAGTTGTTAATTTGATTGTTTAGTGCGTATTTAGGTTAGAATTGTGTTGTTAGTAAATGCTTCTATTTTAAGTGTTTTCTAGGTTGGAACAAGATGTTGAGCTTGAATTTTATATTTAAAAGGTTCCTTTATGTGTTTGTTAGTATTTAAGGGCAATTAGAGGAGATTTGAAGAAGACTCGGGAAATATACTTAGGCCATCTTGACAGAAGCAAGACCAATGAGCCACAATCGTGAGGAATACACTACAATTTTGATATAAGATAGTGCAGGGAGCCACGATCATGATAAAAGAAAAAAAACTCTCGACCATGATCATGCCACTATGGGCCATAATCATGGCCTATGAGATAGATATGTTGTAATATCCCGTTATCCATGTTACGGCAAAATCAATAAATGAGAGAAATTATTGAGAAAGTAGGAAACACATTTCATGCTTATGCATAATATGTCATACACATACACATGAATAGTGAAATTGTTGCACATGAAAATAATTGTACATGCATTCATGAATAATTCTGGGCATAATTGGATTGATTTGTGTATTTTTTAGAATTATGAATGTTTTTACATTGTAAAATTTATGGGTTAGTGAAATTGTAATTTTTTTAATTTTGGTGAATTTAGGAATAATTTTGAAAATTTTGAGATTTTTATGGAAAATAGAAAAATAAAATAGGAAAAAGGAATCAAAAGAATATTGGAGATAATTGGATTGTAAAGATGATAGTTGAAGTAATTAG
>JAOSBK010000002.1:28266468-28293888 GCA_027568895.1 Erythroxylum shatona
GATACTCAAGGAGGCAGTACAGGAGTTCTTCCTAAAAGGGGTTTTACTAAAAGAAATAAACAAGACTTTTCTATGCCTGGTTCCTAAAAACTTCAGTCTATAAACTTGAAGTGACTACAAGCCTATCTCGTGTACTAGTTTCCTTTACAAAATGATAGCCAATATTTTGGCAAATAAGCTGAAGGAGGTTCTAAAATATCTCATCAGTGAGAATCAAGGAGCTTTTATAACAGGCAGAGATATAAGGGACAATATCCTTATCGTTCAAGAGCTTTTAAAAGGGTAAAACTCTAGGAGAAGCCCTTAGAATTGCATTATAAAAGTGGATTTATAGAAACCTTTTGATAGTGTGTATTGGGATTTTATGTTAAAAACCTTGGAGATAATGAACTTTCCCTTAACATTCATCAAGTGGATTCAACACCTATAGGATATTGATTAATGGGAGCCCCATAGAAGTGTTTAAAGGAAAGAAAGGACTTAGGCAAGGGGATCCCCTCTCCCCTACCTATTCCTAATTTGTATGGAAGTCCCTACCCAGCTACTGAAGCGCAACACTTCAACTGATCCTAAATTCATATTTCACTCCAAATGTAAGGAATGCTTTCTAACTAGTTTATGTTTTGCAGATGACCTTATTCTCCTATGCAGAGCAAATGTTCACTTCTCTTCTAATGGAAACTCTTAAGTTTCTAAAGGAAATGTCGGGCTTAAGTGTCAATCAGCACAAAAGCTTTATCATACTCTCCAAAAGTGCCTCTCATCTCTCAGATACTTTAGATCAAGCTACAGGTATGGAAACTAAAGCTCCCCCTATACACCATCTAGGGATTCCTATCTCATTAAGGAGGCTAAGATTCTGTTAGTGTATTCCTTTAATAGAAAAAAATCTAGAAAAAATTGGGGTCGTGGACTAATAGAGCACTATCATATGATGGGAAACTTCAGTTGCTAAAGTTGGTTATTATGTCTATGAATACCTACTGGTGTTCATACATTTTTCTTTCAAAAGGGATAATTAAAATAGTAGAAAAACTGATGAAGCAGTTTCTTTAGGGGAAAATGAACGGAGAGAAAGGAATAGCCAAAGTAAATTAGAAGACAATTTGTCAACTAAAAGATGAAGCTAAATTAGGACTGGAGTCAATCTCTACTAAAAACAGACTTCTTATGTCCAAGAGGATTTAGAGAATCATGAGTGATAAACAATCAATGTGGAATAAATGGATTCATTCATATTTACTAAAAGGAAGGAGTTTTGGGGATCTAGAACCTAAACTTAGCTACATCTGGTTTTTTAACCAACTTCTTAAAATGAGGGAGGAGATGTATCAGCACATTTCATGCTAGATAAGGGAAGTAGACAGATTCCTTTTGGTATGACAATTGGACAGGGAATGGTCCTTTAATACAAAACCAGATGGCAAACTCACTATTAAATCGGCTCCCTAAGGATACTAAGCTCAAAGAAATAATAAGGAATGGGAATTGGACTCTTTCCTCAAATGAGACTTCACTTATGAACATTCCTCAATTAACAAGTCACGGGGAGGAAGATACATATTTATGGAAGGGTATTCCTATTTCTGGGATTACAGTTAAAAAACTTAGAAAGTTGAGGGAAAGGTCTGTAAATCGAGTAGGCTAGGACATTTTGATATGGAGTAAGGTCCTTAGAACTAATGATAGTTTTCAGCTATGACTAGCAATGTGCGACAGGCCAAGTACCTTAGATAGGTTGAAATTCCTATCCTCCTCTAAGCTATGTATTCTATGCAATCTAGATGATGAAACTAGAGATCACCTTTTCTTTGAATATGTTTTCTCTAGAGAAATATGGGCAAAAATTTCCACTATATATGTCCCTGATTTCAACTATGATAGACTCACAGATATCTTATAGGAATTACCTAACTTAAACATTTCAAAGTTTGATAGGGCTATTATACTACGCTCAGTGGCTACATGTTTTCATATTATTTAGAAAGAGAGGAATAGCAGATGGTTTAAAGATCAATATACTTCGATAGTCTCTCTATTAGATCTCACTACTGCCAACATAAGGGAGTAACTGATCATCAATTTGTTAAACCCACACTGTAGCAAGAGAATGGCCCTAGCTTAGAGAATATAGCAATAGCTAGTTCAGATCGATCTTTCCTATGAACTAGTTACTCAATCCATAATGCATAAATGAAATCCAATTAACAGTTCATAACAGTACCTGTGACTATACAAGCAGACTACTCTTCACAGATTTAGAGGACATAAAGAAGTAGTTAAACACAGATTAAAGATCAATGATATTCATCCATATCCCTATCATCAACGGATAATGGATTAAACAATGGAATTTTCAAGGAAAAGAAAGGAAGATCTATAAACCTTTAAATCTAGTATCTTCCTTGTGGATGAGATATCCTCCATGTCCTCCCTTTCTGGCTAATCTATGGAGCCCCTGTTCATAGACAAACAAAAGTCAGATTAGTCAAATCCAAGATTTCAACAGAGTTTGATTGAGGAAGGCATCGAGTAAGATTATAAAGAAGAAATCACTACTGACCTGAGTCACGACCTCAATCACTAACTAGTCACAGAAGAGTTGAGATCTCAGAGAGATTCACACTCCTCTGAAAATAAAGAAATTTCTTAGCGACACATAAATAGCCCTAATCCCTAAAGGTTTTCTGAGATGGAATCAATTACCTAAGGAAAGTAGCTAGTGATAACAGAACTGAGAAGAGGTGTCCTATGGATCTTCACAAGAATTGCCATTGGAGCATCGCAATCATCCTCCTTAATTGAGTAAAAGATTGAAGATTCGAGAAAGACAAAATTAGTTTTACCCTAATCATTAAATGATGTCTTTTGTTGAACGTTGTTGTTTAAGTTATTTTAGGTTTATCTAGCGAGCCAAGTGGGTCTATCCCACGAGGGATAGCCATTCAGATGTAATTCTTCTCTAATTTTTAATGAAATTATTTAATTTCTCAAAAAACATTAGGCTTATACATTGAAATAAGTTTATAGCCTTAATCTCATCAAATCAATAATAATCAAGTTACATAATTAAAGTTGCTATGATACTATTGTTAGAAACAAGATCCAATCCTACATGCGGAATTAATATAAAACCTTTTTGTTTTGATTTTTCGAAGTCAATATCATTTAAATTATATGACATAACTAATACATAAAACATAATAAAAGTATGAATCATAATTCATATATAACTCTAAAGTTTGATCTTTTTTATTGTTTCCCTCAAACTATTTCTAAAATCAATCATTTCAACCATCATAACCGCATAAGTATCTGACCTCTAATATTATCTATAGAATGTGTTGATAGTACTTTGTAATTGTTACAAAGATGATTACGAAAGAAGTGTTAGCTCACTTGGAGCTTAAGCCTATTTGCAATAAATTCTTGAATTTTGTTAATTTAAATGAAATAAAATTCCAAGTTTAATTAAAATTTAATTATAATTAATTTAAATTAAATACCAATTATGGAAAAATAAGACCTAATATCTTATATTTGTCCTTATTAATTAAATATCATAAAGTTTTTCAAATTTTATAATCAAGTCTAACTTGATTCAAACATATTTTCTCTCTTCGACCTGCTTTATATGTGATCCATTAGATTCCCAAATATGATGACAATAATTATAAATTATAATCTTAATCATATTTAGAAATAGATAAATTAATTAAGTCTGCCTCGTTTTCTCTCGAGTGCTAGGTTCATCATACCCTACTGCATGCTTGTCTTGTTAGTCAAGGTTTCGACTCTGTATCTCGTCTGATCTCTTTTCTTCTATGTCTATGGAGCTAGTGTTTTATCGGCTGTCAATCAACAATAAGGAAAATGAGGAGTTGGTGGTTAAATCTTTTAATGTTGAAGGACTGGATATCAATTATAGGCTGAGTCTGGTGGGTCGTTTTATCGATGAAAGAATGGTTAACTTTGAAGCCATGGAAAGGACTTTGCTTAATATTTGGAGGCCTATTAAGGGTACGTGTATCAAACCATTTGAAGGCAATGGTCTATATCTATTTCAGTTTTTTCATGAGGTTGATAGGCTTAAGATGATTGCTAGTGGACCTTGGAGCTTTAATAATTGTCTCTTGATGATTCATCAATTACGGGAAGGTGAGAACCTTGAAGATATTAAGTTTCATGCTACTGATTTATGGGTTAGAGTTCATGACCTTCCACCAAGTTTAGCTTAAGAAACCCTAGCTCGCAATCTTGGTAACCTGATGGGTAAGTTCTTAGATTATGATACTAGTAACCGTAGAAACTCCATGATTAACTACATGTGCATTCAGGTTCAGTTGGATATCAGAGAACCTCTAATGTGAACCAAGAAGATTAGGAAGGAAGGGTGAAGTCATTTTGAAGTTTCTTTTAGCTATGATGGATTTCTCTTATTTGTTATCTATGTGGTATCCTTGGGCACAGTGAAACCAATTGTACCAAGCTTACAGAGCTGCCGGCGGTGGAGATCAAGAGGGGATGGAAGGAGGATATCTGGTCTCAAAATTGAAACCGCCCAAATCAATGGAGACAGGATCTATCTACTCAGGGATATAGCGGATTTAGCTCTAAGGCAGGAAGCAAAAACGAAGGTTGTCAATAATTATGAATTTTATCCATGGCAGCTCAACCTTTTCCCAGCTAGTGGGCCTTCAAATTTGGACCCTTCAGGATCCAGGTCAAACGTCACACCTTGCATTATTTATTCTACAGAACTCAACATAGATAAGGAAATCTCTATTATGGACGTTGATGACACGAAAAAGCGTCTGCATCTTTCTTCAGACAATAATGCTAATACTGATGGGAAGAATGGTGGTGTAGTCTTCCTTCCTCTTTGGTCAGCCGAGAAGCTTCTGCTACAACTCCAACGTCCGATCTCTTTCAAGGGACCCACCGAGCATCATGAATTACATTGCTTGGAACTGCCGAGGCCTAGGCAACCTTTGTGCAGTCACTGCGTTGAAGGATATTGTTCGATATAATAGGCTTGTTTTTCTTTTTCTTAGTGAGACTCTTGTTTCCTCTAGTAGAATGGAGGATATTTGTGTTAGTTTAAAGTTTGATTGCTATTTTTGTGTAGACCGGATTGGTCTAAGTGGAGGTCTTGCCCTCCTTTGGAATTCAAATAAAAATGTCTCTGTTTTGGGTTATTCTAGTAATCATATTGATATGGAGATTATTCATTTGGACAATTCTAAATGACAACTTACTGGGTTTTATGGTTTTGCTGAGCATAACAGAAAAGTAGCTGGGCATTATTGAAATCTCTCTCTTGGCTTTCTCAACTTCTATGGGTTTGTATGGGTGACTTTAACAATCTTATGTCTGCTACTGAGAAGGTTGGTGGTAATGAGTATCCAAAATTTCTCTTTGATGGGTTTAGGGAATGCATTTCAGAATGTAATTTAGTTAAAATTCCTCTTACTAGTTTCGGGTTTACTTGGGAGCATAGGTGAGGTTCAAATAATCTAGTTATGGAACGCTAGGACAGAGCTTTTTCTTGGTGGATTGGGTTTGCCACTTCTCTTACCATAAACTGTTCAATCTTATAAGCTCTTATTCTGATCATAATCCCATTAAGCTTTACACGAATACCAGTTTCCCTGTCAAGAAGGTTAGCAGGTTTAAGTTTAAGAATAAGTGGTTAGCTGAAACTAGATCTATTTAGGTTGTTTGCTCTACTTAGACCAGTTGTAGTAGCGCCGGGTTCATGGAGAAAATAGCGGCGTGCAGTGCCTCCATTTTTGAGTGGAATAAAACTTTAGGTAACTCTGTCATAGCTAGGATTGACAAAGTTAAGAAGCAGATGGGTTTATTGCGCCAAACCAACGCTACTGATCCTTCTCTGTTGACTCTTAATCCGAGCTTTCCAGCTTGTTGGCTCAAGACGCTATTTATTGGAAGAAAAGATCAAAAGTTTTTTGGCTTAATTACGGAGAAGCTAATTCTAAATTTTTCCATGCTCAAGCTTTGAAACGTAGGAAGATTAATCACATTTCTGTCTTGGAGGATAACTCTGGTAATTCTTTTTTGAATCGTCATACTATGAATGACATTGTTTTGGAGTATTTTTTGAAACTATTTGCTGCTCCTATTGGAAACCACACTTTGGAAGAATTTTCCTGTATTAGTCCTGTTGTTAATGACTGAGATAATGCTCATTTCTTGCTTCTTTCACCCTGGAAGAGTTTAAGAAAGCAATTTTTGATATGCATCCGGATAAAGCTCCTGACCCTAATGGCATGAATCTGGCATTTTTGAAAAGTGTTGGGATATTATTGGTAGCTATATTTTTGCTCAAAGTTGTGCTTGGCTTAATAATTGTGAATTTCCTATTGCCTTAAATAATATCACTATTATTCTTATTCCGAAAAAAGATAATGTGAGTAGTATGAAGGATTTGAGGCCTATTTCTTTGTGTAATATGATTTACAAAATTATTACGAAGGTCCTAGCTAATAGACACAAGACCATTTTGCCCAGAATTATCTCTCCTATGTAATCGACTTCTGTTTCGGGTTGTTTAATCTCTGATAATATTATGGTTGCTTTTGAGTTAATTCACTACATGAAAAATAAAGGACGTGGTCCATGTGGGGATGTTGCTTTTAAAATCGATTTTAGTAAGGCTTATGATAGGGTTGATTGGAGTTATTTAGAATTTATTATTCTTCGGTTGGGCTTTGATGCTGAGTGGGTTGGATGGATTAAACTGTGTGTGACTACTGTTAATTACTTTGTGACGTTTAATGGCAATAATGTGGGGTCTATTAGTCTGGAAAGGGGCCTTAGACAGGGGGATTCTCTTTCCCTATATCTTTTCATCCTGTGTGCTGAAGGTCTTTATACTCTTTTGTAAAAAGCAAAGTTGAGAGGGGATATTCATGGTGTTAGTGTCTGTCTTGGTGCCCCTACTATATCTCACCTTTTCTTTGTAGATGATAGCTTCTTCTTCGTCAGAGCTTCTCCCAATGAATGTGGTCATCTCAAGAATATCCTCTCTATCTATGAAAAAGCTTCGGGTCAAGCAATCAATATGCAGAAGTCGGGCGTTATGCTCAGGTCTAATACGAAGCAAGATGTTAGACAGGCTATCACTAATATTTTGGGGTTTCTAATCTAATTGCTTATAGTCATTATCTTGGGTTACCTTCGCTGGTTGGGAGAAATAAAAAGCAGGTTTTTGCTTTCCTAAAAGATCGCTTAAGTAAAAGAATTACTAGTTGGAAGAACAAACCGCTCTCAAGACTAGGCAAGGAAATTGTTTTGAAGACAATTGCTTAAGCCCTTCTTACTTATTGTATGAGTGTTTTTCGGCTTTCTATGGGCATTTGTGATGACTTACAGAAGATGATGAATTCATTTTGGTGGGGTTCTTCTTTGGGCGACTGTGTTAAAATCCATTGGGCTAAATGGGAGAGACTTTGTGTTCCTAAGAAATTAGGCGGTATGGGCTTTCATGATTTGAAGTATTTTAATCTTGCGATGTTATGCAAACAGAGTTGGCGTTTTCTAACATACCTCGATTCTTTATTGAACTAGGTTTTTAAAGCTAGGTATTTTTCGAACTCTGATTTCCTAAGTGCAAGGGAAGGAAGAAATCCCAATCTTATTTGGAAAAGTATCTACTCAGCTAAAAGTCCTTTAGACAAGGGTGTTAGATGGCTGGTGGGTGATGGTGCCTTTATCTTGGTACTTAAAGATCCTTGGCTGATCAATGATTCTAATTTCTTTGTGCTCTCAAATCCTTTACATGGTATGTCTGAGATGAAAGTTAATGAGTTGATTGACCTTAGTAATTTGACTTGGGATTATTCTCTGGTTAATGGTATTCTAGCTCTTTAAGAGGCTTCATAGGTACTCCAAATACCCATTTCTCCATCTAGGCCGAAAGACACTCTTTGTTGGCATCACTCTAGGAATGGGATTTATAGTGTGAAGTTTGGATACAAGGTTACTACTTCTCTTTTTTTGGATATTCGAGGTCATGTTATGGTGGGCTCGTGGAATGGCATTTGGGGTGCTCATCTTCACCCCAAGATTAAAGAGTTTACCTGGAGAATTTTGCGTGACTTTGTTCCTTACAAGCAGTGCATCCTAACGCAGGGTGTTAATTTGAACCCCTCTTGTTCACACTGTGGTGCATTGGAGACTATGGATCATGTTTTGCTTACATGCCCTCATGCTAGAAACACATAGATGTCTTTAGGTATTGTTTTAATTGGTGCTATTATTAAGGATTGCATTCTCGCTTAGTTGTGTGGAGATAATTTGGATTTAAAGGATAGAGCCTTTACTATCTGCTGTAGTTTGTAGTTTCATCGAAATCTTTTTTGCTGGAAACAACAAGATACCCCATCGAATATTATTGTTTCATTTGCGGATGACTATCTTCGAGACTGGAAAGCAGCGAAAAGTACATTTTCACAAGTGTAGCTTGTTTCTAATAGGCCAAGTCGTACTCTAGGTTGGAAGAAGCCTTCGACTGGTTGGATCAAATGCAATGTAGATGCTTTGGTTGATAAAAGACGAAATAAGTCAAGTTTTGGGGCTATTCTTCGCGACCATCACGGTAACTTTATTTTGGGTTTTTTTAGGGCATATTCCTTTTTGTTCTAACGCTACTCTAGCAGAAGCCATGTCTATTAGAGAAGCTTTAGCCTGGATCAAAAGCCTTAATTTAGATAATGTCTTGTTAGAATCAAATTGTTTAGAGGTTATCGATGGGATTAATTCTAATTCTTCGAATTTATCTGAAGTTGGTTTAGTGTTTGCTGATTGCCAAGAGCTAAAGACTCACTTCCAACATCTGTCCTTCCTGTGGACTTCTTGAAATGCTAATAGAGCCGCTCATTCTTTGGCAAGGGTAGCTTTGTTATATGCAGATCGCTTTACTTGGCACTCGTTACCAAGTATTCTTTCCTATGTTATTCTTTCTGATGTTTCTTCTTCATTAATTAATTCTGAGGAGGTCTAGGCCTGGGTGTATGGGGTAAAGCCTGTTGGCTTTGAGATTAGTTGCTTCCTCTTTATTAATTTATTTTCTTGGTTGTTTAATGTCAAAAAAAAAGAAATAGATAAATTAAAGTCCTTTAATTTATCTTTAATTCTCTAATTCAACAATTTATATTTATATATTATCGTCTAGTAGCTCATTATGACTAGTCAAATATTTAAAAATATCAAAGTGATTTTAATTAACCTTTTAAGGCATGATTTTTTTTTTGTATAATTTAATACTTTAATCAAACAATATTTCGATTAGACATCAAGCATAAAATTGATGTCTACTTTATTTAAGTCAAATTATGTTAGTTCTTTACTATTAGTAATTAATTCAATAAATAACATTTGTAAACTATTTCACAAAATTTCATTATATCTTGGTCAAAGATTTTTTAAATCAATACTAATTGAGAATAATAGACATTCTCCCTAATTACTTTAGGATGATAAATCATATAATGATCACTTAACTATCCCCGTATATTTTATGTTATATCTAATGACTACTGATTGAGCTATCCTTAATTATAATAGGTTATAATTTAGTATAAAAACATAACAATTATTATATGAGATATTTTGAAGATTTCAAATCAAATAATTACTTATACAATCATTATAATGAGAATTTATATAGACATATAAATAATGTTCCAAATAAAATTCTTATATGGTCAATTTTGTATACTTGTTCTCTAATTTAAAAAATCATATATTTGTTTAAATATTTACCTGCTGTAATCTATGAGATCAACAACTTTTTTTGTAAAGAAGAAACATAACATGTGCTAATCTTTTTACATATATTAATATCAATATTAATAAAACAATGACTAGAAACAATCTAAAAATAATACATAAATATAACATAAACCTTATAATTATAATTTTATTTGCAATGTACATTTATTTTATATCTGGAAGGCATAAACCAACACCGCTCGTTAATCCTTTTGCCAAAATGAGAAACTGCGTCTCCCTCAAAGAAGCCATGTTAAAATATTTATTCCTCCTGTGCCAAAGGAAAGAATCCTCCATGTTTAGCATTATTAGGACCCACACTCGGGCCGGAGTGTGGGGCGCCTAAGGTGAGCGTTCCATCTTTTGAGTCCAAGGACTCTCACCAAGCGAATCCAAGGAAATCTTATGTTAACCTTTCCCATCAAACTTTCTAGAAAATAAAAAATATAATAACATGGCTTTTGTACGACACAAACACTCTATGAATCCACTTTCAGCATTGTTAGGACTCTCACCAACTGAATTTCACATCAAAGGAAATCTTATGTTAACCATAAAAAACCTTTCCTGTCAAACTTTCTAGAGAATAACATAATTGGCTTTTATACGACACAAAATATTCATTTATAAACAGGCTATGATTCTAGTAAAATCCAACTGTATACGTCAATGCTCTAGGCTTCTTTCTCGTTTATAAAGCTTAGCCTAGCAAACCTAAACCTGTGGTTGTTTATCATTGAAAGAAAGGCTTCCCTAAAAGCCACATCCAATCAAGAGAAACTCCTGAGAATATGCCCGCAAGTAAGGAGGCCACAAGCAAATTCCCCAAAGCATTTTGTTCAGGACCCTGCAAGGCCAAAAGAGAGCTCAGTTGATCTTCCTGAGAAACCAATGTCAAGATTATAATTACATGTGATTTTAAACTGACCTTGTAACCTTTGGGTGCCTCTGTCATGATGCACACAGTGAGATAACCGTTTGTTAGTCCCAGAAAAGAAGTGAGCACGAGCATCCATCCCTGATCACCATATTTTGCAGTGAAGTAGAATGCAGGAATGAGAAGAAAACGAGAAAGAACTGCAACTGTAAGTCCCCTTCTGGACTTCAACTTTAAACATTTCACAACTGGAATATATCTTGATATAAGATCCCACACATTGTACATCGCTACTAGAACAACAGCGTACCTGAATATTGCAACCGTTGTTCGGTAAATAATCGGGAACTAATTTCTGAGATCAATTGAAAAGTGGGACTTTTTAAGCAGTGAACTTGGACTGTTCTATAACATGATGAATTGTGCCCAATGCCAGACCAAATTTCCAAAAGAAATAGGAAATTTGAGGAAGCGCGGGAAACAAAATTGTCAGGAATCAGTAATTGATTACATATAAAGTTGCAGATTCACTTGGAATAACTTGAGAACATCTTTAGCGAGTCCTACATTTTGCACTTACCATTCTCCTAACTTGTGTTGGCCTGTGTTTTCATATAAGAATCCAGGGAATATTGACAATGTGAGGACATAAATCAGATACAGGTTTATCATATAATCTATGTTCTGAAGCATTAGTTGTTTATTGCTCAAACGGTCAAGTTGTTTGGAATCACCTGCACCCTGCAAAAATATCAAAAGCATGAGAGGTTGGAATCGCGAAGATGCTTTCACAAAAGCTATCCTTCCTAGAACAAAACCAGCAGCTAGAGAGAAAAGCACAATTTCCATACTTCTTGATTTCCTGATGTTTTGATCCCAGCAGCTGCAAGATCAGCTGAAACAGTCTTTGATCCTTCTTTGGCAGCCTTTGCTCTGTAGAAATTCACTATTGGCAGTTTGGGGAAGTAAAATGCATATAGTAGAAAACACAGGAACTCGAGCAAAGTTGAGATTGACAAAAACAGAACTGCAAAAGATATATCGGAAATTTATCAACAGAATCCTTAAATTTATCCAAAGTACTAGGTGAAAAGTCAACCAGAAAGGTTGAACAACAAGAGCGAATATGTCTGCTCGACCGTGCGTATGGCGATATATGGATATATGTGCAAATGTCTGTATGTCAACTACAAAAGCTAAATACGCTTTGAAGCCTTAATCATGAAAATTATTTTATATCTTTATGAAATTACTCAGTGACTGATAATATGATGTAGACTGTACGTGTAACAGTCCACAAATTTGTCCAAGTCATAGAAAAAGCAACATACTAGCTCCCTTGCGAAAGCCATTATTATATTTGTCAAAGGCTGCTTTCGTGACCAGCCTCAAAGCAGAGGTAAGGGCCCCAGATGCAGCTAACCCAGCAAAGAAGGACTGCAGGACATAAGCAGAACAAATCAACACAAGCAGGTATAAGACAGCATGCGGAATTTTTTTGCAGAACCAGTTTGGTCACCTGAGTGAATTCGGGACGCATCAAGGACAAGTCTCCAACCATTCCTCCCTGCACATGAGCATCTGCTACCCCAAAAGCAGCAACGATCACGCATAAACCAATAAAAGGCCCAATCCCTCCTTTTCCTGATGTAGCTAGATCTAACTGTTTTCACAAATGAAAAAGAAAATGGATGAAAAAGGAAATGAATTTTGAAGCAGGGTGTGTGCAATGAACAAATTAACGAGACTCACGACTACAAGCATCAAGGTACTTAAGGAGAAGATCATGTATCCGGCCAGGTTTCGCTTTCTAGTGTTGATGCTTGCCTCGTAGTAAGCTAGCAATGCAATTGTCCCGACAGCAAACGGTTGATAAACCAGGGTAAGTACCCTTGAGGGATGATATTTCTTGAGGCAGAAAGAAAATAATCATCAAACATATAGCTCTGTGGCTGCCAATTTCTTATCAAGTAGTTGAATGGCATAAACTTGCGTTTCTCAATTGTCATATAAACCGTTGTACATTTAGAGTAATTCATCATGCGGAATCGGATGAAAAGCTCCCGTATCAAAAACGATAAAGATCAACTGGCACTTACTCTAAATACATTAACAACAAAAGGACACCTACTGGGAAAACTTTGTAGTAGTAATCGGTGATTGTTAGCATACTATTCCATGCCACAAGGGACCCAAGTCCGAGCACCCAGCAAACAAGCAATGCCTTGGCTTTACCCTGTGTGTTACAAGAACCGAGTCATGGTATTGGACTCAATCATCTGATAAAAAGATGATAAAACTTTGACCACATATACCTCGAGCGTTGGCGAGGCTACATTTTCATCAACATTTCTCATGGCTACCACCTCCAAGATTTTATAAGCTGATGTCAATATTGTAGAAAGAAGCCTGTGATTAGTCGATACAAATAGAGGAATAATGGACGCAAAGTTTATTTGAATCCTGAAACAGAGAACGCAATGCCATAGTCTCTATATTCTAGACAACAAATTGATTACGGTATTATAATAGAGACGAAACAGAAACCTTATAAAATGAAAATATAAAAAGGAAAAGAAAAGCGACTGGCTCGGTCGACTCTCTCTACTTTCTTGAATGTCCGATGCAGAGCAAATGACTAACAGTAGGATGATTGGAACTTTACCCTTACCGTATAACTGGGAGTCAACACTGCTCAATTTATACGGTAGGAAACTGTGTAATGACTTACGCGGAAAGACCCGAAGACAGCTACTCAAAAGAATTGAATCATAAAGAGGATAAGCAAATATAACACTGAATCCAGATTCACTTTGAATTCCCGTTATCACGTCTTTTTAGCGCATATCATAACATACCCTCCATGTGTAAACATCAAACATCAAGCTATGCTATAATCACGGAACTAACTTTCACTCACATTCATCTTAATATCTTAATGTTTTTGACCAAAAACCGACGTTAATGCAGAATTCATGGTGTCCTTTAAGTTTCAATATCAAAAATAAAATCAGAAGGACTAAAAGGGTAACCTGGTGCAGTCAAAATGGAAGTTTTGTTTCATGGTTTTTTAAATTATTTTTAGTACCTCTGAAATTAACAGTCTTAACTATAACCTTTAATTGTACATTAACTAATATTTCAAATTTTCGATTAGAAGTTAAGGCAACAATATAAGAGATTTAAGGTTTAAAAAGTTATATTTAACCCGACTGAATAAAATTGAAATATGATTCAACGATATTGTTTTTATCAATTAAAGAATTTAAATTTTAATTAAAAGACTATTAACTACAAACTAAGTAGTTTATTTTAATTTATAAAAACTGATTAATTTATAAAAAATCAACCTATTAATTAATGAATTAATGAGTTTTTATAATAAGAATTATTAAAGTAAAAACTCAACAACAAATTTCACTAGTTTAAGATTTCCACATCAATCTACTTATTAGACATATATGATTTACAAAGTAAATCCTTCATCCCCATCTTTTTTAAATTCTTATCCAAGTGTTAATATTTTTAAACTTTTGCAATATATTCAAATTTCAAATATTCAAAAAATATATATAATTGAAATCCAATCTTTTAGGATAATTAGATTTAAAGAACATTTTTCTTTTCTACGATATTAAAATTTCATCACGTTTTTATTTTAATTCAATATTTAATTTTTTATAAAAATTTATATATAACTACATAAATATCCTTAAGCATTAATGTTTTATGAAACTCTGTTCAGCAAGATTTGTTAGAAACTCACTTATTTTCAAATCAATGCTGTAAAATTCGTAATACGTTGCAACACCTCTATTAACTATTCATCACAGAAGTCAAAAAGAGTTTCATAAAATCTAGAAATCTTTTCTTTTAAAGATCCGCAAAACAAACAACAAGCAGATAAGGTTTGACAAAAGAGAGTATCAAGATCACGATGAAAAGCTACAGTATGCGGCTAGCAACTGAATAAGAATGAGGAGACTAACCTAGAAACTCCAGCCCCTAGTATGGGGACCGATTGGTGATGATGATTTTGTTTTAACTACAAGAGCATGGTTTAGGTGCAGCTAGTATTGGTGTGACCCCACAAGGACTAGAATTATTAGTACTCACTACACGAAAAGTTTGAATTATTGACGGGTAAAAAAAACCGTAGCCAATTACCGACAAAAATAGTAAATCCGTTGAAAATGTTTTCTCAAAAATATTCGTTTAGTGATAGTAGTAATATCTGTTGTTGACCTCTGCTAAAGACTTGAACATTTTTAAGTATAACAAAATGACTTTTGGTTTAAAACTAAATGACGTTATTTTGTTATAGTAAAAAACGTACAAGCCTTTAGCAACAAAACGATGTCGTTTTGGTATTCTTAAAACTATTCAAGCCTTCAACAACAAAACGACATTTTTTGGTTTAAAACCAAACGACGTTGTTTTGGTGAACTTAAAAATGTTCAAGCCTTCAGCAACAAAACGATGGTTTACTTAAGAATGTCTTCGCTTTAGCAACAAAACGTCGTCATTTTGGTATACTTAAGAATGGCTACTAAATGGCGACAAAACGACATCATTTGGTTTTAAACCAAACAACGTCGTTTTGGTATATTTAAAACTCTACTCGAGTCCTCATTTTTCCTCCTCCATCTATTGTAAAAACGTCCGTCATATACCTTTGTTGTGTGGAGCTGCTGCGTCTCTGGCCATTGTCATCGTCTTCTCTGACAGTTTTGGTCAAGGTATTCTCGTCTTCTCCATGCTCTCCTCTACTACCAAAATCAGCGTGTCTATGGTTGATTTTTGTGCCTGATTTGGAGTTTGTTTCATCATTGAGTTGCCTGCATTTATTTTGGTTGTTAATGGGTCATTGTTTACCGATGGCCTATGTTAATGTTGGAGAATCATGGAAAAAGATTGGGATTTTATGTTGAGTTAGGGTGAATTTACTATGCATACCAAGTGTTTGATGAAAGTATCATTAGGGATTACCATTATTTTTCCTTTAAAAATTATAACAGCTGCATTTCTTGTGATGCACAGATTGTTTAAATTAAATTAATTGTTGTAATATGAATCATGTTAGTGAACGTGGCATCTTAACATACAATGTCGTGAGCATTTTAATATACAATGTCTCTTTTGTTTAATAACGTCGGGAACAATTTACTTTACAATTTCTCTTTTGTTTATGTAATATATAATGAAAGCTATGTGCAATGTCATTGTTATTTGAAAATTTCATTTATTATATTTAAAATAACATTTTATGAAATTATATGCTATATGCTACAACTTTCAATATTTGAATTAAAAACAAGTTTGTCTTTATTGAATTGAAACAATAAAGAATTCATTAATTTAGAAAATAATATTCATACATTTAATATTCACTACAATTACTCATATAATCCATTTATTATATAGTCAATCATAAATAGTATTTACTAGTGAACTTAGTGATTTAAGATATTAAATACCTGCTAACAATTTGTATTCTTGTTCATCAAGTCTTCAAATACCTTTAAGTAACTCATTCAATACAGAGAGAGTTAGAGCATTATGCCTTTGTAACTATTGTAAGAGTTTATAAATAGTTAGCACTTGAATTGTTTACTTGACCTTTTTTGTTGTTCATTTTTTTGGAGTTGGGTTAATATATTTGTTTACTTAAACTTTTACGTAAAAAAACTTATACATAAGGGATTTAACAAGGATGAGTTAAATTATGCAAATTCAATTATTATGAGTTTAATTATTAAGGTTCTTTATCCTTTTATTTTAAGGTTCTTTATTTCTTCTAATGGCTTAATTGAGTCGACTCAATTTCACAATTAGTTCACTAGCAAGAGTTTCACATTTAGTTCATCGTCCATCGTCGTCGATTATTTGTCCGTCTAGGTAAGTTTTCAAAAACTAGTATGTCTCTTGCTGGTAGGATTAGAAAAAGTGAAAATGCGAAATAAAAATTACCAAAAATCAATAAGAAAAGAACCAATTTATGCAAAATTTTGATATTATTTGGAAAGGAGGATACAAGTGTTGCTACAAAAACTTCCTTGAAGGCCAAGAGGTATATTTGTTTAAACGAAATGTCAAAATCAACTTTCTTAGAGTTAAAGAAATTAGTATCAAAGATTGTTTTTACAAGTGTGAACAAATCTTTGCATTAGACTATAGACCAGATAACTTTCAAGTGAGAGCCATCTTACACTTGAAAGAGCAAGCCCAAGAGTGGTATTAGTGTTGAAAAATACACTCAACTGCATATTTAATGAAGAGTAAAAATAAATGAGAGTGATAAGGTAACATCAGGGGAGAACTATATAAATATTGATTGATAATGGGACTATTTATAAGTTCTTAGATGAATCATTTGTTAAGAGAGGTAGTATACAAATTGAAGAGGTGCCTTCCTTTCAAATCACGGTAGCGCGAGGAATTAAAACTAAGTTGTCACCAATGTTACAAGGGGTCATTTAGAGCATATGAGACATACAATTCTTAATTCTAAAGGTTCATGTGGAGCATGTAAGACATACAATTCATATTTGATGCACTAATCATCACCTTAGAAGGGTATGGTATGGTGCTTGAGGTACATTAAACAATATGCTATATGATTCTAAAACTCGCACAATGAAGTTTAAATGGGAGAATTGCTTGGTGACCTTAATAGAAAATACTAGCAAAAAGGCCAAGATGATCTTTAATGAAAACTTTTATAAGATTTTCAAAAGTTCAAGGAATGGTGATCTACAACTTACATACCTAATGGAGTATCATATGCAACAAATTAAATTTAAGGAACAACAAAATACATTCAATAAATTAAATCAGTTATTGACTACTAAGTTCAGAGAAGGTTTCAAAGAACCTAGCCAATTGCCTTATGGTGGAGTTCATGATCTCATAATTAGGCTGAACAAAGGAGTAGAATCTATTAATACCATATCCTATATTTATTTTGAAGAGCCAAATGATACAATTGAGAAATTAGTTAAGGAACTGATAATTGGTGGGCTTTGCCAACAAATTAAGAGAGAAGTTGATATCTATAAGACATGATGGACCTTAAAGAGGTCACTCAAGAATCACACATACTATTAAGAGGAGGTAAAACTGATTAGTAAGCATAAGTAGAGATGTTCAAAGTTATATGAAGATGTGCTTGATATGTCATAGGAAGAAGTATGAGAATGACATGTATCCAAGGAAGTTACAAGTACATCTATGCAAAAGCGATGGTGGATAGAGTTCAGTATTAATTTTGTTGAAGAATAAATTTAGAATCGAATCCTCTCATTTTATAGTCATTAAATATTCATATACAAACTCAGAGATAGTAAAAGTATTTATTGACTATAAATAAACAGAAGCAATTAGTAATGCTTTCCAAAACTTATTTATGATGTTAATATGGATACATACAAGAGAGGCGATCTAAGTGGATTCATTTAGCAAAAATGTGGTAAAATACCACGTATCACGCATTTTAGTTTTTTCATGGCTATTTTCCTCATATTTATGTCCTTTATTTTGTTGGATGGTCTCTAAACTTGACGATAGATCAAGATATGAAAGATTAGGAGACACCTCCTATGATCGCAAAATTATATTAATCCTCCTTAATTTCGCACATTAACTTTATCATTATGCATAACATCCTCATCTGAGCCCAATTGAAACGATAATCTTATATGTAAGATACATCTTAATTATCCCAAGTATTTTAAATATTAATTAAATAATGTTACTTTCTTTAAATTTAATGAGCCTTAAAGATTTATTGAATCTAATAGGAACTATCTTGACTCCTAAATATTGGACTTCCTCACTAATTCTCATGCCCAGGAATTTCCTAAACAATCTAGTTGACTTCTAGAAATCCTAAAAATTAAAACCTAAATAATCTTATTCTTGAGGTGCCTAAAGATTTTGGAAAGGGTTATGTTCTTATATAAATGAATAAAATTGATTAAATTGAGTTATTGTTGATTAGAATTGAGAATATCTTGATGTATTGACTATAAATGAAGGTGTATGGGTTAGAAATTAGTATACTTGAATTGTGAATTGGATTATTATAGTTTTTGCGTTGAAAATGTGGACTCAATTGAGAATAGACATATATTTTGGGGACCAAAATTGAGTTGTGGTTACTGGTAGATGTAGAAGTGTATTTTTATTGCAGGAATGACCCTTCTTTCAAAAAGGGGATGTCTGTTTTATAGGGGAAACTCTGTCAAATTTTCAATAGGCTCCTTATGTAGCTCATGACCTTGATTGATTATAATATTTCATGAAAATTGTTTTAATGTATCCCACTTTGTAAACTGTGAACGATTTTGGGAATTGGTTGTAGGAACTCATTTGTTAGCAGTATTTATATTTTGAAGGAGATTGAAGAGAAGCTTTAGCAGGTATTCAAATGACATTCATATCCTTATAAGTATAGACGTTAATGATTTTTCACACATGGCGAATGACATTTGTATAAGTTTCTATATTTCTCATTCTAGGTCCGTCGTCATCATCTTCCTTCAGGTACTTCAGGAAGATCCTTCTGCATATCGGTTGACATTAGTGATTTTTTTTTACTACGTTTTCTTGAACTTATCTTTATTTGGGTATTTTTTTACGAGTTGAACGTCCCATCTGAACTTCATGCATTTTTAATTGAAATGTCTTGCACGATGTGAAACTTGTTTGTGTTATGAACTTTAGCTTATCATTGAATTAATATAGGATGAGTTTAAGTTATATTATAGTTCCAATTTAATGATATGACATCTAAGTTATTTCATTTATACTATCTGAAATGATTAGCTTCTCTTTACTTTTCATGTGCAAATTTTTACATGTATCTTTTTAAAATTGTATATGTTAAAACAATTTATTAAAATAAGTATTCATATTTTTATGAATACTTATTATATTTGGCATTAGTACATATTTAATATAGGATAAATATCAAACTTATTACGTAACATATATGATTACAAACATATATGTTTGATCTTAAGTTTACAAATATTTTATATTTGAACCCATAATTTGTGATGGAGCTCCTGTGAGGCTTATCGGTGAAATATACAAGGAGCCTAGGAGTCATAACGAGAACTTATTGTCTTGATTCACAAGTCTTGTCTTAGATGTTTTGTAATATTTGGCGAACATGAATGATACTAAATATAGAATCACTACTTTAAATTAACAATTTTGCAGAAATGAGTTTTGTTGATAGATCCTAGAGATATAGACGATTAACATCTGATGGTTACATTAATCCTGAATTTGTTGCCGGAGTTAAAGCTTTTATTCATTATACATGTTCTCAACCTGCATATATAGATGGGCCAAAGATCAGATGTTTATGTAAAAAGTGCAAACACAAATGTTTCCTTCCTATTGATGAAGTTAATGGGAATTTGTTGAGAAAAGAGTTTGTCCCAAATCATATGCATAATGAATCATTGCCTCCTGATCGTACCATAGTTGATAGTTTTTACAATATGAAGAAACTTATTAGGAGTCTTGGTTTGCCTGTTGAGAAGATAAATTGCTGCAAATTAGGATGTACATTGTATTGGGGAGATGATGTGGAATTACAAGAGTGTAAATTTTGTGGTCAATCTAGGTTTAAGCCTAGAAAGCGTTCTATGAAACATAAATTAGTATCATAGAAGCGAATGTATTATTTCCTGATAATTCCGAGACTTCAAAGACCATACGCTTATGATGTTACTGTATCTCATATGAGATGGCATGCAGAATACGAATAGGTAGATGGAGAAATGAGTCATCCATCAAATGCACTGGTATGGAAACATTTCAATGACACCAATCTTAAGCTTGCAGTCTGTGTTTTTAAACCCGGACCGGACCGGCCGGTCCGACCGGTCGGTGGTCCGGTCCGGTTTATGCTTCAAAACCGGCTATAAATTGACCCAGTCTGAACCGGTCAAAACCGGTCAATTGACCGGTCGGACCGGTCCGGTCCTACCTGTCTGACAATTATTTTTTTATTTTTTGAATTTTTTGAATTTTTTTTAAATATTTTTAATATTATATATAATTAAATATAATTATTGCATAATTATTACGTCACACCGGTCAAACCGGTGACCAGTAAGGCCACCGGTTCGATGACCGGTCCGAGTTTCAGAACATTGATGTCAGCTATTAACTACATAGTTCGGGAATGTTGGAGACCGGTGATGGCATGTAGTGAGATGGCTGGTTCCCCAACTGTTGTACTCTCCATCTCTTTTTCATCTCCATCTTCTAATTCAAGCTAGAACAATTTTTTACATTGGCGACCAAAATATAACAAAATCCCAAAATAAGTTCCTACTGTATAGGAAATAAAGCAATCCTAATTCAAAAAAATTACTAATACTTAAGGAAATTAGTTATAGAAACCAATCCTTTAATTTATGGATAAAAACTGAAATAAGTAAAAGAATCTGTATCCTAAGAAGTCTGCCGCAAATCAACTCTCTCTATTATCCTAAGAATTCTGCTGCAAATCAACTCTCTCTAATATTTCTAGTCTTATGTCTCTGTCTGCGATAGTGCTGGCCCACGAAGGCATCCACAACAGAATTACCATGTCCTCATAGTCTAGAAAAGCATATTTTGGAATCCATGAGAAACAAAACTAAAGACAGTTTTAGTAGAAGAAGGGATAAAAAATGGATAGGCTCAAGTAACGACATTTCTTTACATTTTTAACGACATACAAATTACAAGAGTAAGGTACATGGGTTCTGTCTTGCGAGCTGGGATTCAGTTTTCTTCTATAGGAAACCAAACAAAAAGTGGGGAAAGGATGACAGGAAAGAGGAAAGGAATGGAAGAGAACGGAAGGGGATAGGATTCCAAATGATGTCATCTCCTCGTGAATTGTCAAATAAATACATAGCTCAACTGACCATTTGTAGACCCATCGTCAAAAGAAAATATCAGTTTGCTTTGATTGTGCTTTCAGATCTTTCAATTTCTTCAATATGTTTGTGAAGTAATCCTGCAAATACTTCTCCAGTGTGACAATATCTTTAGAGTCCACCCCAAGAAGATCATATGTTTCCTTCATAGGAACAGAGAAAACAATATCGCTTGTAAGAACCTGCAAGTGGTATAGAAGACATCAGTACTTTTATACGAAATCAAGAATGAAAACTGATATCTATTTACGATAAATAATGGAAAATTATATCTAAACCAATGCGTAAAACTACACCATAGGCATACACATATTTTATGCACATGATATATAAGACTAATGAAGAACAGGGACCAGTAGTCCTCAGACAGGAGAATAATGATGTGCATGCCATTGCAATTGAATACAAGAATATCCTACCTCTGAAAATGCCAGTCTATCCGCAACATCGTTTGTCCACTCAAAAAATCGAGTTACTCTACGAGTCAACCTCAAAATGGAAACAGGAACAGTAGTAACATTTGCGTCCTGCCCAGCGAGCCTCTCACAGAGTGTTATGACCTACAATAACAATAAAGCGAGAATACTCAGCACAGAGAATAGCATAGTGCACTTCAGTCTAATAGCGCGAAAAAAAGAAAACGAAAAACTTGGAAGCCTTAACAACAGGCCAACCTTGTTTGCGTTCAAATTAGTAGACAGGATGAAGAATAGATTAACAAATACAAAATAAAGAACCAAGGAGCAGTAGTACAATTTTGGGAGACTAATGGTATCCCAAATCAAGGAACAAATATGCCAAATTAAATATTTACCTCTTGAGTTGTCCATGCTCGAGGACCTGCAAAAGTAAGAAGCTTGCCGCTGATGTTCTGATTCCTTAATGCTATCAATGTCAATCGAGCAATATCCTAATACCAGGCAAAGAGGTGCTTAGACAGCAATAAGCAAAAATATTCATCAGATACAGGAGCTAGCTTGGGCAGATTAGTCATGGAAGGAAGTATGAATGCAGAAGCTAGCTTAAGCAGACTACTCATAGGAGGAAGCATAATGCCAAACCTGGGTATCCATGTAAGCAATTCTGGTAGGGGCATCCGTTCCCCAAACAGATTTCTCTTCTAGTATAGGCACTGCATATTGCCCAATAAGGCCCTGCCAAAATCACAAGCATAACGTCAAAGACGGGTATATATATATATATATATAGGTCGGGGCTGTGGGGTTTGGGGTGATTATTACTTGCATGAAACCACATAATCGAATGACAACGTGAGGGAGGCCAGAGTCCTGAAGAAACTTCTCAGTGCAATGCTTAATCTCCATCAGAGGAACCTCAGGATGCTTGTCACAATTGTGGATGGAATAAAAGACAAACTTCTGGATTCCCATTGCTTTTGCACATTGAATAAGAGCAACTTTTCCTTCCCAATCTACCTAAATCAAATGAAGTAACAAAAGATGATGATATATAAGTCAAATCGAGGCAAAAATAGAACAGGTTTTTACCATGAAAAGAATAAGGGAAAAAAAAAGGAATTTAAGCAGTACCGTTTTAATGGGCTCTTCCGGGCGGCCGGTAGCACAGTCAATGACAGTATGAATACCGACCAAAGTGGCCGGTATGGTCTCAGGTTTGGTAAGGTCAGCCTGGGACGACATTGTTTATTTTATTTATAGAAACAACTAACATAAAAACAGTGTAGAAGAAGAAAGGCGAGAAGAGGAGGTTAAATCAAGTACATTGACGACGGTGGCGCCCCAATCGCGAAGGAAATCGGCGGGGGCGGGACGAGGCCTGACAAGGCAACGCACATCGTAGCCTTCGTCAAGAGCTCTCCTAACAATCTGTCTCCCCAGTGTCCCTGTGGCTCCTACTACTAGGATGCTCGTCGGCCTCACTGGTGTTCCCGGAGCTAAGTTTACAGCACTCGCACTCGCACCGGCACTGCAAGTAATCATCGCCCTCCCCGCACCATACCGCTTCCCTCCTACTACGACTAATATTAAATTCACAATACATATTATATTGAAAACAGAGGAAAAAGAAGAAACAGATCAAATTGTACCAGTAGATATGCGAATGATAGGAGAGGAAAGAGTGTTCCGCCATGAGAGTTGAGTTATGGTGGGGTTAGTGATGTGAGAGAGATAATTGAGCTTGCCAGGTTTCGGCAGCTGAGTGTTCATCCTCCATGCCATTCTTTAATTGAAACTGAATCAGCAAAAGAAGAAGAAGAAGAAGAAAAAAAAAGGACAAGTTCGTGTGAAATAGAAAGAGAAGAGAGATTGCATATGGTGGCTCTGAGTAATGCCACGTCGCTCTCTTCCCCCCCTCATTGTGGATTACGCTTTCTGCCACCTCACCCAACCAACCACTGGAATGGATATTTGCAAATTGCATATGGCTATTTGACTGTGAAACTTACAACTCAAAACCTATCCATTGTCACTAAATCTTTCTACAATTAACCAAATAATAATAACAGTAAAGATCTCATCTTTTTTTCTTTATGCAGAATCTTGGAGGATTGGTGGAACTGCTTGCCATTACCAAGTCACTACATACACAGTACTTTCTTTCTAAACCCATGTTGAGTATTCAAGAATTGGACGGATGCTGTAGAAGAGAAGACTGAAAGTGAAGCCCGCATCTTTTGTTACTCCAAGTTGCAGCCTCATTTTGCTAACTCCCAAAGCAACTCCTCCATCTCTGATTGTTCTACATTCAGTTCCTCAGTATTCTCCATCAATATCGCGTTACCCCTAACTTTTCCTTGAACCCCATTTACATTCTCCAGGTAACCTGTTTCTGCCAAAGCCTGCTCACTGTCATCCTCCATTTTATGGTGGTCATCACCATTCTCGCCCATCTCGTTATTCTCTTCACCATTAGTGTACTCTTCGCCTATTTGATTTTCAGGATTTGTAGCTCCTCCTCCCTTGGCCTTTGCTCCGGAATCCTCACAGATGCAGCTCCAAGGGTTCTCATGAAACTCACCCCACCCAGGCTTCATCTCATTCGGTGCTCCCATGAACCCAATTTGATGAGTTTGGACTTCGGACGCAAATCCTTCCCAGCTCGTGTTATGGCGGTTCATGAACAATTTGTAGAGTTTTTTGGCATTTGGACGAATTGTCGGTTTATGCCCGAAGTACCTCCTGCAATAGGTAAAACTTGTTCAACTAGCAAGTTACTGTGTGAATAACCAATGGCTTAAAGATGTGGCCTTGAAAAACTTAAAACTTTCTTTTGCCTTTCACTTCAGAAGTACATCGGCTTTTGACCATACTCCTAAATCCTATCCCTATGTTAGAACGCAAAAATCACATTTCAAGGGTGTAGGGAATAACTGGGACAGATGCACACAATAATTTGAATTGGCGGAGAAATCTTTTCGTTTCAAGTTACTTGAAGTTGCTTCTTAGTGTAGCAGAGCAGCAAATAGGATTAGGCATACCTTCTTCCCGCCAACATTCTGGCCATGTTGCCATTGTTGTTGGTGACAAAAACATCACTTTCATCACAAACAATGAAGTCCAGAGCAGCCATGCGTGAAGAAAATGATAAAACCGGTCCCAACTCCTCCTTGCTAGCTAAAGTGTCTTTTGATTGAAGATTGGGAAATAGAGATTTGAGTGGCGCTAACGCCTCCTCACCTCCATATATTGCACCTGAAGCAACATAAACATGAACATCACTGCCATAACCCAATGCTCTCAACATAAGACCAACTTCCTCAGGTGTGAGAGGACATCGTCCATGCCTCCGTTCTTTTTCAGGGTCTTTTGCCTGCATTCCACAAGAAATAATGATCAGCTCAGTCATTTTCTTAAACCGTTTACCCACTATCCATCATATTCTTTGAAGAAATCTGTCGGGGCTCACATGTAAACTTTTCTACCTTGCCCGGATTGCACCAAGTTCTGCCCTTTCTTTGTCTCCTCCACCGTAGTAGCATCCAGAGAATGCTAGCATATCAGGTTCAAACCTATGCGTCAAAGTTAAAATTAGCTTCTCTCCCACAGTGAAGATCATCACTCACATTTCTGAAACATTTATCACATCATTAAATTACCAAACTCAATTAAATGCATTAATGTATTTTTGAAGTTCAACTTATAAGTTCCATCATGTAAGGACTATCCAGTTAACATAATAGGCCAAAACTACTAAATAAGAGTTGAGGTAATCTTACCTCAAGTGAAGGGCAATGAAGTGCTCGCCTTTTCTTCTCATTCTCTCAACTAACTTTTTACCGATTTCAAGAACGGGATCAGTGAACCTCAAAGCATGATAATTTATTCTACATCTCAACTTTTGTAAATGAGAATCCAACGTATTTGAGAGTCTGTAATCAAACTTCCCAAGCTGCACTGCCTACAACACACTGAAGATTATTATATAGAGAACATGGAAATGGATTATGTAAACTGCATTTATTGAACTTGAGGTACTGTTCTAGGATGTGCAAGTAATTGCATAACAGAAACTGCCTTTATTAGGAAAGTATAGAGCATAGGATTTTACGAAGCACAGCTGATAAGCCTCATTAAATACAATAGAGATATCTAATTGTCGGGTAAAAGGTTTCAAACTTACATGCTTCTTAATAAGGACAGGTAAAACTCGATTTTCATAACAACTTGGAGTACACTTCCTCGGAACACGCATGCTATGTGGAATCAAGACTTTCCCACCTTTACTTGGGAGCTGTTTGATGATTTCAACATCTCTTGAAAGGAATGATATGAACCAGTCAACATCGAAGATTTCAGCAAAATCGCTGCACCAAAGATCCAAATCAATATCAGTGCCATGTAATTTCCCGGAGCAAGAGTAAATGCATGGCTCAAAAATACCACCATACCTAGCATCTTTCCAGAAGGATTTCTTATCCAGTTTCGGAACAACAAGAGTGGCATTTAAAATATAAGCTGCAACGACAGCATCTGTTATCTGCGGCCATCAATGATTAAGCCAAAATTACATCTGAATTTATTTCCTAAGAAAAACAATAGCAAGTTGAAAAAATCAATGGGCAAGAGCTAGAAGCCAAATTGACTTTTAAAAATGTGAGGTGCAAAGAGAAAGAATGTCAAATCGGTTTAGAATTGAATAAAATGTTAAACTGATGGGACAGCAATAACATAACGCGTGAGTAGTTCAAAAGCTTGTCCAGGAAACTCACCCCTGTTCTTTGTTGATTCAGTCCTCCACTTGTGGCAATCAACAAGTACCTATTTGGATGTGTTTTCATAACAGCAGCTGTACCGCAATCAAATCCGTGCTTCAGTACATTTGACTATCACAATACTAGAATATAGCAAATAAATTCTACCAAGTTCATTTTTTTCTTGCTTTTAACGTCCAAAAACGAGGCAGATATTACACCCGTACCTTAAAAAAAAGAAAGAAAGAAAAAAAACCCAAAAACCCTACCAAAATTCAATTTTCCTAAGTTGCTAACGCTTTAGGCCATCTAACCTACAAAAGGACGAGAAATGATGAATTATTGTAGTTTGCATGGATAACGAAACGGAGTCAGATAAACCCAAGTCCAAGTTTGTTAACCAACACCAACCAAAGCAGATTGATCGAAGAGACTAACATGGAAAACTGACACTGTAATAGCTAAACAAGGTAACAATAAACACTACAAGAAAATTTGGTTTCAGCAACCAAATTCTCAGCAACCATAGTAAAATGGTTGCTAATTATATATATTTTGCAACCAAAAATTATTTGGTTGCAATATATAAGTTACGTATATTTTTTACCAACCAATCAATACTTGGTGGC
>JAOSBK010000002.1:28338239-28349306 GCA_027568895.1 Erythroxylum shatona
ATCTGATACCTTAACCGATTTTTGTCATTTGATTAAATCTAGTCGTTTTAATTCATACCTTGCATTTTTCATATTTTATAATTTGTTTATTTTATTTTATTTTATTTTCAAATCAATCAATTCTTGATCATCTGAGTAATTTTTCATCGTTTAATTTAATTGCCTTGCGTGATGAAATTCCCTTGGGTATGATATCCGATTCTTACCGTTTTATATTACTTGTCGACGGGGTATGCTTGCCTCTAATTGGTCTAGATAAAATTTAATTTATATTTTTTGTTTAGACAGCAACAACATTTAATTCCTTACGGTGCGTTTCTTATCTGCCTATTGTTTCAATCGATTTTGGGCCTGCTACAAGTGAAACTTGCACCTGCTATGGTTGCTTCTCAGTCCTGCATAATTTGATCCACTTTCAAGTTCTTGTATTACGTAGTATAGACCTTATTAAGTACCTAGGATCATATATGAAAGGATTAAAAATGAAGGTAATGCAGAATACTTAATTTCAGTTCTATCTCTAATTCTAATGTCATTTCCGAGCTCCAAATGATCACGAATCTCTCAGGACCTTTATAGAAAATGTTTCCCGATATGAGGTTTAGGTCTTTCTACAGTTTTTTCAAAACATAAGCTCTTTTAATGGGTCAGAGAATCCTTATGCTTACGATTGATATGAGAAATTGCAAAAGACTTTAACCTTTATATATAGCTTCCATATCAGGCTTTCCTATCACAAAGTCGATATAGACCAGGTCCACACTAACAAGGATCTATTTTTCACCCGAACTTTGACCCATTGATTTAGATCATTTATTAAATCACTTTATTATTTTTATCTGAATCAAATTACGTAACTTAACTGATAATTTATTGAAAAATTGAAAAATGAAATTAATATTTTTCCAACTTTATAAAAAAGGACAAAATTGTCTAACATTCTCCCCTTTGGACAAGCATTAAATGCAGTTTTGACTCTAGTTTAAAAACAATTTCAAAAACTCAGTTAAGTCAAGCTAATGAATTAATCGACTAAGTTTCCAACAAAACATTTAATCAAAAGATAATGTAAGTTCATCATTCTATCCTGCAAGGCTTTCGATATCGAAAAAGTATCAAATGTATGTGTCATATGTGACGTAGATCCAATATAATCACAAATATCTAATACCTCACTAACATGAATAGAAAAATAGAGTGTGACAAACTAAGATGATACCTTTATGATCTAAATTGTATCATCTTTGTTTGTAGGTCTCGATTTTTCTTAATTTTATAATAAACCGCATATGCTAAACTATATTAGAGAAATCATGTTTTCTCTCACTAAATACTATACTGCATTAAAGAAAATCTTTATATTCTCCAACTGAATGCTAAATTGTATTAGAGAACCTTTATGGGATTAAAAAACTTATATCTCCCTATATCATATCAAATTTGTGGATATTCATAGTAAAACTGTATGCGTCTAATGACATAGGCACAAGGTCAATCTGTATATAAACCCAATGACCTTTAAATACTTAGGATTGACATAAATCTTAAGTATTTCACACGTATGATGACAATGTATGATAACACATATTACTTAGGGATAAACGATGATTATCTCTATTGATGAACCACCATACTATCATAAGACCTCAAATGTATAAATGTGCATGGAGCAAACATAACGATCCATTAACTAATAGTGTCTAATGACTTCAAAACATTCATATTGTATACTTGTGTCACAAACACAAGTGCGTGAAGTCCTTTGGTTAAAGGATTGACTAATATTTCCTCAGTCCTTAAATGCTCGAAATCTTAATGTCACCTTTCGTATCAACACCTTTATGACCAAATAATTGACCTTTAAATGCTAAAACCCTATGACACTCTTTGTTGTTATTAAACAACATGGCAAGAAGATTACCACAGTATAACCAAATGGTTCTAGCCACTAAATCAACCACAGACAGCTCAGAAATCAAGTTTTTTAGCTAAATCATTTGTGAAGTAGCCCCATAGCATGCACTTTGCATATATAGTTAAGGAACTTATGTCTTCTTAACACACTTCCATGACATGGTACCATAACATTGTAACTTTAAGTGGACTTTCAATCATCCGAACACATAGCTAAAATCTAAATCTAAATTCCCTACGAGGTTTAGTCCGTTGATTGCACTATATGTCAATATATAATCCTTAGTTCCTTTAAGTATCTAAACGCTCGCTAGACTGCATTCTAATAGTCTACACCTGGATTAACCAGATATTGATCAAACAGTCAAATGGTGAATGCAATGTCCTGCCTAGTACATAGCCGTGCATACATCAGGCTATCAATCGTACTAGAATATAGAACATTCCTCATAACCTCTCTTTTTTACTTTATTCTTTACATACTATGCCAAAGATTATCTCTCACTATGAGATATATGTGATACGATAGGTTTACAGTTAACCTTATTAAACCTTTGTAACACATACTCAATGTATGCATTCTATGAAAGGTCTGATAAGCGTTGAGATATGTCTCGGTGAATTTGAATACTTAAGATAGAAGATGCTACACCAAGGTTGTTCATGTCAGAGTTCTTGATCAAAAGTTACTTGAGTAATATATCATCCACATGCAGTAATAGGAATATAACTTTTCTCCCCTTAACCTCATAGTTTAAGCATATTTTAACTTTATTTTTCATGAAGCCAAAAGAGGTCACAACCTCATAAAATGTCAGATATCATTTTCGAGAGGTTTGATGTAAATCAAATATTGATATGCATAATATGCAAACCATGTCAGATCTGTCTGGATCTTAAAATCTTTCAAGATGTACCATATAGACCTCTTCATAAGGGTCTTTACTCAAGAAAATGACTTTGACAGCCATCTAATGTAACTCTATATCATCATGAACAACAATTGCCTTAATCACACAAAATGTATCCTACGTGGATACGAGAGAAATGGTAACATAAAATCAACCTTTCTCTTTGAGTGAACCATTATGTAACTGAGCAAGCCCATAAATTGTTGAACTTTATCCTGAAATCCTTTAGGTCTTAAAACTTCATTTACAACTAACAAGTTTGTATTACTGATGCAAATCTACTAGCTCTCAAACCTTACTATACTTCATGGCTTGCATCTTTTCATTTATCGTGTCCTACCACAAATCTGCATTGGGTCCAAAAACAGATTCTGTAAAAGTAATTGGATCCGTAACATGTCTAATAGTATAGTCTTGTACACATAATAGACTATGTAACTAGATGGGATAATAGGTCATCTCACTCTAGTGGATTTACTTAACTGTATTAAATCTTATACCCTAGGAACCTCTGTGTGTACAAGTATAGGTTCATGTTCCTGTACAGGAATGGTATAAAGACTAGATCCACCAGATCTAACTATATGAGTAGCGGGTACACAATAACTGTAGTATCCACCATGTTATCATCCGAAGGGTCAATAGGCCTACCATCACATCATATTCCAAAAACTTAGTTGTTTATGATTCTACTATTCTAGTCCTTTATTCTCTACAGTAAAATTTGTAGCCTTAAAGTGGTCAGAACATCTTACTAAATAGCAATGAGCAGAACGAGCATGCAATCTTTCTTTATAAGGACTAAACTACCTCAATAGGGAAACCCCATACATGAATGTGTGCAAAGTTAAGTTTTCAAAGTTTTAAATAATGAGGTAGAATAGTTCTTTTCTGCATTGACTTCTTTAAGTCCTTTAGGGTGCTGTTGTGCCTTTCGACAACACACCATTTTGCTCAGAACTACTCGGCATAGTGAATTAAGTCACTACTTCAACTGATTCTAAATATCTATCAAACAGACCTTTTAAAGTCCTAAAATACCATGCTTGCCATGATATTCTCCTCCAGGGTCAAATCTAACTATCTTAATGAATTTTTCCAGTTAATTCTTAACCTTCAGTTTTTAAGCAAGAACGCATAACTATAAAGGGAATAATCATCAACAAATGTCATAATATATTTAGAATTGCCTAATGCAACTATATAAGGTCTACCGATATCTGTACGTATTAGACTTAATAAGTCATAAACATAAGTTGACCTTAATATCCTTATTAGTCAACTTACCCCTTCAACAGTCAGCATATGTTCCCAAATCATCATAACCTAAATTTAAGAAATGCATTCCTTGATCAATCTCTTAATCCTAGCTCTAGAAATGTGGCTTAAACTTTTATGCCATATCATGTATGACTTCTTATTCATCAAGGTCTTTCATAACTTGTTTAGTAAGAACCGAAGAAACATATATTTAATTCAGGATAAGACACATTCTATATAAACCATATGATAAGAAAGTTGTACCATTATGTTTTGCATTAAACAACAACTGCACAACATAAGCATTAAATACTAAACATTAACCTTCTTTGTCCAAAATTTATCAAAAGATCATATATAAAATGTGTCGTATAAAACCCAAATGAACCTTATTATAGGGTACGGTATATGCATTCCCCATAGATATTACTTCTACTTCTTCATTATTATAAACCATCAGTTTCTCCTTCCCTTTATTTGGCTTTATCCTTGATATGAACTACAGCATCGTGGAAGCACCTTGATCAAATGTTCCACTATGTATAGCCACCAAATACTTAATGCAACTATCGCAAATTAGATTCATAAATTAATAAGCCAAGGAGTTACCTGATTGTCACAATCTTTCCTTTTAGACCTCATACTACTGGTTTCTTTATATCCCTAGGACCTTTACCAACACTGGTTCGACTAACATTAGCATGTGGAGAAGATTTGAACTTTCTACCTTCGGACTTAGCAAGCTTCATCTTTGTCTTCCCTTAAACTATTTTGAGGGTTATAGGATTTGCAAACTTGAGTTTCTCCTCCTTAGCAACACAATGGGTAATCAAAGCATTAAAGTCCCATTCCTCATCTCGTGAGAAATGTGTCATCACCAGATTACTAAACTCTAGAGGGACTGTGTTTAGATTCTGGTGAACAATGAAGACATCAAGAAGAGGGATGTTTAACATACTTTGAAGATGAATCATTCTCGATATATACTCCATTACTCCCCCTTTTCCTGTATATAACTTATGGAGAATAATTCTTTCATTAAGGCACTTACCTCAATATTAGGTAAGACTATGTACCTCTGGAAGACATTATTAAGAAACTCCTTTGTTATGTCTATGTCTGGAAGTCCACTTAACAGATGGTTTGAAATGGATCTCTAAATGGTCATTAGACTTAATCTACTAGACTGATCCTAGGCTTCATAGGATGCTTTATGAGCTCTCGAGCTTATGGATGAAGGTGGAGATGGCCTATTCGTCTGTATGGCCATATCAACCTCAGTTATTCTCATAGCGTGCAATACATCCTCTGTCCACTTCTTTGTATTGAAATCGGTCAGATTTTCAATGATGACACTGTTTTTGTTGACTGAAAAGATGACTTCAAGATAATAATCTTTAAATCAGCACAAATGTAGGACAACAGTGATACTCAAAGCGATTAAATAGTATCTTTACTGAAAATCCGGTCATACATATTATAAAATACCTATGGGTAGAATACATAATATGTAACTGGACCTCCACATAAAAGCGATCAAAGTATAAATCATCAACTCTCATGACACTACCACCTATGGCTGAATAGATCATTCAAGCAATGGCTTTCCTCTATACAATGCCTTTATACACATCTCAAAATCTTATATAAGATCAACATCTATAGGTAGAATAACCAAACATGAGATTAGGGACACCTTTAACATGTGAGCAAAACAATTCAAAATGCTGACTCGAAAGGCCACCGTGGTGACTATATCCTTATCAGCAGTCAAAAAGTCCATAAACACAAGGGATACATCTTTATTTATCCTCACATTCTTCATGGGCTTATGGTATGTGACAATGCAACATCGATAAACTCAAAAATTTGAATGCACAATCTTATTGTCACACACTCGTACTGAAGACATTCTTTGAAAACTTCATTTGAGACTTTCATAAAAGAAAAATATCGGTAGAGTGACTATCATGCGTTACTGGACATTAAACTGAACACCCAAGACATGAAAATCTCATATATCTCCTTTACAGTAAGTTTGTTGCACAAAAATTCACTCAAAAATGGCTTCAGAATATCTCAATTCCTTTTTCCAATCGACTATCATGCAATCCCAAATACTGAACCTGAGACTCAACTTGAAGTATCTCCCTCATTTGATGTTCGAAGCATGAAAATTCACTCAAAATCGGATTCAAAATACCTTAATTCTTTTTGTTTGGAGTTAAACTTTAATTTATTAATAATGTAATAAATCCAGAAAAATAGAAAAACTTACTTTATAAATTTCCCAGATCCAGAAACTGACCCAAAATATCCTGAGGCACCCTTACAAAAAATCTAAAACTTTTGTGTTCTTTTTTTAAAAACACTGTACAGTCTGTACAGCTGACGTCAGCACGTGGCGCACTAATTGGTACCATTCTTGGGCTTCTCCCTCTAGGTGTATGGTTGCAATTCCTACCTTCTTCTCCATCAATTTGTGATCTAGCAAAAAGATATGATCACTCTTGTGTATCCAGTTCCTTACTCTATTACCTTTAAACACACGAAACTCTATCTTGATGAATCTTATGGGTGTAGTGTGCACCTCTTTCCCGTGGGCAGCTACCGTGGTATTTTCATTGATTCCTTTCTTAGAGAGTTTTGTTTAGTTGTTTTGTCCATATGTATGAATTAATGGAACATGCTTTTAAGTTCCTTGAGTTCCCTTTCATGTATCTTAGTGTTGTTTTGCTTCTCAATAAAATATTTCTCATCCTTAGCTTGGTTTTTCAGTAAAACAATTAGATTCTCTTCAATCCTGTGTAGCTCAGTAGCTCGTGTCCCTTCTACCATTATCTATTCAAGGTTGACAATTCCAATACAGAGTTGGCACAACAATTTGTAGGAAACATGTATTGTTTACGTACGACAAGGTAGTTATAATAAAAATGTTGAAATGAGGGGGATAGAGAGAGTTGAGAAAAGAAGTAAAGATAATATTCTGTAATACCATAATTGGGTTGTTGCTTCTTATAGTAATATAGGTCTCTCAGACCTTATAGGACAGGATGTGTGGCTATAAAGCTGGAACCTACATCGATTTAGGGAATTAAAAACTTATTTAAATGACTTTGTTTGTTCCTTACATAGATTATGTTTTTGCTTGATTTCTTTCCATAGTTCACGTAACACATTCACAATGATCTTAATAGCTTACAATGTTTTTTAGCAAAAAAAAGAACAATCTTTTTTCTTGTGTCAAGTTTTCATAAATTAGTGACTTTGAAATAAAAAATATTATGATATTGACTAAATAAGAATTACATATTTAATTCATATTGGCTACAATAAGGATTTGGTACTTATACTAATAAAATGTCAAAGAACTATCGACATAAAGCAAAATTTATGGTGTCTTATAAGTTTTAATATAAAAAAATCATAAATGAAGTTATAAATTTGTTACAAACAAGATTTTCGTATGTATACTGAATACTACAACATTTTTAATTAAAATATGTTCCCACTGAAAATAAAAAGTGCAGGGACCAACTCTTACAATATTTCTCAGAAAGTCTTCTAGAATTAATTGAATGGTAGCTACGAATTCTTAGTTGGGCATGGGTTCTTTTGTTGTGCCCATATTTAGGGAAGGTCTTTCTTTTACTAGAGTAGTTGGTGGTGTTTTGATTTGTAAAGGTTTAGAGGTTGACCAAATGTCTTTTGCTAGCAAGTTTGGCTTGGAAGGTTTTAATGGTTTTGTAAGGTTTTGTCAGAATAGCGAGTAAGATATTTTGAAGATTTTTCCATAGTTAGTAGCCCTAGGATAGGATGGAGTGTTATAAGTAGGTCTTGCTGTTGGAAATGTCAAGGGATACAGTTCATATATAGCTCTGGATTGTTCTTTAGCCATATCTAACTTAATTCCTTTCACCTCTTCTTGAACTTTTTATAATTCTCTTTCTTTCTTAGAGAAGTATGCTTCACAATAATACTAAATGATATATCTTCTCAAGTAAGAACCAAATTAGGAAACTTGATTGAGCAGTCATTGATGTGATTTTCACATTTTATAGGAAGCACTAAAGGCTTCAAACAGCTTGCAGATCTCACTTACATATCTTAAATGATGATGGTTATTCCACAGTCTTCTCAATCACACAAAGAAATTGAACCAGAGATTAAAAATGTTGAGTCGATGACTAAATTAGTAAGACCACAAGTAACTCATATCTACAAACCTACTTCAGGACCATGGTTCACTTTTGATGATGTCCTACCAATAAAATGGCAAGATCAATTGCACATCCATTGGGGTAGAAACAATGGATTGGAGGAGCACTAATGTCTTTTTCATGAGAAAATGTTAGAGTAATAATCAATATTGAATCAGAAGAAGCTCTAAATGGTTCTATGATACTTTTCTAGAAGCAATTAGAGTTTGATGTATGATCGTGATATTATTGGCTTTTTTGGCTCTAGCTTCAAATAAGACTACTTAATCATGTATATTGGTTCTTTATCATCTTCATCAAAAGAAGAGACTTCATCATTAGTTGATTCACAGTTAGGTAGTGCAAACAATGTATCTTCAAAACCTTGACATACTTATCGAAATAGATGTTTATTGCTAAGAAGAAAAATTACAAATGTTACAAGAAGAAATTCGCTATAGACAAGATTTTATGTGCGTATACTAAAGACTGTAACATCATTGAGTTACAACATGTTCCCACTAGATATGAAGATATTAAGGACTAACTCCTACAATATTGCCTATAAAGTCATGACTAATTTAATCACATATACCCATTGTAGTGAAATTTAAACTTTTATGTTCAATTAACATTTAAAAAGAATGAAGACATTAATCTAATAAAGGCAACACATTTGAGAATGAATTTAGAAAATCGTCTTGTCATTTAAAGATCTATATGGACACTAAATTCATATATTTAGTCTCTCTATTTTATTTGTGGGATATCATCAAAATTGAGCCATAGTCTCACCCTAGGTATGCTAGTCAAAACACAAGCCCTTCATCTCTTAACGGGGTCAACTCTCAATGCCTACCTCTTAGGGATCTAAGTTCACCAATCCTTCTGGGATAACTTAAAACTTAAACAAGATCATCAGTTGGATACTTTTTGATGCACAAGATCCTTATACAAAGCCAAATGTAGAGCATACTCACATCTTTATATTATATAAGTAAACTTATTGAAGACTTATGCTTTTAAGGTAGAGAGAGAGAGTTTTTATAGGGAAGCATATGAAAACACAACTTTTATTGAATCAAAACTTTGGTATAATGGAAGAGTTTACAAAAGACAAATAATTATAGAAAAGAACAACATCACATCAACTATTCTAGATAAGAACAATGTCACATCAACAATTTTGAAAAACAACGATGTCACATCACACAGTAAATGGATAAGAGCAAAGTCGCATCATAAAAGTCATCTAAATATAAAGACAAGCAACTTTAAATAGAGGGACCAACAATAAGAATAAGAAGAATCTTAATCATCATTCTTGTCTGATAAGTTCTTGTCTTGATTGCAAATTTAATAAGGAAGCCCTCACAATTGTACTGTTACTAATCATCACTGGTTCTTCTCTATCTTTTACTAAGGCTCACTTCCTCTATGATTAATTTTTTTTAAAATTTATCTAGCTCCTTTTTGTCAATTGTGGGAATATCATCATCTGGGTATTGAGCATCCTGAAAGATGAAGGTTTAGAACTAAGATGATCCATTGGTATCTAGACCCAAGTTTATAAGGCTATATGAAATCTCAAACTCTGACATTTGAGGTTCTCCCGGAATAGATTCTCCTGAGCAAAGTCCAATGGATGTAGAGACAACTAGTGGTGTATAAAGTCCAATAGATTCTCTTGAGCAAAGTCCAAAGAAAGTCCCCAAGGCTTTAAAGGATAGTTTCTTTGTATGTTGTCCATTGAACTGAGATTTACCAAAAATAAACATAATTTTCTTAGTAGATGGATCCATAATAGGTTGTTTATAAGGTTGGTGTACAAAGAAGCACTAAATGTTTTGCTTCTCTAATGGAATGTCCCATAACCTAAGATCCTCAATAATTTGGGAGAGTTGAGTTTTCCATTTCATTAGTGGTCGGTACCACTCAAGGACTGAACTAGTGAGACTACAAGTTACTCTCACCTATAAACCTACTTTAAGACTATGGTTCACTTTTGATAATGCCTTACTAACAAAATGGGAAGATTGACTACACGAATTCAGTGATGATCCTCAAATAACAAGGCTAGATAGTTCTCTTAAAGAAATCTTTAAGGAATTTGTCTCCAAAATGATTAGAATTTTAAGAGAACAGTTCCAAACCTTTGGTGAATACAAACACATGAAATTGATAGAGCTACAAAAACTAATTCCTTATTAGGAATAATTCATAAAGAATTCATAAGAGATTTTCAACTCATTAAGCAATAAAACAAACATAAGTACTTTGAAATGAAATGATACTCTATATTTGTAGAAGCCTTTTCAAAAAAATGTCTAAAAGATGTTGTATGCTCAATGACTTTAATAATGTTTATCTTTAATACACATTTATTGCCACCCTTCTTGATGAGTTGCAACTAGAATTACAAAAAGCGACCAATTCTCTTCCTCATGAGATTTTTAACGAGATCTATCAATTAGCTTTGGTAAGACTGGATAAATTGTGTGAACAACAAAAGTTCTTCAAATCTATGCAAAAAGGCAAACCTAAAAATTAAGAAAAGATTAAAACACTTATAGCAAATACTAAATAGAGAAATCTCTTAAGGTACAATGAAGATGTCTCTAAGCTTTTATTGGATGATAAAGGGTGTTTATAAGGCTAGCCTAGCAAACGTAAACATATTGTTCATCATTGGAAGAAAGGCTTCCCTATAAGCCACAACCAATCAAGAGAAACTCCTGAGAATATGCCTGCAAGTAAGAAGACCACTAGCAAATTCCCCAGAG
>JAOSBK010000002.1:28353846-28366621 GCA_027568895.1 Erythroxylum shatona
ATTATTGATTAAGTCAGTTTGTAAAGTCAACAGACTGGAATTAATTGTATTTATGAAAAGGGCCCCAAGGCCATTGATTTGTTTATGTAAATTGTTTTCCGCATATGTTATAATGTGTGTGTGTATGTGTTAAAAGAAAAAAAATTTATACTGAGTGATGTGGCACGCCACTCTCGCGGGGCACGGACTCGGATATCACCATCGATGTCGGGTTCGGGTCTTACGGGAGTGGGGTGTTACACTTAGAAAAAGAATGGTTTGATAAAATAGAGTATTCTAAGATATATTACCAAATAAAAATTTTAAATTTGTCTTAAAATTAATTTTTAATTCTAAAATTGAAGTAATTATTTTTCTTAATATGATTAAAATTAATAATTTATTAGAAATTAATTTCAGAAAAGTTGTTCTAAAATGAATATTAATTAGTTTCAATTAAATTGAATTTATTTAATTAGACGCTTTAAAATTAAGAAAAAAATCTTAAGTAATTAAGGAAAATGTTAATTAAATTTATTTGTTTCAATTTGATTAAGATAAATTAAATTTATGATTTTGTTTGTTTAGAGAATCATTATTCTATTTATTTAGAAATTATTTCTTTATTTATGAATAATAAATTTCTTGATTCCTTAGAAAAGATATCTCTCTTGATTAAATTTAAAACTTTTTTCATTTATTAATTAAGAAAAATGAGCTTTCTTAATTTTTGAAATATTTTTCTAATTTATAAATGATTAATTAATTAATAAATTAATCTCTAAATAAATCAATAAACAACTTTCTTAATTAAATTAAAAGATGTTTTACTTAATTTTGAAAGTAGTTTCCTTTTAGTATTAGAAAATAAATTTCTAATTAGGGAAAAATAATTTCTAGTTAGATTAGAAATAGTGTTCTAGTTGGATTAGAATGTGTTATATGATTTTAAAAAAAGAGTTTTTCTAAATGATAATGAATAATAAGCATAATTTATTATAAAATTCTTTCAATTAAATTTTGTTAAGGAGTCAAGATATTTTGAAATAGTTTTCAATAAAATTTTGTGAAGGAGTCACAACAAGTAAAATATTGTGTGACGATAAATCGTTTCGTCACAATAAAAAAAAATATTAGTGACCAAACTATGTTTTATTACAACAAAAAAATATTAGTTACCAACATATGTTTTGTCACAATTACAATTAATTCCCGTCAAAATTATTTTGGCCCCAAATTTCATAGGTTTTTAGTAACAAAACTTAGTGATAAAATAAAATTTATCACTATTAATATATTAATAATGACAATTTGACTGTGAAAGATACTAAATTGTCAAAATTATCATTGTATTAGTGACAAAAATATAAATCATCACAGATAATCCAAACAATAGTGTCAATCAATTGTCTTGGAACTAAAAAATATCGTATTTGAGATGACAAAAATAGTTAGTCACAAAAAAATTATCACTAAATTACGAATAGTTATGATCGTAAGGGTCAGAGATCTGAAGAGGAGCTAGACTTTGATTCTTATTCTTCATAAAATGAAGATGATTGTAATTTACAATTAAGTTATGATAGCAATTAATTTTGTGTTTGTAATTGAATATTTTACAAACACGAAGAAGATTACTTCCTTTTCAGTATATTATGTCAAATATTGAATTCAAATTCTTAATCAAGGAATGTCGATATGGCATTTAGCTCCGGATGGTAGTAATTCATTTCGTTAGGAGGAATGTGGGAAAATTATCTCTTCCAAAGGAATAAACAATGCAACAAAAATCTCCACTTCAAACACTAATGATCGTTTCCTTCCATGGTTGATCTTCTACTTCAAGGTGTTTAGTATCATCTGAACAGCATCACTTTCCTTATTATATACATCTCATTTTCTTTCATGAATCTATTATATATATTGACATTTGATGGTATATACTACATGCTATTTTAAGCTTGCTTGAATCTCGAAAATGACAAGTATGTCGATGGAGGCGGGAGGAATGTCACAACTGTCCATAAAGGACTAGGAAAATTGGTTGTTTTGGAAAAGTCATCAATTCCACAAAGCTTGTCTAAACATTCATGCATGTATGTCACTCCAGGATTGGTTTGTTTAACGATTACCTAATTTGGAGGTACTTACTGTGAAGGTGCAGCTGAACCACTACCTCCCCCTCCAAGGCTTATAGTTGCAGATGACCCATCACCTGCTGCTCCTCATGTTACTTCAGTCACCACTTCTACATCATCCACTACCCCTATAGTGGATGAAGGAGACGGCAGCTAGCCTGGAGCTGAGGGACCTGATGGAAGAAAGTACATAACAATTGTTAGTAATCTATAAGTAAAATTGCATGAAACACTATATATGTTTATAATTAAGTTATGACTCTAACTTTTTGCAAATTGTATAAAATTATTTGTTATTATATTAGGTTGATTCCACCTGGACCGTGTTCTAGAAGTATGACATTTAAATTTAAAGAGAGGATTGATCATGAAGGTTATGTATGGAAGAATATCTCTTAGGCCACAATGACATTTTACTTTTAGGAGTTTAAGGTATAATAAAATTCTTTGTTCTTTTTTAATTGATTTGTATACATTAATTAGATACATATTATTACATTATAAGTTATCGAATATTTTCTTTTTATTTTAAAAAAATTTTGGGGTTCTAGTTTCAATGCGGTCATACATAAACTATGGGAGAGGTGAGCTTGTACACGTTATCGCCACTTTATTGATGTGATACACAAGGCTAGTGTATGATCGCCTTATATTTTTTAACAAATATGGACTTGTTGGCAAGAGTATTGGACATCACTTGAGGCCCTATTCATATCAAGGCATAACTCGAGCAATAGATGTAGACTCCTGGGGGGAGACAATCTTCTCGTACAAACGAGAGGATCAATTATCCACCGCAAACATGCAAAAAGACTTGTAAGTATCTAAACTTTACACTTATATTCTAATTGTTTTACTTTGTTGTATTTCAATTTAAATTGATGTGTGAATGTTGGAATGAAAATATGTGTATTATGGATAATAATGATGGTTTAAATGTCCGGTGCCATATATGGCTATATTGAGTTATTTTCTTTGTTCAACAGGAGGTATATATCATCAAAATAGAGGAGATTTTATAAATTCTAGTTAACTTATAACATTTTATTGTTATGTAGGAAAAGCCTATAGGCTACACCCCCATCAACTGCTTTTACACACTCACATTAAGAAGCATGACGGTGTGACATTCTTCAACAACCAATGTAAAGAACTGAATGTATGTGAATTTTATGTTTTAATACTCTTCCTATTAATCATCACTTACTAATATAAACATTGCCTCTTAATAGGACCAAATACAAGAAAATATTCAACGACAGTCTCAGCACGAACAAGTTGTTGATGAGAGTCAGACATATCTTGACATAGTGGGTAGTAGGTGTTGGGCACCGTTTTCGGAACCCAACCTCGGATCATTAACGTAACCTTAAACCTATGAAAATTCCTTAAACGACACCGATTCATCTTCTTGCTTCAACGTTTGCGAAATCATGAAACGTGATCTTCTTCATTTTTCCCTAGTAAATTTTTTTCCCACACTCTTCGAAAACATGAAACATGTATGTCTTAACCTGTAGGGTTAATTCGTTTAACCCCTATAAAGCATGAGTGGATCTCCTTATACAGTTTCTTCAAAGTACTTTCATTAGCTATCATCGGTTCCTCATCATACTCATAACATCACAAGCCAAAAAGGGTGAACTCACGTAGCGAAATCACAAGAATCACTATTACCTTCTTCAAAATGGTATGCGCCCACACCAAGCCAAGCTTCAACAAAAGTATTCATCTCACTTACTTCCGAACAGATTTTGGAAAATCTCAAAAAGGAATTTCAAAAGGACTTCTTCATAATATTTGTTCCTCTTCTCATTAAGCTTATAATGACACCAAAAACATTCGATTTGGTTTAGAACTCTAAAAGTTATGGCCCAAACACTTTCGGACTATTACTAATCTGAGACTGTGCACTATACCCAACTTCACTCTAGAAACTGAAAGTCTTAAGGACCGAATTGAAATTCAATTCCTTCAGATTGTAAGATCCCACATCGGTTGGGAAGGAGAACGAAGCACCCCTTATAAAGGTGTGGATACCTTTCCCTTGCAGACGCGTTTTTTATGCCCTAACGCACTGGATCCCATTAGAACTCCGAAGTTAAACGTGCTAGGGCCAGAGCAGTACTAGGATGGGTGACCTCCTGGGAAGTCCTGTGGAAAAGCAAAACAGTGAGGGTGCGAGGCCCTAGAGGTCGAGGCCCAAAGCGGACAATATCTGCAAGTGGGTGGGTGCGAGGCCTGAGAGGTCGAGGTCCTTTGGACGATGCGAGGCCCGAGAGGCCGAGGTCCTACAGATTGGTATCAGAGCCAGGACCCGAGCCGTTGTGCCAGCAAGGACGCTGGGCCCCCTGAAGGGGGGTGGATTGTAAGATCCCACATCGGTTGGGAAGGAGAACGAAGCACCCCTTATATGGGTGTGGATACCTTCCCCTTGCAAATGCGTTTTTCATGCCCTAACGTACCAGATCCCATCAAAACTCCGAAGTTAAACGTACTAGGGCCAGAGTAGTACCAGGATGGGTGACCTCCTAGGAAGCCCTGTGGAAAAGCAAAACCGTGAGGGTGCGAGGCCCTAGAGGCCGGGCCCAAAGCGGACAATATCTGCAAGCGGGTGGGCGCAAGGCCCGAGAGGTTGAGGTCCTGTGGACGCGAGGCCCGAGAGGCTGAGGTCCTATAGTAGGGACCATCATGGAAGGATCTTCAGTTAAGACTCATTTGCGAACACATGTTATTTACAATCCTCTATGTCCAGTATAGTAACATCTAGTAGACGGCGACAATGGAACAATACAATCAGTTTCAAAGCATAGTATAGACATTGACAAGTCAGTTGCAACAAACAATGGAGTACATGGCTAAGCTCCAAAATGACATGGAGCAGTTGAAGGGGAGGGTTAGCACCTCAGACTATCCGCGGTCACCAAGACAATAGGATTGTTGTAGTTATTTGGTTTGAATTACCAAAGACTTATTATCTACAATTTGATGTTTTTATTATCAGTGAAGAAAATTTTGACTTTATATGATCAATCAACTTTCTATGTAAACATTTTAAATATGTAAACAAATTAAAAAATTATGCACAAATAATTCATAACTATTGAAATTATACATTAATCATAAGATTATGAAAAAAATTAATGTCGTGATTGTTTAAAATTTTTTAATTTCTTTATCGATGGAATTTTATTATCTGACTATACAATGCATTATATTTACCAATGGTTTATCATAAACCATCGACAAATTGAAAAGATATTTATCGACGGACATTCAGTATCATCGGTAAATATACAGATGGATTATTCCTTGGATAGAATAATTCGTTTGTATATTTACCGATGATACTAAATGTCTGTTAGTAAATTTACCAATGGCCTCTTTAACGATGCCTTTGTCTGTCGGTTAATTCCATCGCTAAATTATTTTACCAACAGAATATGAACATTTTCCATTGGTAATTTGCGTCGCTAAGCAACCTTTTTCTTATAGTGACTTAAACCATTTTTCAATTATCTAATCCAATAAATTATGGTGTTTATGATTAATCAAATTCAAATTTAAAATAATAAACTAAATAGAACACAGATAAACTAAGAAACAATCAAAGAAGACCCTAATATTAAAAAAGGCCATTTAGTTTCACTTCTATTTTACTGTTGTGGTTTTTAGTTTTTTATTTTTAACTTCTATTTTTCTTAAAAGATAAAAACCTATTTAACTGAGATTTGTAATATAAAAATCGAAAACTTATTTGATTGAGATTAGTAATTAAAAACAAAAACAAAAACATGTTTGGTTTTATCATCATATTTCTATTTTTGTAATTATACTCTTATATTAATAATTTTATATCATACATTATATTTTAGAATTAATTAATTATCCTACAGTTAAAATTTAAGTATATGCAAACTAAATGTAATTAAAAATTACACATTAATTGTATATAATAAATTTCTATAAATTAAAAAATTATATTAATAAAAGATATCCATCATATTATAATTCTTGAAAACATAACAGTATTATCATTTACAAAAAGAAACATAAATCAATTATAAATAATATAATCACTCTACATTTGCCTAGCAATTTCATCTCGCTTCCAAAACATACCTCTATGTTATGTTGGAGTGATATTATACTCCACTTAAGTACTTGCATCTTCATTTTCACTTTTCCTAATTTGTCCTTCATTTTTGGCACAATTGTCAAATAACTCATCATTTTGTCTATACACTTTAATATAATTGTGCATAACACAACAAGCAATAATGATGTATTTTTGTTTATTCATAGCACAAGTCGGCATATTTTAAGTATAGGGAATCTTGCTTTCAGGACGCCAAAATATCTTTCAATAATATTTCTTAATGAAGAATCCATTCCTATAAACCTTGAGGTCTTCCTTTGCCTCTATAATCTCGCAAATGATATCTTGGACCTTGTTATGATAAAAAAATCCAGGCATTAGTGACCAAATAGTACTTACCTAATATAGAAATAACATAATATTAACAAAAATACTAAAAATAAATCATAATTACTATATTCATTTAAAATAATATAATACCTAGTAGAGGCATAGGAAATTAATTCGTTAGATTCGCACTGTTTTCAAAAAAACTCGAGAGTCATTTGCAATACCATCCCATCCAGTCATTATATATGTAAACCGATGTCAAATAAGCAACAACACATAATATTTTGGGTTCGATTAATTCTTTTAGCCCTGTATGGTATTTGTTCATCGATCGGACATATATGCATTAATATATGTACCATCCATTGCTCCTATACAATCCTAAAAATTAAAAATATATTTAAACAATTTTTAATTATAAGGGCATAATTAAATTAGTAATTAAATATATGAATGTACCTGAAAATATGGAAAGAATTTTGAATTATGTTGAATCTCAGGAGGTGTGTTAGTAAAAGATGGTGGAGTAATGACTCTTTTTACAAGACGATTAACTGTATATAAAACTTTTCGAAAGTACTTTGAAATTGTCCAGGTCGAATATTGAAAGTGTTCTGTATTGACTCTAGTTGTCTCACTATGCCCTATAGTTATCAAGAAAATAGCTACTTGTTCCTCCACAATCAAATGATTTGTTACCTTTAAGCATCTTAAACTCTTCAACTCATCACATAAGCTCAAGATGATTATCTTTCTCATTCTTAAGTTTTCATAAATCCTTGTAGCATTTCTATTCAAAAGTTCTAATATCCACTCAAAACTTGGTAGAGCAGAAGTTCTACTGGTTGCTTTTGTAAATGAAAATATTTCTTCTCTCCCCCAGCTACAGAAATAATGATTATCTTCTTCCGTTCATCATTAGAATCTGATTCGATATCTGATAAGAAATCCATGTATGTATAATGTCAACATTAAATAATTAATAAAATATTTAATCAAGTATATTTAATTAAATATAGAAAAAATATTCATGCAAAATATAGACTTAAAATTAAGTCAAATATTCATAAAAGCATAAACTTAAAATGTTTAAAATATGAAATCGTGTTTAATATAAAAGTGTCAAATCAATAAGAATTTGATATGCAATAACATGAAATTATAACTAAAGCAAAATAATCCAATCCAACTTCTTTATTTGTGTCGTCTTCAAAAAAATATCCCTATAAAGTGGAGAATCATATAAAGCCTTCACAGTTTTTCCATATTGCACACCATCAACATCCAATTCATCTAAAGAATTCAGACATTCCATCATTATGTTAGACTCTTAAGATCTATTCTCTGCAGTGGATGATGTTTTACTCAGCTTTTTCTCAAGTAAATCATTTTTCCTTTTTGATTGTTCGTTAATTATAAGTAAGGCTTCTTCTACAATGTTAGAATGTGTCTTCTTTGCCTTTTTGTTCTTAGGAGACTTCTTTCTCTTAGACAGAGAACTTTTATCTTGATCTTCTTTTCCATTATACGAGTAATCTTCATCAACATCATTTCCATGTTCCTCTTTTATACTATTTGATAGAGATTTAGTTGATGGACGTGCATGCACACCAGTTACAGTAGTATCTCCAAAAATATGACACAAGTCTAAAAATTCCTTACATCCTTTTTTTTTAAATCTGTGAGTCATTTTATGCACCTATAATGATGAAAAAGATATATGAGAATGAATATTACATAATATGATATTAATAAAACAAAAGACATATTTTACCTTAAATAGATTTTCCCAACATTCATTTGTAGCATTAACTTCACCAATAGAAGAGTTGTATCTGATTCTTGTTTCTTTGAGTAAGTTCTTGGAATTCTTTAATCTGGCCTTTAATCTATTATACTTATTCTTTAATTGAATATCATTATACTCCTTATTGAATTTTGTTTGAAGACCTATTTTAATATTCTTCCAACCAGATTTGGAAAAGGTAGTAGTTGTTCGATTTCCCTTCTTCACTTCTTTAACTATTAAGGAGATTAAATACATCTCTATAGTATCATTCTATACCTCATCTTTTTCATTTACTTCCATACAATCATTGTAATCATTCATATTGTTCAAGCCTTCCATCACTAAATGTAATAACATATAGTGACATCAATCACAACAATTTCTATATAGTATTAAATGTTAAATATGGTTCAAAATAAACATGTGACAACCATAACAATTTCTAAAAAATATTTGGTGTCTGAACTTATAACAAATTAGATTTTCACTATATGTGAAAACCTGGTAGCAAAACCACCACAATAAATCATTTACACATTCCTTCATTTCGGCTTCAGCTCCAGGTAATAGGCCACTTCAATGGGATTCATAAGTAAAGAGTCGAAAAGTTTATGATATAATGGAGATGGTACAAATGGAAAATTTTTCAACACAATTCAAAATTGATAAACAAATATGGACTTTAATGTGCTACAATGGTGTCTTACACCAACATGTTCAACTTGAATTCTAATTTATTTAATGGTCAATCATTAGACATCTTTGTCAATAAGTATTAACTTTCACAACACAAATTCGTGACTAGAAAGTCTCTTTCTCTTATGTTTTCTATCATAAATATGTGATAGAAAGGGAACATTTTTCTTTCTTATGCTTAGTTAAAATGTTACGAAAGATGACAACGTAAGTATGGCTACATATATATCAAATTCAACTCACATAAAAATTCATTTAATGTTTTAGTTAATTGATTAATTTCCACGCTTATAAGCAACAATAAAAAAATTAAGCTACTTTTGTAAAGGATAAAGCCATATGGAAGAGTCTACAGTTTGTAATTATGCTGCAATTATATATTCGTCTGGAGAAGCACTGTAACATCCTGTTCCCATAATAATGGTTAGGACCCAAAATTTCAGTACATGTGAGCTCAAAGAGAGATTAAGGAAATGCATTTTCTAGCTCATGCATAATGTTAACACATATGCACATAAATATTGAATCTTTGCACATAAAAAATTGGTACATGCATTCATATATAATTCCGGGTATAATTTGATTGTGTTGTGATTTTTAGGTGTTTCAAGAATTTTGAATTTTATTTATATGAAAAATTCTATTGGTTAGTAAGAATATGGCAATCGTGAATTTTGGCGAATTTAAGCATAAATTTTGGAAAAATGATAGAAAATAGGAAAAAGACATCAAATGAAGATTAGGAGATAATTGAATTGTAAAGATGAGAGTTAAGGGAGTTAATTTCAAAAGAAACTAAGTTAGAGCTTAGATATGAGGCAAGTGCCAAGTATCACTTAGGCTGTGTACTTTTGCTAGATGTAGGTTACTGTTTCTGAGAGTTGAAAGGTTAAGTTATATGACTAAGTTCATTCTTCATTATCATCTTCTTAAAGTTTTCTTCCCCCACATAGAGTTTTCCATCTAACCCCTTCTAAGAGATTTCTCTGTTTTTCTTTTCCTACACCAAACCCACCATGCTATTTGTGTCTTCTACCCTAAGAAAAACCAAAAGTTGGTCATTGTACATAGTGGAGTACGTAAGTTGCATGGATTTTAGGGCTTGAAGATTTTGGAGTTCTCAGTAGGTGAGTAGTGAATAAATCCTTTAGAGTTAGTGATTCATGAAAGAAAGTTAAGGAGTTACTGTCATCTGCATGGAAAGTGACATTTAAGTATATATTCATAAATACTGGGTAGTTGGGAGGAAATAAAATTTAGATATAGTGTTAATTTTAGTTTTTGAAAGATTATTAATGATTAGGTGAAGAAAAAGTGATGTTGGAGTTGAGGAAGCAAATTTGATCTGAAATTTCAGTAAAAACTTCTGTACCAATCTAGATAGATTCGTCAAAATGGCCTTTATGAAAGTTATAGTTCTTCCTTTTATCTTTCCAACAGTATGTTGTATGAAAACTATGGACTTCTGAGCTGAAAGTCAGGGTCCTTATCAGGGAAGATGTTCAAAAGTGAAATTTGCTTATTCTGTGATGACGTCATCTTCTTTTGTGTTTTGTTCCTTCTGAGTTTCGCTTCGTCTGCGTTTCTGTTCATGAACTCCTTCTGTGTTATTATTCATGAACTTTGTCTGTGTTTCTGTTCATGAACTCTTTCTGTGCTTCTATTAATGAACTTCTTCTGTGTTTTGTTGACGCGTCGTTTTCTGTGTTTTGCTGACACGTCTTCTTCTGAGTTTTTGCTTCTTCTTTCTTTCTTCTCCTAGCCATAACTTCTTCTATAGGATCCCAAATAAATTGATTCTTGAACCATGAGACTCGTAAGACATTACCCTACATCTCCACCTAAAAATCATAGCCATCTAAAATGAATTAAGAAAGATTGAGTGAGAAACGTGGAACGAGTACAGTGAGTGCGCTCTTACATTATATGAAATGGGGTTATTCCACTGAACATACTTTAGTGTTTTGTTATATTTGGATATATATAATTCCAAATGAGAAATGAAGTGTGATTTTAATAGTTTTAGTGAGGCCTAAACATAGGTATGAATCATACATAGACGAGTTTTGATATGAGACCGATTTTGTGATGATATTGATGGGAAATACCCCGGGATTGTCATAAACATGCATGGTACATAATTTATTTCATACAGGTATATCATTGGATACTTATGATTGAAGAGATTGTGATCTTGTGTATATTATTTGTTATATAGGAGCAACTGGAATGTCAACCTTCAGACATTACCGGATCTTCCAGGCATTAGCTTCAGGAGAAATTTGTGAGTAACCTAGATGGTCTCACTTAATTACTTGTTTGCTTAGATTATATTTTGAATAATGACTGAATGAGGTTTGATTGTGGATTCCAGACAGAAGGTCCGATGATTGTAAATGTGGATTGTGATATTAAAGTGCGGTTTGAATGTGAATGTGAAGACCTAAATGCTTATAATGATTGATTGCGGTACATGCATTCCATTTATGAATGCATGAAATATAATGGCAGTTGTGACTAAATTAGCCAACGATCAGAGCTTAAAGCTCAATGTGTGGAAATGAGCCTCGAGCTCAAAATGTTTCAGAGTCTCAGGCTCAACGTGTAATAAGCCCTGTATCCTCTTCGGATAAGGGACAACTATTAATGAACCCATATCTAAATGGATATGGGACAGTTCAAGCACTCGGTCACAACAACTTAACAATTGGAAAAAAGTCTCATGATCATTTCACATGCATTTAGTTATGTATGTTTGATTGATTGAAATGCATAATTTGCATGTGCTTACGTGAAAATGCAATACTTATGTAAATTGCAAGGTTGAGAAACAATTGTTATGTGAATTAATGTGTTGCATGAATTGAGTGAACCATTGATGATGGTTACCTCATTAAGTTCGCAAAACTCACCAAAATTGCAACGTTGTCTTTTCAGGATCGAGAGACGACCCTAACTACTAAGAGGCTCCACCGCTGTATGGATTGTATTTTAACAAGAGAAATCATAGCTCAAAGGTTGGTCAGCTGGGATTTTTAGATGGCTTAGATAGATTTGATATATTTTCCTCTTTCATGTAGTACAATTGTACTAGGTTTTGTTAATGTATATTTGGAAAAGGTTGAAAGATACAATTCAAACTCTTGGTTTGAGAAATGAAATGAGGAAAAAGATGGTTTGAAAATACTGTGATTTTCTATTGATGCTTAATAAGTGATTGATGGTACGATGCCATGTGAAGTAAGCTTAATGATCGATCGTAGCTCGCCCTTATCGTAGGATATGCGTCGGAATGACCTCCGGTGGGTACCTTGCGGTAAGGGGGTGCTACACACTATATGAATCGAGAAAGCAATTTCTTGCTTTGACTCCTAGGCTCATGGAATTTTTTACTGATAAGCTTCATGGGAGCTGCATTATGGGTTTCTAGATTGTATATCATCTTAGGGGTTTATTATGCCTTAAATCATGCATAAGATCTCAAACTTATTTTACATATATTAAAAACTTATGTAATCATGCATCTACTCATCAATGATTCAAACAAAACCCAAACATAAATACTTAGACTATTAAAGAAGAACATAAGAACTCATCAATGATTGTAAGAATATTATAAACAACAACACCAAATCAAGACATCCTTTGTAACACCCCACTCCCGCATGACCCGAACCCGATATCGATGGTGATATCCGAGTCCGTGCCCCGCGAGGGTGGCGTGCTACATCACTCAGTCAAAAC
>JAOSBK010000002.1:28459053-28472147 GCA_027568895.1 Erythroxylum shatona
GAAGTCTTCTTGACTTAACAATCTCCCCCTTTTTGATGATAACAAATAATCATAATATTATAAGATAAAATAATATTAAGATAAATAACAATTAAAGAAATACACAAGATATGCATAAGATATACAATGCTTTCTAATATTTTCCACTTTTCTCTTTTCTCCTCTTCTCCCCCTATTTATTATTAATAAAAAAGATAGCTCATCTTAGATGCTTCAGAATTTCAGAATACATATGTTGAATATCAATGCGGATCGTCTTGAGGTCTTGTTTAATAGAAACACGTAGAAGTGTTATTTCCTCATAAAGATCACCTATTGAATCACCCATTCATCAACCTTAGTATGAATTCCTCAATATTTTTTGCTAAGGCATCCTAAACTTCCTTCTGTTTGTGACTAGCTTCAGTCCAATTGATGAAATGCTTCAAGAACTCCAAATTAACAGTAGGATCTTGTTGTATTTCACTAAGTGGATGAAGGTGCTCAACAATAGGTGGTTGTCTAGGTGAAACATCTAACTATGATTTTGATTGAGGGTAATTTAAAGGCTTGTTTTCCTTCTGGGAGATTAAGATCATCTTTGGGTAGTTTAAAAATTGGCTGCACAAGAAGGAGTAACACATTTTTTACTGAAGGTATGAAACCTAAAGGTCTGAAATGCATAATTAAATGCACAAAAGTTTGTAAGTTGAAATTAATACCTTTTATTATGATACTTCTGTACGTTCCTTCTGTCATAGTGCCAACTACCTTGAAACTTTCATCTTTGGTAGAAACCCTAAATTGACTTCCTGATGCCCTTGATTTGTGATGTGATATATAGACACCTACAGGTTAAGTTGCATGACATGCATCATCTATGTTCTTCACGGCCACTTGAAACTGTTCTTCTGTAAGATCATCTTCATGCCCTTCAGGAAACATCTTCTTCTTCCCTTTTTCTTTGTTTATTACGGGGTTTGGACATCTTAGTTGTACATCTGGTACAATCTTTATTATTGTTCTACTTATAATTGGATAGATAGTATAACAATCTTTTGAAATCTTCATTAGATATGGTTCTGACTTTTCATCTCGCAGAATACCATATAGTCTTCATTCTTCATGACAGAGAAGATGTATTGTCTGATCGTTTATTGGTATAGGCTCAACTTGTACCTTGACTATCTGCTTAGAAAATTCTCTAATAATAATTGAGCTTCTGTTTCGATCAGGTACTGATTCTTCTATAACCTTCATTTTTAAATCCTTTTTCTTAATTGGTTGAGGAGGGTTGTAAAGTACTAGCTGGTGTTCATCTGTCTGTGCCTTATGTGGAACATCAGATGAAGAAACCTTTTTTTGTCTTAGCTTCATCTTCTTTTGTTCTTCTGCTAGTTTAGAAGAGAGTTGTTATTGAGGCTTCTTCCTCTCAAATACTAACTTCCTTTTTATCTCTGTCTCTCTAGATGATTTTACTGATTGACTTTGCAGGATAGAGATAATTGATTTTGTAGGCTGTTATCGTTGCTCTTGCTTCTCAGAATCTCCACCAAGAATTAGAACTTTCTGCTTCTTCTATTCTTGTTATCGTAAGGTCAATAATCTTGGTGACCTTTTTTACTGTTTGGGCTTTTTTGATTGGAACGTCTCAGCCTTCCTCTTTAAAGACACTTGTTGAGGTGATTGTTGATCCTTGCTTTCCTCCCTTTGTAGAATCATCTTGACTTGTATTGGCACATCACATGATTATTCAGCCTTTTCTTCTGTGGATATTCTTCCTGTCAATCGAGGTTTTGTTTGTATGTCAGACGAAACATGTTCACTCCTGCTTCGTCTTACTATAAGCTCCCCCTCAGACTTTGCTTTCGATGTAAAACCTATATCCACTTCAGCTTCAATCTTGATTCCCATCTTGAGAATGGTAGAGGCATTAATAACACTCTTCACATTCATCTTTACCCTATTACCTCCATCAAATAGGATTCCAAATTCTTTAAAAAATCTTGTTAATAGCATACCGTAAGGTAAGAATCATAATAATCTTCCCTAGCCTTTATCATGTTCTTTAAAATCAAGAACGGAAGATTAATGGGTTGGTGAGTACGTAGATGAAACAAACAATGTTCATCATTCATTGTCACCAGGTCCTTTGAGCCTACTCTTGGTAGAATACAGTGGATAAGAAGTGAATGAAGAACCCTAGCCTTCGGAATGAGGGTTGAAGCCTTCTTGACTCCTGGATTATTACATCCATATAGTTGTCGATTGATGTGAGCTTTATCTACACGACCTTGAGCGATCCATTTTGTATTGTTAAATAATTTTGCTCCAATACTTGGACACCTAATGGCCTTCTCGATAGAATCTTATGTGACTATAATCGGTAACCCATCTACCATCGATACTAAGGTGTTGTCCACCACCTTTTCATTCTTCCAGAACTCATATATTTCATTCAAATAGAACGTCTCACGAATGTTGAAGAAAATTTTCTAGCCAACTGCTTCAATTTCTAGTTCGATGTCCATCTGATATTTCGTCAAGGAAGTGAAATCAACGTGCCTCCCGTAGATAAGAGATTTCTCCATTTTTGATATGTAACAAATAAACACTATAAACACAAATGTATTTCTCTTAACAAAGTGAGGTTAGTATATAACAAGATAAGGATATGAAATGAGAAGAACTTGAAGTTTAGAACAGAGTATTGAATTGTCTTTGTTGAGAGCATTAAACAAGTTGGTGTTTTGAAGTTTTTCAGGAAAATTCTAGAGTGTAAGATGTTTTAGAATCTTAAGAATATTTTCTTCTTATACATACTCTTCAAAAGTTATCGTTCGTAACTTATCGTTACTATTTTACTTGAAAACTTACAACTTTTCATCTTCTTGTGTACGAATCATTTAGGTCATGGAGTGTCAGACGAATGGTCATTTAACATTACCATATTCAAGTTTCGTTTGATTTTCTTGAATCTATCTTCACTTAAGGGTTTCGTGAAGATATCCGCCCATTGTTGATTCGTTTCAACAAATTATAGATTGATGATCCCTCTCTGTACATTGTCTCTTATAAAATGATGTCTAACTTCAATATGCTTTTCCCTCGAGTGTTGTTTTAGATTCTTTGAGAGATTAATAGCACTTGTGTTGTCATAGAATATTGGAATCTAATCTTCTTAGATAGAATAATCCTCTAACTAACACTTAATCCATAACATCTGTGAACAACAGCTTGCAACTAATATGTATTCAACTTCTGCAGTAGATAGGGAAACTGAACTTTGCCTCTTGCTTGACCAAGAAATTAAATTATGACCAAGAAATTGACGACCTCCACTTGTACTCTTTCTATCAATCCTATCTCCAGCATAATCAGCATCATAGTAGCCAATTAATGTAAAATCTTTACCTTTCTCATACATTAAGCAAAGATTAGTAGAATTTGCCAAGTATCTCAATATTCTTTTGACAGCAATATAAGGAGATTCTCTAGGATCTGCTTGAAATCATGCACACAAACAAACACTAAACAATATACCAGGTTTGCTTGCAGTTAGGTAACAAAAAGAACTAATAATTCCTCTGAAAAGTGTTTGATCAATCTTCATACCAGCTTCATCCTTAGATAAGAGGATTGAAGGATGCATAGGGGTTGACATAGGCTTAAAATTCTCCATTCTATATTTAACTAAAAGTTCTTAGATATGTTTTTGTTGATGAATAAAAATCTTTTCTACAGTTTATTTAATTTGTAAACCAATAAAGAAATTTAATTCACCCGTCATACTCATTTCAAATTCACTTTTCATAATATTTTCAAAACTTAAACATAATTTCTTAAAAGTTGCACCAAAAATGATATCATCTACATATATTTGTACAACTATAAAATCATTTTAAATATTTTTTTCTAAACAAAGTCTTATCTTCTTGACCTCTAATAAAATCATTTTTAATAAAAAATGAACTCAGACGATCATTCCAAGCACAAAGTGCTTGTTTTAATCTATACAAAGCTTTATGAAGTCTTTAGACATAGTCTGGTTTATCAGTATCTACAAAACCAGGGGGTTGTTTTACATAAACTTCTTCATCTATAAAAAAATTCAAAAAAGGCACTTTTCTCATCCATTTAAAATAGTTTTATATCATGACAAATAGCATATGCAAGCAATATCCTAATAGCTTCTAGTATAGCTATAGGAGCATATATTTCATTATAGTCTATTCCTTCTTGTTGATTATAGCCTTAAGCTACTAACCTAGCTTTGTTACGATTGACTCTTCCTAATTCATCTAGTTTACTTTTTAATACCCATCTGGTTCCTATGATAGACTTATTGGATGGTCTAGGAACTAAAGACCAAACCTTGTTCCTTGTAAATTGATTTAACTCCTCTTGCATGGCTAAAATCCAAGCTTTGTCTTGAAGAGCTTCAACAATTTTCTTAGGTTCTAATTCAAAAACAAAAGCTACATTTGCCTCTCTTCTAAATTTAAACCTAGTTCTCACTCCTTCTAATGTTTCTCCTATAATCAGGTTTTCTCGGTGAGAAGATTTGTACTTCCAATCTTTTCTTATACTAAAATTTTTAGAAATATCTTTTACCTTATTAGATGGATCGTCTAGTGGTGACGTGTCTACATTATTAACTAAAAGAGCAGATAGAGTTTCATCATCAGAATTGTCTCTTCTATCTGGATGAGAATCATCATCAAATTTTACAGGCATAGACTCTTTAACAGGTTTAGAAACAAGATTATAAACTCTATAAGCTTTAGAAGTAGTTGAATATCCTAGAAAAATTCCTGAATTTATCTTAGAATCAAATTTATCTAACTTTTCTTTTGTATTCAATATGGTGCATTTGCAACCAAAAGGATGGAAGTAAGATATATTTGGCTTTCTTCCTTTCCATAACTCACATGGAGTTTTATTTCAAATAGGTCGCAAAAATACTCTATTTTGAATATAACAAGCTGTATTTATAGCTTCTGCCCAGAAATATTTAGGAAGATTCATTTCATATAGCATAGTCCTTGCCGTTTCCTGAATCGTCCTATTTTTTCTTTTTATAACTCCATTTTGTTGAGGAGTTTTAAGAGTATAGAAGTTACAGAAAATTCCATTCTCTTCACAAAACATTCTAAATTTTTCATTTTCAGATTCTCCACTATGATCACTCCTAATTCCAGCAATAGAAATTCCTTTTTCATTTTGTAACTTTTTGGATAAAACTTTAAAGCACTTAAGAGATTCATCTTTACGTGATATCCAACAAAATCTATTGAAGTCATCAACAATTACGAGACCATACTTCTTTCCACCTAGACTTAGTGCTATGATTGGACTAAACAAATCTATATGTAACAGCTTTAGAAGTCTAGACAAAGTTACAACATTTTTAGAGGAAAAAGATGCTTTAACTTGTTTTCCTTTTTGACAACTCTCACAAAAGTAATCTTTGTTAAAACTTATCTATGGTAATCCTCTTACCAAATCATGTCTAACTTGGAAATATGTCTAAAACTAACATGACCTAGCTTTTTATGCCAAATCAAATTTTCCTCATCTATTTGATATAAGACATGAAATATTTTGACTTTTCAAATTGTCTAAGTTAATTTTATAGAGATTATTTCATCTTTTGGCAGAAAAGAATATGGAACCGCCCTTGTTTTTGACTACATAAGGATTTTGATTAAATGATACTTCAAAACCAAAATCACATAGTTGACTAACACTAATTAGATTATGCTTTAACCCTTCAACTAGCAGAACATTATCAATAGATGAAAAAGAATCTTTACCAATTTTGTCGATTCTAACTATTTTACCCTGCTGATTGTCTCCAAAAGTTATTGATCTTCCTTGCTTATGTTGGAGGTCTAGGAGCATAGATCTTCTTCCCATCATATGTCGCGAGCAGCCACTATCCAAGTACCATTGGTGTTGGTTGCTTTTTCCAAGAAAGGAGATCTGCAGTATATATTATATCCTTCTTAGGTACCTATATTTTCTTGGGTCCTTTGGGGTTAGCCTTATAGGTTTTCGTCGAGTAATAAGAATATTGTTTCTTTTTCTTTCTTTTAGGAACAAAACTCTTATTATGACAAACATTACTATTATTAAAACCTAAACCACTCTTATCATTTGGATGTCTATATCTTTCAATCATATCATTTATCCTTTTTTTACTTTCAGTAAATGTTGATAAATCTGCTGAGACACTATTAATCCTTTGTTTTAGTTGATTAATTTCCTTAGATCTATCTACAATTACTTTCTTTTTCATAACATCTACTTGTTTCTTAAGGCAGACGTTTTGTTTTTCTAAAATTTTTATGTTCTTCAAATTTTTAGCAAATTTCTTTTTCAATATGCTATATTGTTTTAAGATAGCATATGAATCTTCTAACAATTCTAAATACACATCTTGAAGATCATCAAAATTAGAAATTACCTTATCATCGCATTCCCTTTCAGCTACTAAGCATATATTTGCTTGCTCTGATGTTTCTGAGTCGGATGTAGATTCAGACGAATCTAGATCTTCCCATGTTGCCATCATGCTCTTTTTGTTTTCTTTACTTTCCTTCTGTTTTCTTTTGAGCAACGAACAGACTTGTAATGTCCTGGTTTATTGCACTCATAGTAGACGATAGAACTTTTCTCATTCTTTGAATCATCTTTACTACTCTTCTTAAAAAAGAAGTCTTTATTTCCCCTTGATTTCTTTTTCCACATCCTCCTAATCTTTCTTGAAATGAAGTATAGTTCATCATCATCTTCACTTGAATCTTGATCAGATTCACTAGCATCATCGTTCTTGATTTCTTCAATCTTTGAAGATGTGCTTCTATTTTTTTGTATCTTCTGATTCTTCTGACCAGCCTTTAATGTGATAGATTTATCTCTTCTAGGTTTATCTTCTGCATCAAGCTCTACTTCACGAATTTTTAGTGAACCAAGCAATTAATCTAGCTTCAGCTTACTTAAATCCTTGGCCTCTTGTATTGCTGTTACTTTAGGTCTCCATCATTTTGGAAAACTTCTGAGAATCTTTCTGACATGATCTTGACTATCTAGATTCTCCCTAGAGCTTTAAGTTTGTTAACAATTTTTTGGAATCGTCTAAACATTTGATCAACAGTCTCACCATCTTTCATCTTGAACAGCTCATATTGATGAACAAGAATACTAATCTTGGACTCTTTCACTTGATTTGTCCCTTCATATGCAATGGCTAATGTTTCCTACATTTCTTTTGCAGATTCGCATCCATAGACCTTATCATATTCACTTCTGTCTAGAGCATAACTTAAAAAGAACTTGACCTTTGAGTTTAACTAAAAGCAGGCTTTCTGATCAGCTGACTATTTATTACGAGAGATGATATTGCCTTCGTTGTTTGTTGGTGTATATGGACCATTTTCAATGATATCCCAAAGATCAATATGCGTGGATTCTATAAAGAGCAGCATCTTGTCCTTCCAATAATGATAATCTTCACCATTGAATGCAGGGGGTCTTGTGACCGAGGCACCTTCTGCTATAAAAACATGTGATTCAACCATGGATCTTTATCCTCACTTTGTAATAGTGTTTCTTGGAAACCTTGCTTTGATACTAACTAACGTAAATCACTTGTTAATATAGAAATAACGTATAATATGTAAAATACACAAGAATAAGGGGTTAAATTGTGTTAAAATCTTCAGAGATATTAATCTTTAGAAACTTTTTAGATTTCTTTGCAAATTTAGATGATTACAAAAACAATTCACTTAAATCGATGAGTAATGCAATCGCAAAAATTATTATCAACTCTTCTAACAACAAGAAAATTAAAAAGATAAGGGTTAGAGAATAGACGCCTCGATTGTATACTGGTTTACCCTTAACCTTAGGCTACGTCCATTCCTCAGAGTTTGTATGAGATTTCACTATACTCTTTAACATTACAAGGATTTTTTCTACACTTACAGAGCCTCTTTAGGTCTCTCTCACAAAGTATTCTTTATCTACTTTCTTAGCCTCTTTAAGCTCTAGCCTTTCTTTCTCTTGGAAAGATATTATTTGAGCTTCACATTACAGATGAATCTGCTCTCTTTCTTTCACATTTTAGTACAGAGTTTCTCTAAGTATTGTACAATCAAATTTTCTGTCTTGTATTGTTTTTGTTGTAAATGTTGTGTAGTTTATGACTATAACTAGTACTTATAGCCTAAATCTTCAACTGTCTTCTTGAGAAAATTGTTTCTTGAATCTTCTAGAAACTGTTATTAGTTAAGTCCTGTAACTAACTGACTAACGTTCTAGAATAGTTTTCATATGCATCATCTAGTACTATGCTTCTTCTAGTGTTATGCTTTGCTAGTGTTATACTTTGTCTGGTATCGCGCTTTTGCCTGGTGTTTAAAACGCTTTGTCGTATAAGTAAGTATCATCTTGCGTTGACCTTTATCATCTTGTGTTGACCATCTTAAGTTGACCTTTATCGTCTTGTACTAAATGTCTTAAGTTGACCTTGTATCTTCTTGTTTTGACCTTCTGTATCTTCTTATGTTGACCTTCTGTATCTTCTTGTGTTGACCTTGTATCTTCTTATATTGACCTTATATCTTCTTATGTTGACCTTCTGTATCTTAAGTATCGTCTTGGTTTGACTATGCATTGTCTTAAGTTGACGATTTATGTCACTTTCATTTTTCTGCGCACTTCACAAAATCATCAAACAATTCACATACTTATAAGATTATTATTATTTGATTGTCATCAAAATTAATAGAAATGAAGTCCCCTTGACTTAACATTATGGTGTTTATGTTTTCAATTTGTAAGAGACTCCTTTAGTTTTAGAATTGAATAAACTCCTTCTATTTTAATATTGCAAGAGGTTCCTTTCGTTTTGAACGTTATCAGGCTCCTTTCAATTTGAATGTTTACAAGCTCCTTTCATTTTGAACTTTAATAGGCTCCTTTATTTATATACTCATTTTGTTTACAGGAATTGATAGTAACTTGCAAAATTTTTACGTCACTCATAATTCACCCCATGTTGCATGTGTTTGCTTTATCGTTTGGTATCAGAGTGAGGTTTCATACTTATTATGTTTTACAGCATGTGATATATCATAATAAACAATTTAAGAAGTCTTAAAGGACAATCCATCTCAAAGTCTCCTTATTTTAATGGAAACAACTATTCCTATTACAAAGAGAGAATGAGCATTTATCTTCAATCTATAGATATCAAAATCTAGTAAGCTATCAAAGTTGAAGCTACACCTCCTGCCATTGACAAAGTAGAAGTGTGGACTGATGCTGATAGAAGAAATGCACAACTAAATGCCAAAGCAATACATGATCTGATATGTGCACTATCTCCAGAAGAATAAGAAAAGATATCATACTGTTCTACAACAAAACAAATGTGAGAAAAACTTCAAGTTACATTTGAAAGAACGAATGAGGTAAAGAAATATAGAATAAGTCTTTTAGTGCATCAATATGAAAGTATTTGCATAAAACAAGGAGAAACTATATACGAATTCTTCAGATGTTTCAACAACATCATCACAGCCTTAAAGAAATTAGGAAAGATATATCCCAATGATGAGCTTGTAATAAATTCTAAGGTCATTGCCAAAGGAATGGAGACCTAAGGTGACAATTCTAGAAACTGCAAAGGATCTAGACACTATTCGCTCAACTGGTTAAGAGGAAATTCAATAATCCATGAAACTGAGCTTAGGCGAGATGAAGGATCCTCATACAGAAGAGGAATGACACTAAAAGTAGTTGATGATTCAAATCAATTAAATGATGATGAAAGTCACACTGAGTTGCAAATAGATGGATATGATGAATTCAATTTCATAGTTAGAAAATATAAACATTTCTACAAAAAGAAGTTAATGAAGAAAAGAGGAGGAAACAAGAAAACTGGAAACAACAGGTTCCTATCAAAAGGCAGCAACAACAGTAGCAATATATAAAATGATCAAATCATATGTTATCATTGCAAGAAGCCTGGACTCACAAGACCAGAATCTTGTCTTTTTTAAAAGAACAAAACAAAGAACAAAAAACATTGAAATTAAGCTATGACTATAGTTTAGTTAAGATGAGGATTTTGAAGACTTCGAAGAAGAATAGCTTAAAGAAGTCAACAACATTTGTTTTTCAGATGAATTAGGAGATGATGAGGTATATTATTTTGACTCTAATGTTGAAATTGATAAATTTAGAGATGCATATCATGAACTATATGATCAGTATAAAAAATTAACAATGTGGTATTTCAAAAAGGTTGAGAAGTCCAAGAATAATGATGCATCCTTGATGAATAAGATTAAATCATTAGAATATGTGAATAAGAATTTGTTATCTAAAAATATCTCTTGAAAATAATAATAAGCAAAAAGTCTCTGAAAAGGAATTTTTGGAACAAAAGGTTAGTCAACTAGAGATTGCATTACTTGATAATGATTATGTTAAGATAAAATAATTAGAAGAAAAAGTTATTGCTCTAGAACTTGAGAAAGAGAAATTTGCTAAAGAAATCATTTCTTTAGAAAAAGATCTTGCTAATTTTGTTGTAACACCCCCATGTTAGGGACTAGAATATTGAGGAATTACACTGCATAGTATGCTTTGCATAATTGAGTTTTCACTTATATGTGCATATGCAATTTTGGACACATAAAAATTTTTTTTACATGCATTTATTGACATTTTTCCAAGTATAAGTGATTTTTAATGTGATTAAAGTGTTAATTTTGGATTAATTATGTTGCAAAATTTATTTGGTGATAATAGTTATTATTGGTAATCCTGTTACCTGCAACCAAATTCAAAGAAATCACTTCTGTTAATATAATTTAATGTAGTAGTGGTAAGTGGATATGGTTCCTACGAGGAATCTTAACGGTAAAAAAATTACGATTTCAAAACAAAACAAAGTAACAAAATGGGGGAGAGGGGGTTTGATTCCTGAAAATTTAAGGAAAAATATAAGAAAATTGTAAATAAAAAGAAATAATTGGATCTGAAAATTTAATTGGAAATACCTTGGTTTTCGGGTCATCAATGTTATCACGCTAAAATAGATCCTCGATATAAAATTTCAATCATTAATAAACATTCATTGGGGAAGAGAAAAAGTGTAATGACTAGAAACATGTATCCTAGCATTCTTATTAAATAACAACCTAGATATGATAGTAGGTTTAATTGAATAATAGTTTTACGAATCAAGAAACCAATGAGTAAGAGAAATACATGTACAACATGCAATCAATCAAGCGAATATCTTCTTATAATTTTTGACTCTAATGTAAAGAAGGTAATCCTAATTGCTACTTGTGATTAACGAAACTGAACGTTATATTTCATTAATCTAGCTATTGAACAAATTAATCCCTAGTTGTACACCTAGAAATCAACCAATTCAATTAGAAAAAGTAATTTAGAAGATATTAAATGTTCATCAACAAATTAAACTTTATTGAAACATCTCACACATAATAATGGATAACATGGATTCCCTCAACCAAGAAAAGAAGTTTAACTATTCATAACAAAAGTAGAAATCAAAGAAATAATAACATAACAAGTCTCCATCCCTGGTCTTTCTTGAAGAATGCGAAAACATGGAAGAAAAGGTGCAGAAAACCCAAAAAGACTGAAAAGAAAAACTGCAGAATTCGAAATTCTATCCTAAAACAAAGGCTACGTGAACAGTAATTCCACCCCCTTTTATGGCTTTTTCGATTTCTCCTCTATCTTTCCTTGATTTTCAGCAAATAATGTATCCCCCAATTTTAGGCGGTCAATCCTCTTGATAGATGGCATTACAATCTTTAAAGATTGTGAAAATCTCGATTTTGAATCTTGAAAAGCGATCTGCAGACTTATTTCATCCTTAGAATTTCAGATTTTCTTCATTTTTTTGCACCTTTTCAATTCAATTTCATCTCTAAGGTGTTGAAAACCATCTTTAAGCAATTATGAGACAATTCCATTAATTTTGAACAATAATTTCAACACATTAAAGAAATATAGAATAAGTCTTTTAGTGCATCAATATGAAACTATTTGTATGAAACAAGGAGAAACTATATATGAATTCTTCAGATGTTTCAACAACGTCATCACAGCCTCAAAAAAATTAGGAAAGATATATCCCAATGATGAGCTTGTAACAAATTCTAAGGTCACTGCCAAAGTAATGGAGACCTAAGGTGACAACTCTAGAAACTACAAAGGATCTAGACACTATTCACTCAACTGGTTAAGAGGAAATTTAATGATCCATGAAACTGAGCTTAGGCGAGATGAAGGATCCTTATACAGAAGAGGAATGACACTAAAAGTAGTTGATGATTCAAATACATCAAATGATAATGAAAGCGACATTGAGTTACCAATAGATGGAGATGATGAATTCAATTTCATAGTTAGAAAATATACACATTTCTACAAAAAGAAGTTAATGAAGAAAAGAGAAGGAAACAAGAAAACTAGAAACAACAGGTTCCTATCAAAAGGCAGCAACAACAGTAACAATTTATAAAATAATCAAATCATATGTTATCACTGCCAGAAACCTGGACACACAAGACCAAAATGTCGTCTTCTTTAAAAGAACGAAACAAAGAATAGAAAACTTAGAAATTAAGCTATGACTATAGTTTGGTCAAGATGAGGATTTTGAAGACTTCGAAGAAGAAGAGTTTAAAGAAGTCCACAACATTTGTTTTACGGATGAATTAGGAGATGATGAGGTACATTATTTTGACTATAATATTGAAATTGATAAATTAAGAGATGCATATCTGGAATTATATGATCAATATAAAAAATTAACAGTGTGGTATTTCAAAAAGGTTGAGAAGTCCAAGAACAATGATGCATCCTTAATGAATAAGATTAAATCATTAGAGTCTGTGAATAAGAATTTGTTGTCTAAAAATATCTCTTGAAGATAATAATAAGGAAAAAGTCTCTGAAAAGGAATTTTTTGAGCAAAAGGTTAGTCAACTAGAGATTGCATTACTTGATAATGATTATGTTAAGATAAAATAATTAGAAGAAAAAGTTAT
>JAOSBK010000002.1:28484772-28496853 GCA_027568895.1 Erythroxylum shatona
ATACCGATTTGGTTTAGTTTAGGCCAAGATTGTCTTATAGGTTTCCAACGCTGAACGTTTGTTTTGTTTAAAAAGTGAGTTCTCGGATGTCGGAATTTGGCTTTCAGTGTGATTGATCGTTTTGATTTCTTTGTTTCCGAGATTTTGTAAATCTGTTCCTTCGACTCCGCTTTGGATTTGTTTCCGCTTTATGATTTTCGAAATTGTACGCGCTTTCGATTCCTTATGGCTTCCGATCTGATTTGTGTTTCGCATTTGTTTTGGCCCACTTTCGATTCGTTTGGCTTTGTAATCCGTTCTTTCATTTTGTGGTCAGTTCTTTCGTTACCGCCGCTTCGTTTTTCTACTTTTGATTCGTTTCCGCCACTCTGTTTTTCGATTTATGTTTTCGAGGTTGGGTTTCGGAAATGGGGCCCAGCATGGGTTCTTTGTTTCCGAGTCTTTCGATTTTCTATGGCTCTTTTAGATTTCGATTCCTTTGGTTTCCGTCCACTTTTAGATTTCCTTCGTTCGCTTTTGGCCCATTTTCGCGCTGCGATTTCCGTTCTTTCGCTTTCATCCGCCTTTCGATTTTGCTTTTGATTTGTTGCCGTTGTATGATTTGATCAAGAATATAAGTGTTCTGGTTTAGTTTAAGCGGTTGGGTTTCGGTCCCAACATTAGGAGTGGATGTACTTGAACCACTATAAATAGTTTTTATTCTCTCTTTCTTATCCTTTAAATTACTATACAATTATTTTATTTATTTATATTAAGTAATTTCTTTGTCCTTTCATATATTGATTGTTGTTAAATAAAGATTTTAAATTACAAAATTTTGTTAAATTTTATAGATGCCTAATTTACATCCCTCTTAGGTGCTATTAGGAACTAATAGGTGGTATCAGAATCGATATAATAGGTGAATATTTCAAATAAAATTATATAATAAAGATCATATGATATATTTTAGTAGCATCATCATCCCCATTCAACTTAGAGGGAAAAAAAACATTACTGGAGCACCTTTCTTTGATAATAATGATGACCTCTATTGTAAAATTAAGATGAGAATTTTTTAATGGAAAAAAATCTAGACCAATGGGAAATAGTTTCAAATAGTACCTATTAAAATTGTATATAATAAAAAGATCCCTAAATAAAAGGAAGAATGAAATCCTAAAGACAAGAGATTAATTTTCTTAAGTAGTAGGGTCATGCGCATCTTATTTTGTGCATTAGGAAGAAATAAATCCAATAAGATCTCTTTGTGTAAAATGACTTACGACATTTTACAAATGTTAGAAATTGCACATGAGGTCAAAAATCAAGTTAAGGAGAACAAAGTAAGCTTATTTAACCTTCCGGTATAAATTCTTCAAATAAAACATGAAGAAAGTATCTCTAGCATGTATTCCAAATTTATTAATATTATTAATGATCTTAAGGGTGTTGGAACTACCTATACTAAAATTGAAATGTTAAGGAAGTTAAGTTACTTCCAAAGACATGGAAAGCTAAAGTGATGGCCATATAAGAAGCCAAGGATCTAGTAACACTATTATTTGAGGAACTTTTTAGATCTCTTCTGACATTTGAAATAATACTACAAGACATGAGAGAAACAACAATTCTAAAGAAAAATGAATTAGCATTCAAAGGTTCAAGGGAGGAATTAAGTGAAGAAGATATATCTATACGTGGAAGTGATGATGAAGACCTCCACTTTATCATTAGGAAATTTGAGAAATTTTTTAGGAGAAAGAATTTATCTAAAGTAAAGGACTTTAAGGTAGGTAAAATTTATTCAAATTGTAAATTCTTTAACATTGTTTATCCTCTACTAAAAAATAACGATAAGTATAAAAAATCCTACAAGAATGAAAAGAAGAACAAAATTAAGAATAAAGGACTTAAAGTCTCAACTTGGCATGACATAAATGAATACAAAAATAAGTAGCTGGAAGGAGATATAGCACATATGTGCTTTATGGCTAAAGAAGATGATGAGGTAACAACCAACTCTAATTTGTGTGATAATGGTAATGATTTGATATATGATGAACTAGTTAAAAGCTTAGAAATAATAAGTAAAAAAGGAAGTTTAAAAACAATTAGATGCATTTATAAATGAGAATGAAAATATGAAAAGTAGATTGCATGGAATTAAAGCTTCTAAAAATATGATCATTGATAACAATCATCTAATAAACACATTAAAGAATAAAAAAGGAGACACTGAAAAAATATATCAATGTTCTCAAGGATTTATTATCCAAATTTACTAAAGGGAGTAAAAAACTAAAAATCATGATTGGAGTTCAAAAGAATTCTAATAATAGACATGATATTAGGTATACTTATCGGAGTGAACTAAAAACCAAGAATACATTTGCTAAAGGAAAGCAATTCTATAATGAAGAAACATCACCTATTGTTCAAAACGAGCATAGACAATTCATATCTATACATATGCAAATCATATGTACATACCATATACACTAGGGCTCATTATAATAGCAAGCCTCATACTTTCATGTATGGATCACAATATAGGCCTAAAACTTAACAATCTTAAGGGAAGAATAGGGATAGCTTCTATAGTAACATGTAATCCTACTTACCCTCCTATATGCTCAAAGAAGCATACATCAAGATTCCATTAATATTACGCATCATAAGACTTTTCATTACCCTAGGAAAATATTTAACACCTTTAATATCCAAATGAATATACCTCATTATACATATACACAAAGATGTCCAAGTAATGCATTGATGCATGATAAGCACTCATATAACATAGTATATCATTTGTTATGGTAAGTCTAAACATGTTGACAAAAATTTGTTTTCTTAAACAAATAATGACAAGCCATTGAAATTGCAAGCTACAAAGTAGAAGGAGAATAACAATTAAGGACCTAAGCACATTTAGGTACCTAAAACACATCAATTACCTTATTTTGTAGAGATCTTAGAAAAATAGAAAATGATATACGAAAAAGATGGTATTTATTGATTTAAGTATTATTTTTGCAAAGTTTACGATTTTTGTCATTATGAATCTAACCTTCTTGTATCTAAGAAATTCTTAAAGATGTTGATAAAGGATATGGAGAAATTTCTCTTAAAGAAAACAAGAATGGTCACCAAAGAATTTTAAAAAAAGTCAATTCTTAAACTAAATAAGAGAGAAAATAAAAATGAGATGCTTCAAATTAATTGAAAAATCAAAAAGAATCATCATCTAAATTATATCATAAGTAATGTTCAAAAAGAGGTAATTATTAGCTCATGTTTTAGAAATTTGTCACATCTTACCTTTGTTTATCAATTTAATTATAAATTCTTAGTGATGAGTGCTTAGGTTTGCATTATGAATAAGGGATCAAACGATGTTTCGTTTTGGAGTGTATAATTGACATTAGCTCCTAAAACTTAGAGATTATATGCAAATATGGATTTTAAATTAAAACTTATTAATTCACTAGATCAATACTGAAGGACTTTTCTACTTCGAGAGAGATCAATAGATCGGATCTTCCAATGATAGCAAGAGTTTCAGAAATTATCTCAATGATAAATGGAGATGGCAAGAGGCTTCCATAGGGGTTATTAGCAACCTTGAGCCCCTCGAGTATACTCCAAATAGTTCAATTTTAGACAGTTTGGAATGGTTAGCTTACCCTTCGAAAAGGTACACTAATAGGTTAGCCTTTAATTTCCTGAGACCACCTATTCAAAATGTTACTTGGCTTAAGTTGGTTTGGTCCAAAACCAATAGCCCTCAGTGTTCCTTTATATTATGGCTAATTTTCCTTCAAAAATTACAAACATTAGACAAAGTTCTCTATCTCCATACCCCAAATCACTGCCCTTTGTGTTTCTTGGCAAATGAGACTATTGACCACTTATTTTTTGAGTGCTCCTATTCCAAAACCATATGGGACCTTTGCCTAAACCATTTCCATATACATATCCCAATTCCTACAAATCTTTAGTTCATTCTTAATTGGTTTAACCTAAATTTCAGAACCTCGGACGATAACCTTTTTCCAATTCTCCTTTCAAAGATGAAGCTATGGATGTCAGTAGTTTGGCCTCCAAAGCAATCTTTCAAGTTATGTAACATCTCAACTCAAACACTGAGAGGAGGTAATCATAGTAGTTATTTTCACTAATACTTTTATTGTAAAGTTTGTCATTTCAGGTCAACAACACTTGGTGTTTACAGCAGAAATAGGAAGAGATGCAGGATTATTATAGTTAAACTTGTAAATGAAGTTGTGAATTTTTGGACACGATCAAGAGAGGATTCTAAAACCCCTTGTAGAGTGGCATTAGGCACCTCACTGTACAACAAGTAAGGAAAGACTATTGGGGATTAATCAAAAAAAAAAATCCTAGCAGTAGATCAAGAATTCTATAGAGGGATGGAAGGAGAGAATTATTGAAGCTCCTTTAAAAGCAGATATAAAAGAGATGGCAAGTTGGCAGTTCATTAGCAATTCCTATGATCACCAATCTTATTTTCCTGTGCTCATTGTTGAATAGATGTGCTACCTTTTGTTTATTTTTGCAGCTACATCTTTTGTCTAATTTGCTAGTACCATTAGGTTTTGGTATAATGATTGTATAATATTTGTTGGTTGTGTTGTGAAGATTCACGTATAAGAATCTCAAGTTTATACATAACTATTATTTTGTATAAAGTATTTCTAAATTACTAAAAAAATATGCAATGGTTTTGCTAAACCAATGAATAAGGATTTTAGGAAAGAATTGGGAAAGATTCTATATGATTAAAGTCTCTTTTAATATTTATGATAGTTTTTGATTAACATTTCTATGAATTATTAAGTGTTCTAATGTTTTAATTTGGCTGTTAAGGTCGTTTCTCAAGTTTCAGATTATACAAGTTAACCAATACTTTAGTCCAGACACGCCAGTGTCTTTAAAATTACCAACCTCTCATTTCTAGTGAGTCTGCTTATGGTTTGGTCACTCTTCTGGTCGACCACTAACATACATTAGTTGACCAATGTCTTTGAGTGGTCAACCAATTTTTCCTTATTTAAAAAATTTTTCTTTCTATTAAGTTAATAAGAAGATTGGTCATATATATTGGTCAATCACTCCTACCCTTGTTCAACTAATATAGCTCTATAGTTGACCAATGTTGTGAGTTTAAAACAAAATTTTAACCTCTTTCTTGCTTGTTTAACACTACTTCACTTATCCTATCTGAAACAAACTCTGGTTAACTAGTGTAACTATATAGTTTACCAATCTTCATGATCTAAGAGATTTTTTATTCTTTTTTCTCCTATTTTCCTTCTTGTATATTTATGTATTCCAAAATCCTAGTTAACTTACTCTTTTTCTTAGAAAACATTACCCCTTATTTTTATAACAATTAAGTTAGATTGTATCAAATTAAAATTTTATCATTCTTGGTTTCAAAATTTGTCAACATTTGGAGTTTCCTTTTCAAATTTATTATTCCTTAGTCAAATTGAAAAAAGGAGTGAAGTTTGTTCCCATTTCAATTATATTAGTACATCTTTGATTGTATTCAAATTTGACAATTTGAGAACTTTGTCAGTTTATTTTTTTGAAAATTTTGGAACTTTATAGATTATACACATTTTAAAGTATGATGGCTAGATATTACAATTACATTTATACTTTTTATAATTTTGACCCAATAATTTTGTCAAAACTTACCCTTGTTACTTCAATTAAAATATCAACTTGAGTAGAAAATTTTCAAAATTAAATATAATTAGGGATGATTTTATTAAAATTCAATTTTAAAATGTAATTTGACATTTTTAAATGTTTAATAACACAATCTTAATCGAAAAATTTTATTTTTAATTAAACTAGCTTATGTATATCACTTTATATTTTACATTTTCTGAATTATTGATTTCGATTTGTTGAATATAAAAAGGGGAGAAAATCGCTAATATTAAATATATGGGAAGTGGTGATGTTTGAGGAGAGTGATTTTTATATTCCTTATACTTTATATGGTATTTTATACTTCAGACTAGTAAGCCAGGTGACATACATAACATAATGAAAGTCTTGTGGTCGTCCCCAATGCAGCGGTTGAGATATGACCTTTTATGTCTCGAGTCAAAATGAGCACGTGACTGGCATGTGGGACAAAGTTTCGAAACCCTAGATCACATGTAAGCCTACCACTAGTGACAAAATAAATTCAAACCCCAATAATGCAGCAAGTTCATACAATACAATAACAATAGTGCGCATCAAAAAGAAGTTTTACAACTCATGAAATCTATTAATGGGCATTTTGTATTGATTTTTAATACATAATTTGCTAAACTCTTGTCCATTTAATGTTTAAATTTCACTAATTAAGATTTATTTGTTTTAATTTTAGGCACACATTATATTTGGAACCTTTAAAAGCCTAAAGCAAGAAGAATAAAAAGGCACGAAGCCCTAGCTGGCGAGGGAGAGAAGGTTTTAAAAGCTGGCGGCACAAATAGAGAGAAGAAAAGAAGTGTGAGCTGATGGGATTCAATGGCGAGAAATAAAAGAGCAGCTGGTGGTGGTATTGAATACATAGGGAAAGAAGATAGCGGCGACAAGAGAGCAAAAAAGAGGGTTAGGCTTGAATAAGATGGTGTGGACCAACAAACCTTATTTGTCACGTCAATGAATAGGAGAGAAAGAAGAGAAGTTGGCAGTGGAGAGAGCAGAGGAACAAAGACAGCTAGGCATGAATAACATGACCAACAAACCTTATTTGTCATCTCAATGAATAGGAAGAGGAAGGAGAGAGTTGCAGCTGAAGCTAGTGGCGCGAGAGAAAATATAGTAGTGGGAGAAGAATAAATTTTGGGTGTTTTTAATTTGTTTTATTCCTTTTTTGCTTTAATTTGTGCAGATTTAATCAACGCAAATATATATTAGGACCATGATTTATGTTATATTGATGAATATATGTGAGAAAGTTTTTTTTTTGTTAAGGTTAGGATTGATATTGAATTAGGAAAATTTTTGTGGTAATGATTTTTACTTGATTGAATGCATATTTAGTCTTAATTTTGCTTGATCACCTAGATTAAGGCCTTAGATGATTGAATGTCATAACCAATGAGATTCAATTTGTCAGAAAATTAATCAAGCAACATACTTGAGACTAAAGTGTAGACCAACCTTAAGATCTTGTGTGAGGATACTTAGGATTAGCGAACTTAATTTTAGGCTTCTTATATTAAACGCCTTTTATTCCAAATTATTTATGAACCAAGTAGGTAGCTCAGATTTAGAAGAGAAAAGAATTCCTATGAACATTGAGTTCGACTTACTTAAGTTAAATAAATCCTAAATCAATCCATTGTTACAAGTTTTAGTGTCTAATCCAATTGAAATCCAATACCTTAGCCAATTTCTGTCATTTGATTAAATCTATTCATTTTTTAATTCGTACTTTGCAACTTACATGTTTCTTTAATTCGCTAACTTTATTTTATTTTCAAATAAATCAATTTTTGATCATCTGAGTAATTTTGCATTGTTTAATTTAATTATCTTGCATGTTTGAGTCCTTTGGGTACGATATCCAGTTCTTACCATTTTACATTACTTATCAATGGGGTACACTTGCCTCTAGTTGCTCTGGATAGAATTCAATTTATATTGCTTTGTTTAGACTGTAACAAGTTTTTTCGCAGTTGCTGAGCAATTTCTTTATTATGAGTCATAAGGTTAGACGGTATTAATTGTCTCAAATTTAATTCTTACTTTGTTGTTTATTTGTGTATTTCAGTTGTTTGTTTGATTGCTTTACTTCGGTGTGTTTTTAGTTTTCATTCATGGCTCGTTATTATTTTCTTTTTATATTTTCCATTTTGTTTATGCTCACTCGTGGTCAAAAGCCCGAGAATTTGCTACTAGATATTGAGATTGAAAAAACTACTCACAATTTGTGCAAGGAAACCAGATTGGCTCGGAATAGTAACACAGAAAAAAGGATTAGAGAAGAGCAGTTTGTAGAGATGGAACAGCACGAGGAGGGGTTAATGCCACATCTTGAACAGAGAAGGGAGTTGATTATGATGGATTTAACTACGGGGCACAACAATAGACCCATGCCTCCCATTATAAGGCCGATGATCACAGCTAAAAGTTTTGAAATTCCTTACTGCATTATATCCATGGCAAGAGCATCTCAGTTTGGAGGATTAACTTTAGAGGATCTGAACACCCATTTAAAGACTTTTAGATATTTGTGATTTGTTCAATTAAAATGGAGTGTTGGATGATGTGGTGAGATTAAGGTTATTCCCATTTTCTTTAAGGGATAAGGCCAAAGTATGGTTGGTCAGTTTGCAGTCAGGATCGATTACTACGTGAGATGAGATGATGAGATTATTTCTGGCTAAATTCTTTCCTCCTGCTAAGGTTGCAAAGATGAAGAATGAGATTATTTCCTTCACCCAATATGAAAATGAAAGTCTATATGAAGCGTGGGAGCGATTTTGAGATATGTTGACACAGTGTCCTAGTCACGGGTTCTCCACATGGCAGCGGGTCAATTCCTTTTATACAGGAATGAACGTATCGACTAAGAGTGTCGTAGATGCTATAGCAGGAGGTAGTTTAATGAGAAAGACGCCAGATTAGGCCTGCAGGTTGATTAGTGAGATGGCCACTAGTAGCTTTCAATATCATACAAAAAGGCATCCTAAACAACCTACAGGAGCTAGTGTAGTAGACAATACAGTGGCTTTATCAGCTCAGATGGATGTTTTGACAAAGAAGCTGGATAATCTGATGCATAGTATGAGAGGAGAGCTACTTCTTCATTAAGGAGTTGTGCTTTATGCGAACATTATGGTGGAGATTCCCATTCATCTTTTGAGTGTCAAGTTAGGAATCCTTTTGCTTAAGCGACAGAGGAGGCTCATTATATGGGCAATTATAATAGGCAGAGAGGGGATCCATATTCTAACACCTACAACCCAGGGTAGAGAAATTATCCAAACTTCTCTTGGCGAAACAATTAGATGGCACAACTACAGTCATCCAATGTTTAGAGACAACCACCTTCAGGTTTCAAGGCTCCTAATCTTACACAGCCAAAAAAATCTAATATTGAGGAGCTACTCTCGATGTACATCTCTACTACTGAGGTTAGGATGCAGAATAAAAAATCTTTTATAAAACAATTTGGAGAATTAGATGAGCCAGATTGCAAGTTTGTTGAAGGAAAGACCTTCGGGTTCATTGCCTAGCACTACTGAGGCCAACCTGAGAGAAAATGCAAAGGAAATCTTATTGAGGAGTGGCCAACATCTTGAGGAAGTTAAGGAGAAGCAGAAGGATAAATAAGTGGAAAAGAGTGAAGAAGAAGAGAGTCGGGAGAGTAACGAGGACGCCAAGGAAACACCGGCTACAAAGGAGGATCAACCAAGGTTATTTGCTGAACCTATTACACCCGGTAAGACCTTGGATTCCTTGTCCTCAAAGGTTGAAAGGTACACAATTAGATAAACAGTTTGGTCATTTTCTCAAGACATTTAAAAAGCTACATATAAACATTCCTTTTGTCGAGGGCATAGCGCAGATGCCTTCTTATGCTAAGTTTTTGAAAGAAATTTTGTCTAATAAGAGGAGGTTTGAGGAGCATGTCATGGTGAAACTGAATGAGGAGTGTTTGGCCATATTATCAAGAAAGTTTCCACTAAAGCTTAAAGATACAACGAGTTTTACTATTCCTTGTGTTATTAGTGATTTACATATAGATAGGACTTTAATAGATTTGGGTACGAGCATTAACTTAACGCCTCTTTCTATTTTCAGGAAGTTAGGATTGGTAGAGTCCAAACCCACTACTATTTCACTTGAGCTGGCAGAGGGGTCCATCACTTATCCGAGATGAATCATTGAGGATGTCTTGGTCAAGGTCAAGAAGTTGATCTTCTAGGTGGATTTCTTAGTCCTCGAAATGGATGAAGATATAGACATCCCCATCATTCTTGGGAGACTTTTCATGGCCACTGCACAGACGATCATTGATGAGCAACATGGAAAGCTCATCTTGAGTCTTCAGGATGAAGAACTAGTGTTTGAAGTATTCAATGTTATAACGCATCCTTCTACTCCTGACTCTTGCCATTTTATTGATATTTATTCTTTTGATCCTGATGATTCTTCTATTGTTTGTGCAGGTTTGTTGGAAGGGAGAGTGCAAGGAATGATTGACGAGTTAGGGGAAGAATTGCAAGAAGAGTTGGAGGATATTGGACTTGAGTTGGAGCAAGCATATTGGACACATTATAGAGCACACGAGCCTCTCTAATGTCTAGCTAAGCTATTTCCGAAGACTATAATTAAAGAGCCCCCTTCTCTTGACCTTAAACCTCTTCTGAGTCATTTGAAGTACATTTATCTTAACCTACTTGAGCACTTACCAGTTATCATTTCCTTTTGTTTGTCAAGTGCCATGGAGGAGCAGTTGTTGAGGGTACTGAGGGAACACAAGAAAGCCATTGGGTGGACCATTACAGATATCAATAGTATAAACCCTTCCTTTTGCTTGCACCACATTTTCATAGAGGATGGAAGCAAGGCGATAGTGTAGCCCCTAAGGAGACTTAACCCACACATGAAGGAAGTAATAAAACATGGGTAGTAAAGCTTCCAGATGCAGGTATTATCTACCCCATTTCTGATTTTGGTTGGGTTAGTCCTATGCAGGTGGTGCCAAAGAAAGGAGGCACCACTATGGTTGAAAATGAGAAAAATAAATTGACAACCACTAGGAAGGTGACTGGGTGGAGAATGTGCATAGATTATAGGAAATTAAATGATTCCACCAAGAAAATCATTTTCCTTTACCTTTCATTGATCAGATGATTAAGAAATTAGCTGGATATGACTTTTATTGTGCCTTAGATGGATATAGTGGATATTTGCAGATTTTGGTAGCCCCGAAAGATCAGGAGAAAACAACTTTTACATGTCCTTATAGTACTTTTGCATATATACTAATGCCCTTTGGGTTATGTAATGCTCCGGCTACATTTCAAAGATGCATCATGACTATTTTTTCTAATATGCTTGAATCTTGCATCGAAATTTTTATAGATGACTTCTCTATGTTTGGTACTTCATTTGACGCATGTTTGGAAAAATGTCATTTCATGGTAAAGGAGTGCATTGTTTTAGGTCACAAAATTTCTAGCAAAGGTACAGAGGTAGACTTAGCAAAAATTGATGTCATTAAGAAACTTCTACCACCAAATAATGTTAGATCCATTACAAGTTTCTTAGGCTATGCTGGTTTTTACCGTAGGTTCATTAAGGATTTTTCTAAGATTGGTAGACCTTTGACTAATTTGCTTGAAAAAGATGTTGTGTTTAATTTTGACGATAAATATTCGACATCTTTTCAATTGTTAAAGGATATGCTTGCGGCTGCACTTATTCTTATATCTCTTGACTAGTCTCTTCCTTTTGAATTAATGTGTGATGCAAGTGATTATGTAGTGGGTGTTGTTTTAGGTCAAAGATGAGGTAAGACCTTTCATCCCATTTTTATGCAACTAGGACACTAAACAGTACATAATGCCATTACACTACCACGGAAAAGAGATGTTGATGGTTGTGTTTGCTTTTGACAAGTTTTGCTCATATTTGGTTTTGTCTAAAGTGATTGTGTATACTGACCATGTAGCTTTGAAATACTTAATGAAAAAACTCGATGCTAAATCAAGACTAATTTATTGGGTGTTACTTTTGTAAGAATTTGACATTGAGCTGAGGGATAAGAAGAGAACTGAGAATTTTGTAGCTGATCACTTGTCAAGGTTAGATAAAGCTGCCATGGAGAGTGCAATAAAGAAGGACATTTAGGAGACTTTTCTTGATGAACATCTGATGGTTATGACAGTCACTCCTTAGTTTGCAAACTATGTAAACTACATTGTTAGTAAGATCTATCCCCCCTGATCTTTCTTGTGCTCAAAAGAAAAAGAATTTGTCTGAGGTAAGATACTATCTTTGGGATGATCCTTTGCTTTACAAGATTTGTGTGGATGGTATTGTTAGGCG
>JAOSBK010000002.1:28504877-28522418 GCA_027568895.1 Erythroxylum shatona
TGATTTGGAAGAAATAAATTGAGTTTTAGTGGGAATGATTTCAATTGGATATTGAAGTCTAATTGAAAAAGTGTATTGCTTTGAATAAAGGTGAATAAAATGAAAAAAGAAAAAAATTTATACCGATTTCGGATTGGTTTAGTCTTAAGTTTCCAACGCTAGTTTTCCAAGGTACACGCTTCGGATGTCAGATTTTGACTTTCAATGCGATTGAACCGTTTTGGTTTCTTTGATTTCGAGTTTTTGTAAATCCATTTCCGCTTTATGATTTCCGAGCCTTTCGATTTTTCTATGGCTCACTAAGGATTCGATTTTATTTTAGTTCCGCACGGGCTTCCGATTCCTTTCACTTTGGGATCCGATTTGATTTCATTTGTTTTTGGCCCATTTTCGTTTGTATTTCGTTCTTTCGGATTTGATTTCTTTCGTTTGTTTCTGCACGCGTTTGCTTTTGATTTGTTCCGCCACTTTGTTTTTCGATTTATGAATCCGAGGTTGGGTTCCCGAAGCAGGGCCTAATAGTAAAGGAGTGCTACATATGATCCTCCACCATGCACAAATGCCAAGCTAACATTGCCCTATCCAAACCACATTCCTTTTTAGAAAAAGAACCCACTACCTTTCACCAAGCCCACCAATATAAAGAATGGCATATTGCTATGGGTGAAGAGATGGATGCCCTGATCCAAAATTGTACATGGGAGTTGGTTCCTAATCCTCCAAATAAGAATATCATCAGAAACAAATGGGTGTTTCGAATTAAAAGAAAACCAGATGGAACTGTTGATTGTATAAGGCCAAACTTGTAGCCAAAGGATATACTCAAGTAGAAGGTGTTGATTACTTTGAAACCTTTAGCCTTGTTGTTAAAATTACCACAATCCGAACAGTGCTCGCTCTTGTTGCTCAACATGATTGGCCACTTCGTCAACTAGACATATCCAATGCCTTCCTCCACGGATATGCTGATATAGAAATTTACATGAAGCAACCCAAGGGTCATGTTGACGACACTCATCTAGTTCTTGTGTGCAAACTCAATAAATCCTTGTATGGCATAAAATAGGCACCTCGGGCATGGCTCCATAAGCTATATGAATTTTTACTATAACAAGACTTTATCTCATCCAGGGCTGATTCTTCTTTGTTTATTAAATGCAGTGGCACTGAAAAATATTTGTTCTAATATATGTTGATGATATTCTAATTACTGGGCCAAATATTCGTGCAATTGATACTTTTGTTTAAGTCTTGCACTCTACCTTTCCAGTACGAGACATAGGCTCTCCTAGCTATTTCTTGGGAATTCAGCTAACCAAGGACTCACAGGGTCTACTCCTCTCTCAATCCAAATACATTTTAGACCTTATATCTCAGACTAAATAAGATGATAGCAAAACCAGCCAAAAACCTATGGCCACAACCCCTCCCTTATCTACAGAAATTGGGGAAGGACTGGATGATGCCAACCTTTATTGAAGTATGGTTGGTGCTCTATAGTACATAATCATGAGTAGACCTGATGTGGCATTCTCTGTTAACAAATTATGCCAATTTATTCATTGTCTCACGTATGAGCATTGGAAGGCTACCAAATGCCTAATTTGTTATCATAAGCACACCAGCGATTATGGTTTCCTTATTACAAAGTCTGCATCTATGTCTCTTCAATGTTTCACTGATAGTGACTGGGCAGGATGTCCTAATGATCGCAGGTCCATAAATGGCTATTCCATCTACCTTGGTTCCAATTTTATATTATGGGCTTCAAAGAAACAACCTACTATCGAAATATCTTCCACTGAGAGTGAGTACAAAGCAATGGGGAACACAACCGCTGAGGTATGCTGGTTGCACTCTTTGCTTCATGAATTAGGTTTTCATTCATCCTCCCCATCAATAATGTGGTGTGACAACCTTGGTGCAATATACCTTTCTACTAATCCCATTTTTCATGCACGAACTAAGCACATCTAACTAGATTATCATTTTATGCGTGAATTGGTCACAACAGGTCTACTTGCCATTCATTTTATTTCAAGAATAGATCAAATTGCAAATATCTTAACAAAATCTTTAGGTTGACGACTATTTGAGCACCACCGAGACAAGCTCCGACTTCTCCCTATTCCATCGTTTACTTGAGGGGGGATGTTACGGAAACATTCTATGAATAATAAGCAAATATGTTAACTACTTGTCTTTAGGCTAAATTCATAAAATCTGCTCCCTTCGTCTATACATATGTCATGCCTTATATTTCTCTTACAGTTTATCAACTTTCCATACAGTGTAGCTTAAAACCTGTATATATATATATATATATATACCTGTAAACATTCATACAAATACACAAAGAAGATTCTATTCATTACAAATCCCTATAAGGACTTAGTATCTTGTATGTCAATGCGATTCTTAACCCCAACTTCCCAACTTCCCAAACAAATAACTAGCATTTCTCATGCTGGAGATGCACTGTGTTTTGAAGTCAATAAAGAGGTCACTGACATTAAACAAAGATAACAACTTTTCTGGATTTAATCCAGTACCCCTTACGAACAACTTCCTAGAACTTGCCCCTTCAATCTTCACGAAGCACACCCTCCGGCAAGATGGGAAATCCACAGTTAGATTCCAAGTGAAACTAAAATCCATGAATCCTGCTTGCTCAGCAAGATAAATAACAGAATATCAAATCACTGCATGCATCTTAAACCCAATTAGTTTCACCAAGATTATAGTAGTCTCGACACGACCCATGTCCAAAAATTTACTCATAGTCCCAGCTGTAGCTTCATTGGCCAACTTATCACCATTTGCTTTAGGGTCATAAAAACCCTCCACAATCCACCAATAGATTAACGCTTGTTTCAAGACAACAGGATCATCTGGAAACACAAAGAAGAAAAACAAATGAAGCTTAGATCTTAAATCGGAACTCCTATGATTAACTTCAAAATCTTCCAAAGATGGAGACCCATTAAATATGGTGTAGGCAGGTTATTTGAGCAGGTAATTTATCAAACTCGAGGCACTATCCACTCTGAAATGGACTTTCTTTTCAACCTTCAGCTCCAACTTGGAAAGTATTTTAGATATCTCTTGTATACTGATCTCAAATTGATGGACAAGGTTGATACTTGGGTACTACTAGTAGTGGCCAATTGTATAACCCTGAATGTTTGCTATAGCATTTCGGCTAGGAATTGAAGATTCTTGAAATCCTTGTTTTACTTGAGCCAAGTCTTTACTCAATGTCATCAATTGTTTTTGCACCTAGATTCTCTTGGTAAATTTTCTATTATTGTTGGTTCCAATGTCGTTAACTTCCCGTTTCTCACCGGAGGAAGTTGAGCTTGTCTTTGGGGTAAATAAATTGTGAGAGATAGGATATTGAAAATGTTGGACTCAACATCACCACCAAACATTTTCCTGACTCACAACTGTAATCTGTTAAGAAGTGATGAGGTTTATAGAGGAGAGAATTATTTAGAAGAAGAGGTTGTATTTCACTTGAATTATTTAGTTCAAGTGCAAAAGGGTATTTATTGTTACAAAATGACTCTTTGTATCTAAGTACATTAACTCATTAATGAACCTAAATAAATAAACCATACATGAACTCAAAATCATTCATGGACCAATTTTAATTATGTAACTAATACATGAACATAATTAAACTCCTAACAATAAACTTAAGCATCCATATATCTAGAATAACTTTCAAATTACTCTTCAGCACTGCCCCTTAATTTGAAAATTTCTTTCGTACTCCAAGTCTTGTCCTCATATGTTGAAAGACTTCCAATTTGAGTGATTTTATAAAAATATCCGTAAATTGATCATTAGTCCTCATATACTTGAGCTCCACTTCATTCTTTTGCTTGTAGTCTTTAGTAACGAGGCTTGTTTTATATTTCTCTACATCTCCATTGACATTCTTTTTTATCTTGTAGATCCATTTGACTCCAATAGCTTCATGACCTTTAGGAAGAGTTGATAGTTCCTAAGTATTGTTTTTCTCTATTGCCTTGGTCTCCTCCTCCATAGCTTGTCTCTATCTTTTGTCCTGCACGACCTCCCTAAAATTTAAAGGTTTACTATCTATAAAAAGATAAAAAAATACTTACATCAACATCATTGATTTCTTTTGTTTGTTCATAAATATTATAAATAGTCCTTTTTTGTGCTCCATCACTTGAACTTTCTCCATACATAGACGAAGAAGAATGAGACGCATTTGGAGAAACAAGTGGAGTTGTCTCTTGAATATTTGTTATGGTTTCTTGCTCTCCATATTCAAAGTATGAGAAAAGAATCGTAAGTGCTTTCTTCTTTTGTCTCCCAATCCCATATTGCTTCTTCATCAAATTTGACATCTCTGCTCACAACAATCCTTCCATTGCTTAGATTGTGCAATCTGTAACCTTTGGAATTTTGATCATAGCCAATGAATACATGCTTAACACTTCGATCATCGAGCTTGGATCTTTCTTGTTGTGACACATGAGCATATACTATGCGTCCAAAAACTCTTAGATGAGAAATACTAAGCTTCATTTCATTCCACGCTTGTTGCATATTTCACATCCACCTTTAAACACGTTGCTTTGATTGTCTTGATATTCAACATTTACATTCTATTCTTTGACATAAACACCTTAGCAATCAATTGAGCATGTTGATCTCTAAGCCAAAGACAACAATCTTTCATATGGATTTCATATCCTATTTCAAGAAGTTGCCCCAAACTTAAAATATTGCTTTTCAATTTAGGCACGTAATAGACGTCATTAATAAGTTTATGGCTTCCATCCCTTGAAGAAATTATAATGATACTTTTTCCATGAATTTGAATCTTTGACAAATCTCCAAAAGAAATGTTGCCTTCTACCTTTTCATCAAGTTCCACGAATTTGTCTTTATCTCCACACATGTGATTGCTTGCTCCATTATCTAAGAACCATGTACTTTCATCCTTACTTATACTATCTTTTGAGTGCTAGCAATAAAGTGGGCTCTTTGTCTCCTTGTTTGTTATCATCAATATTGACTTGCTCCTCAACTTGATTAGGCGTAGCATAACATTTCCAAGAAAAATGCCCAAATTTATGAAAATTTAGCATTTAACATTAGACTTATCATACCTCCTCTCATTTTGTCTAAAATTGTAACCCCCTCTTCCTCTTCATCTTGATTTTTCTTGGCCCTTGTTTGATTGATTGTTTCCATCATTGTTGGCATTGTTATAATCTTCTTTATTTCTTCTTCCATAACTTCATCTTCGACCTCAACCACGACCTCAACCACATCCTCAACCACGTCCTCGTCCTCTTCCTCTTTGATTGCTTTCTCTATCATCACCTTTCAACACAACCCTTGCTTTAAGTGCTTGCTCCAAAGGTTCTTCTTGATATTGTCTTCATAAGCTTGTAAAGAGCCCTCTAGTTGTTCAAGTGTCAAAGAGTCTAAATCTTTAGACTCCTCAATAACGCAAACCATATAATCAAGCTTTGGGTTCAAGGAATGAAGAATCTTCTCTACTACTTGAACATCTTTAGCTTGATCTCCATATCTCTTGATTTGATTCACAATGGCCTTCACTCGTGAACAATAATCTGAGATTGACTTGAATTCCTTCATATGCAAAGATTCAAAATCGTCCCGCAATGATTGGAGCCGAATCGTTTTTATAACTTTACAAAATCTCCCATTCTTCCTTTGAAGTGGTTGCCTCAGCCATCTTCTTAAACATTGAATCATCAAGATATTGATGGATGAGGGTGAGGGCTTGTTGATCCTTCTTCTTGATCTTTACCAAAGCATCTTTCTCATTTTGAGACAAATCAGCTTCACTTTGAGTTTTTCTACAATCTTCCAAGCATCTTATGAGCCAAGCACGACTTTCATGCGAAGACGTCATGCATGTTTCATAATATTCTTTTGTGAGGCGAGGGAATTGAAATGACTATACTCCACCATTTGTTTGTCATTTCTCAAATAACTTGGCTCTGATACCACTTTGATGAGAAGTGAGGAGGTTTAGAGAGGAGAGAATTATTTAGAAGTAGAAGTTGTATTTTACTTAAATGATTTAGTTCAAGTGCAAAAGGGTATTTGTAGGTACAAAAATGACTCTTCATATTTAAGTACATGAACCCATTAATGAACCCAAATAAATAAACCATACATGAACTCAAAACTATACATGGACCAATATTTAATTATTGTAACTAATACATGAACGTAATTAAACTCCTAACAATGAATTTAAACATCGATATATCTAAGCTAGCTTTCAAATTACTCTTCAACAGAATCAGACAACGATTCATGTTGGAAATGGGGATTGGCTGACAGAAATGTCACCAATAATGCTAGTCTTTTTAATCTTTTGAAGGGATAATTCCTGCATGGCCTAAACTTCTTAACCATTAAATTAAAAAAAATCCTATTAGTGTATTTGAAATAAAAATTTTTACTGTATAATCAATCAAACATTTGATATGATTTCACTTCAACCTGTTGGCTGTTGACCTGTTGATTTATCGTACCCATTATCTTCATATATGAAAAGATTAGGCAAAGTATGCTTACAAGTAAAGTTGATTGGGAGATAGATGTAACAAAATGGTCTTATTTGAAAAATCCCTTTAATTAGGCACCAAGACGTGTATGTCTTATGGTTTTCTTTCAGAGCTTATGCTTTAATTCAAAATATTTAAAATTTTCAAATACATTTATACCACCACCTGTAAAGGAAGTGGCATAACTGGTCAATCCTAAATTCTTTCAATTTATTAATGGATGAGGACTTTATTAATTAAATTTGAAATTTAAAACCTAACGGCCATAAATTTGTTTAAAAGAAGAAAATTGAAATTGATCCAAACTTGTGCTTGGTTAGGTACAATTTTACTAAATTGTAAGTTCGGAACATGTATTTTTATGTTGGACCAATTGCTCAATTCAACAATGAACGGAAAATATTGTGGTTAAGCTTATATAAATCACTGGCAGCAAACGGGGAGATAATATATCCAAAGTTTTAGTGCGATTTGATATTGACAAGTGACCTGTGTTATCCAACCCCCCAACATGCTGCTTTTACATGAAAGTAGGCACCCAGAAATCATCATCAATAGAAAAATCCTTAGGAAAATGATAGCTGCAGGAGCCATCAAGCCATATCTGATCTGCTAATGTTGCTGCATTATCTTCCACCTTGGTTAAGGCATCCATTGCCCAAAAGCTTGGGAGCTGTGTAGACAGCCCTGAGTTTTGGTTGATTTCAACTGCTGAGGAGAAATTAGCGGTAGGATGCCCAGAGCATTTAGGACCCAGTGTGCTTGTGGTTGATCTATAAGAAGTGCAAGGTTGTTGAATGCAATCTTGAAACTGGATTGGGTTTCCAAGCAGTACTGAGCCATCATAAAAGCTCATAGTTGGTTCGACTGTCAGCGGCTTCTCACTTAATCTTTGAACATCTCCTGAGAATTCAAGAAAATCAATATTCTGCTCATCCAAGGAATGAATATTATCAAGCTCAATGAAGGAGCCAGAGGTGGATGACAAATCTGCAATAGACAGTTGTGACTCCAAGGTCTCTGCAGGTTTTGACGTTTTTTTAACGCAGTGGAAAATGTTATCAGTACAATTATCATGAGATGGTTTCGGTTGTCTTGACTCAATTCTTCCTTGAAAGACTTCAGTTGTTTGGACCAAGCTTTTCTTCAGTCGCTTCTTCAAGTGGGCATTCCAAAAGTTCTTTATTTCATTGTCTGTCCTGCCGGGCAATCTTGCTGCAATTTTTGACCATCTGAAACAAAAGTTGTTGCCCCATAAGTTTTAGGTCATATCCATCCTATGCATTGTAGAAAGACGAAATTCTAAAAGACTCTAAATATAAAATGCATTACAAATATAAAACCTAACTATACCCGTTGTAATCTTTAATCCTAATTTACCCAAAAAAAAAAAGCCTCGATCACATCTGTATTCAAATCATAATAATATTGGAAACCTTTTATAGATTGGCATTTACATCTCGTAATGTTTAATTAATTTAATTGATATATCTTCCTTAATTATCCCCAACCAAAACACCACTTTAACATCTAATATCAGATAACATAAACTCTACACAGTGAATGAGGATAGAGGCCGATGGTCTGATTGTATAATATCATATGTTATCACATATTCACTACCGTAACAATTGCACGTAAGGAGAGTGCGATTTAGGTATAATGAAGCATTAGCCTTAATATTATTTACGACAATTATAAAAAACTAAACCAAGCTAACATTTAAGAATAGTATCCAAACTGAAATATTATTACAATACGATGGTAATTGCAGGAAAGAAGGATACACTTATAAACATAACAGCCACAACACTAATCTTGTTATATATAAAGCAAATATTGCATTTGCATGAGGCTATGTTTAGATATATATGAATATTACCTGTTTCCCATGATTCCTTGTAGCTTGATTATGGTCTCCACCTCTTCAGTGTTGAAGTTTCCATGCTTGAGGTCCGGCCTCAGGTAATTCACCCAACGAAGCCTGCAACTCTTTCCTGACCTCAATAAACCTAGCAAAATGACAATAACAAAGGGTTGCTAATATGAACATATATCCCACCGCAACAACTATGGGAAGGCCCAGAAAATATATGTTAGATCAAGTACCCATTTGTTCCCTTGGATTTTATCCAACAGGGTTTGTTTCTTACCTGCAGCTCTCGGCAAACTATTCCAATTCCAAATGCCGTTATTCTCAATATAGCTCGTCAACTTCTGATCCTCTTCTGATGTCCACGTTCCTTTTTTCAGTGGTGCTTGATCTGAATGCGCTGCCCTTAACATCTTCTATGTAAAAGAATATTTTCAACCTATTACTATGTTAGTGCTACATGTCTGAGAAACAGTACTGTCCCAAAGATCTAACAGTTCTGGAGAATGTTTACTAAGAACTTGAGAAGAAATAGACAAGTTATCTGTACGTTATTTATTGGTACTTGTCTCTGTCATCATATGCCATTTTCAGATAAGTATCGCTTGTGCTATGATTACCCTTCTTAATTGGTAGAGTCTTTTATGACAAGTCCAACTACAAGTATTTCCATAAAGCGTAAGCAAGAATGAAATGCCAACGAAGGCTTTATAGGACTCATTTTTTGCCAATAATAAATGCGTATTTGAATTGACATGACCCTTGGATTGACTTCGGGTGCGACACGACATTTGAATATACATGGCAGGTCTCGATTTATATATGTACATGTCAATTAAACAGAGATTATCACCAAACATAAGGAATTGTTAACGACATAGTTGCACGTTTAATGAAAGAACATGCATATTCTTATAAATGGTAATATCCTCAACGAAGTATTCGGGCACAGAGTGACTGATCCCGTTTTCGTGTATCATCTTGTGCCTCTTTCTATTTATTCATTTATTAATATTTAATAGATGAATAGATGAAAAGGAACACATAGTATCTAACAAATACGGGAATAAGTGAATTGATCCCGAAGTATTCGGCTCATAGACAAATAATCCTATAACTCATATTTAATAAATTGTAATAAAAGTTGCATATTATTAATATTAAATTAGCTATCTTTTTCAGTAATTAATTAAATGTCAACCTATCAAAGACAAACACTAAAAAAAGCATAAACATTTGCGCTTTTACTATCACACGTTTTTTGGATTATAGATTGTTAGGATGTAATATTAACAACGTTTCTACTGTATCATACCCTGCCAAATGTTGGTGGAAAAGAACAAGATAAATCTCCTGGTCTTCATTTTAATTTAATTTTCTTGCTTTTAAACTGTTGTACAGTCAATATTTTGCGCACAAATCGTCCAACAGTTAAGCTCGTAGACATAAACAGTGACAAAACAAAATTGTTTAAGAAACTTCAAATCCTAAGATGACTGGATTCTGTAGGTGATCGCTTGTGAATATAAATGAAATCACCTGTGCTATTTGTGCTATTCTAACTTTATTTTAGTCTATCTTATCCACATATTTATGTAGAAAGGAATATACAATGTTACGAGAAAAAACTTTCACTTTAATACTTGTATTTAAAATTGCGTTCAATTCACTTGGATCATTTTCCTATCATGGCAACTATGGCTATATATACAGAACGAATCTCGAGACAGAATGTTCAAATGCAAAATGAGACCAAATTTAGTGTTTACGCGCCCATAAAAATGGAATTTCACCGACGTCATTTTAAAAAATTTCCGTCGCAATATAACAACAACGGATAATATTCCGTCGGTTACCCGTTGACAAAAACCGACGGAATATTTCCGTTGGCAAGCTATAACGACCGCCATTTTTACGACGCTTTCTTCATTCGTCGCGTTCCGTCGGCAAATATAATTTCCGATGGAACTAACCATTTCTCCGACGGAATATTCCGTCGGAGAACGCCAGTTTTCTTGTAGTGTATGTAATTGTTGATGATAAATGTTTCTACGTAGTTGACATCTGTGAGAGGAATTAACATTAAGAGAGAAATGTTTTTCAATGCAAAATCTAAGAAACACACTGCGAGATGCTACCCATAAACCTTTGTGTAACCATAATGTGATTTTGTTAAACTTTTGGGAATCAATAACAAAAAAATGTATTTGAGAATTGTAGAAATCTAGTTTTATTGAACAGCAAACCATCAATTTACATAACATAATTGTGAAATTAAAATGTAGAAAAATCTGTTACATAAATCAACTACTTTATTTGCCTTAAAAATAGAACAAAATAAAATTGATTTTATTGATAGGATCAAAGTCATGATACTCATCACTCCTTAGTGGCTTTGTAGTTGCATACACCAAGCTTTTGTCTCAAAGATTCATATATAGTTTTAGGAAATGTTGTGTTAGAATGTTAGCATACTGATTTTCTACTTTGCAGTAGATCAATTGCACTTCTCCCTTCTTCTAAACATCTCTTGGAAAATAAAATTTTATTTTGAAGTGTTTTGTTCTACCATGAAACGCTGGATTATTAGCTATTGCAATTGAAGCTTGGCTGTCCACAAATATCTGTGTGCTTCCTTCTTATTTCATCTACAGGTCTGTCAAAATTTTTTTGATCTAAAGTGCTTGATTCAAAGCAACAGCTGCTGCTACATATTCTACTTTTACTATGGATTGTGCAATGACCTTTTGTTTCTTTGAACACCAAAACAAATTTTAGAATCAAAGCTAATATAGTAAGTAGAGATGCTTCGCATATTGTTAATACATCTAGCCCAATCGCTACCTAAATAACTGTGGATATTGAAATTTTCAACTCGTCTGAACCTTGTTACATAATTAACTATCCCTTTAATGTATCTAAGAATTCCTTTTGCTACCTAAAAATGAATTTCACTAGCATAGTGCATGTACCTTGATAATAAGCTCACTGCATACATGATGTCTGGCCTAATTGCAGTCAAGTACATAAACATCCTATGAAACTCCTATACAACCTTTCATCATTCTTTTCAACTACATCTTTTTTGCAGAACTTCTCCTTTTGGTTCACTAGAGTTGTAGTTGGCTTTCCCTCTTCATATTAAATTTTTTAACGATTTCTTTTGCATATTTTTGCTGACATAAAAATTTTCATTTTTGTTTATTACACCTCCATACCAGGAAGAATTTCATCTAGCCAAGATCTATCATCTTAAAAACATCAGTCATTTCTAATTTAAACTTGTTAATTAGCTCCTCTTTACTTCCTGTAACAAGAAAATCATCAACAAAAAAAGATATTACAAGTTTTTCATCATCAATCTTCCAATATATAAAGGAAATTTATATAGACATTTTTCAAATCCAAGTTCACTAGTTGTGTTTCAATTTTGTTATACCAAGACCTTGGCGCTAGCTTTAAGACACATAAGGCCTTTTTTAACCGATACACCTTCTGTTCTTGCTCTTCAATAACAAAACCTTATGGTTGCTCCACAAATATTTTTTTCCTCTAGGCACCCATTCACAAACTTTGACTTGACATCCATTTGGTGTACAACCCAACCCTTTTATCCAGCAAGTGCCAACAACATCCTTATGGTATCCTATTAGAAAGTGATTGGGTACCTCTAACTGGTTCACCATCTACATTATCATCCTATATATGAAGTTCAATATTCTTGTCAAACTTCTAATTCTAGCTATCTGACTTGTGAAATTAAACATCTCTGTTGATGATTTTTTTGGTTAATTTTTGATAAGTAAATTATGTAGGCTTTTGAGCTTAAGTTATAGCCTAAAAATATTCTACGTTTTGCTTTCTAGTTTAATTTGTCTTTCTTAACCTAATAAATGTAATAGAAACATAAGCAACTAAAACTTTTTTATTAACAAATTCCGATTTATAGTCATACCATGCTTCAAATGGAGTTCTTTTTATATAAATCCTTTTTTAAGAGTCTGTTTAGTAGATAAACTATCGTGTTGGTTGCCTCAACCTAAAATTTCTTTAGAAGCTCTTTATTATGAAGTAGACACCTTGTCATCTCTATAATTATCCTTTTTTCTCATTGTGACGTCGTTTTGTTAAGGAGTGTAAGGTGATGTATGTTGATATTTAATGCCTACATCTTAACAAAATTTTTAAATTTCTTAAAGGTATATTCAATTCCATTTTCACATATGATTTAAACTTCTACGAAGGCTTTAAATTTCCAAACGATATCAGCAATCTTAGATTTAAGCTTCAAGAAATAAATCCAGCAAAATCTTGCATGATCATCAATAAAAGTAATACAATATTTACTACCTTTAAAATATAGTGTTCTTATTGGCCCTCCTACATCTATGTGTATTAATTGCAGTTTTTGTGCAGCTCTCCAAGTTGTGTTTGAGAAAATGAAAGCCTTGTTTACTTCCTATTTTAACATACGAAAAATGGAGGAAGCTCCTTCTCTAATTAAAGGAAACTTCTCACAAAATTATTCTTCTTTATAAAGAGTACAATTGTATGATAGAGAAGTCCCAATCTCTTGTACCAAAGCATTACATCATTTTCTTTTTTGTGTGCAACAACCTTCTCTTCTAGTATTAAACTTAAGGTCAAGTTTTTGTCTTTCATTTGAATTTTGAACACATCTTTGCCTTCTACATCTTTAATTGTAGTTTTTATCTTCAAATAGCACTTCATATCCTTTTTTCCATCAATGAAGCAACACTTAATATAAAACATCTTAAATTAATTTCACACTTGTATGGCCTTCAATTGCCATTATCCCTTTTCATTTCACAAAAATATTTGGTTGAGTTTCCAATGGCAAAGCATGATACAATAAACATCACTTCCCTTTATGTTGATTTTGAACAATCTTAGTTTCTTCTTGTTAATGTGGAGACTTGCATATTCTTTTCATATGTCCTAACTAACTACACTTGTTACATTTTACATCTAGCTTCCACCAACACCTATTTTGTGGATGATTTTTTTTTTGTTATAGTAAGGAAAAAATCGAAAAACTTGAGTGTTACTTTTGGTGTTATTATTGTTATTTACAAAACCTCGTATAACAGTGTGTGTCGAGTGCACTGTAAAATTTACCTAACTTTGCACACTAAAAATTTGTAGTTGTGACGAGTCGAGATTGTATCCACATGGAATGTTCAGTTAATTTTCGTTAAGAAAATAATTGATGTAAAGAAAATATAGGGGGGTTTGGGTTTGATGCACTCTAGAAAACAAAATAAAATTAAACTAATGTAAGCAATTTATAGAAAACATTTAAAAGTGAGAAAAGTTTTAGATATATGTAAAACCTGATTCTCAGATCAATCCCAGCCTACACATGATTAAACACATCGCATTGTTATAATGTTTTCACACCTTTCCTAAAACCATTGATCATATACTAACAACACATTATGCTAATCTTGGTTTTCCTTTAAGTCGTATATAATTGAGAGACTCTCATTAATTAAACATAACTATCAAATAACCTAGAACACATTCTCTAAATTTCATTGGGCGGCTGCATTAAGAAATGGAAAACGAATCAATGTAGATAGTAACCTCAAAAGCTCAGGTTATCTTACCTAAGTTACATTGTTCCTAATGATTCATGGTCATTAGTGGCTACTAACGAATCTCAAACATAGCAACTACAGATTATATATAAGATTCTAGCAATGGGTTTGTAATAAAAAAATCAAATAAATGCATTACGATCATCTTTATAATACCTAAATTATTGAACATAGAACAACAATAACAATCCTTATAGAGGGATTCAACATATAACAAAGATGAGATAAGATTAACCATGACTTAGGCATCGATGTCACCTTCAAGCCGGTGTCAAAAAGCCTAGCCTTCCATTTTCTCCATGGATCTCCAAGGAAAAGCTTTTGTTGCCTCTCTTTATCCATCAAAACCACAAAAATGAAGAATAAATGCAGAATATTGTTTGGCCATCACAACATATTCTATTTATAGTGAAAAGTAGGTTTTCGAGATAGGTGACTCGAGACTCACAGGCACCTCATGATTGTGAATGGCCTAGATGAGGCTCACAGCTATGAGCCACCTTTGTATGGGTGTAAGATGAATGTCACTCCCATGAAACAATTTTCATGGCCATAAGAGTCTGCACCTTGATGTTTTCTTCCTGTACTATTATCTTCCTTGGCATTTTCTTATCTTCTCTTACTCTAATCCTTCTCTTTTTTTTCTATGAAGACAATTAAATGTTAATCATATGAAGATAGCTCAAAGAGTATGCTTTCAACTCACTTTAGCCATTATGTTTCCAAATTGTACCTAAAACCAAATATGAACTAAAATGAATGTCATAAACATTTGAAAACACTAATCACTAAGTGTAATGGATTAAATGTATCAATAATTATGCATATATCAAATTCCCCCACATTTAGCTTTTGCGTCCTTGGGTAAATCGTCAAAATCAAAATCGCAAATCAAAACACGTACTCATTTTCCATATTTCCCAAGAATACATAATCATAAGCAAAGATGAATAACTTTCAAAAGCCACAACAAGAACTCAACATTCAACGCTTCCATTCATGATTAGTCAACAATCATCACCTTCAGAAACTGAGCAATCTAGAGGTAGACTTGAAAAAATGTGTTTAAATAAGATATATCTATGGGTACACTCACACACCATTCATGATCATGACATTTCACAACTTTGGATATCATTCTCCACCACTAAAAGTCACACGAATACTCATGAATCAAAGGACTTTTCTAAGGTTGTAATTCGGGCAAAGGTAAGATGAGATGTATTTTTGGTAGTATAGCATAAAGGCCATCAAGCTAGTGAAGCAAAAGTAGTGGTCAATGCAACATCAAACACTAAGGCAAACATTCATTCAAAACTAGGTACCATCAACTATGATGAATGCAACAACTATATTTCGCAACTCAACTCAAGCTCTCACACCATAAACCATATGAAACATAACTAATTAGAAGGAATCACTAATAAAAATCATTGATAACAATACACTACAACTATAAAGAGTAATCCTTCCAAAATAACATCTACCTCATAAGCAACATACTCAAATCACCCATTTAATGTAACTTTAGGAAGAGAAACTAACAATTAACAAATTTTCAAAAAAAATGTATTTCCTTCTTGATACTTTTATTCAAACTTTTTATTTTTTATTTTTTTCTTTTTCGTTTTCTTTTCTTGAAAGAAGCTATATGGACATGAGAATTTCATTGATAAAATGTAAAATGGTATCCCAACAATAATAACCATCTCACAAATATGCACACCCCCATACTTATACTTTTGCACATTTACAGTCATCAACAATTAACGAATGATCCACTAGCTTTAAGGCTTGGGTAGGACATTTGATTTAGTTTAAAGTATGTAATGTGGTTAGCATAAAAGAAAGGTTAACGAAGCTCAAAGGAGCTTAACAAAGGAAAATTCATATCCATAGATAAGCTATTTGGCTAATGTAGCTCGTAAAAACAAAGAATGCCTAAACATTTTCATGTTAATGCATATGATGAAAATGTAGTCTTGAATAGAAAATCAAAGCCAAGTCAGGGAGTACATATCATGAAGGTCACACATAAGTAAAAGACAATAAGACTGATATGGATGTGTCAGTCTAATAAGGCTCAAAATCTTACTAGCTTTTGTCTACCATTAGTTACCACTCTTATAAAGATAATGCATATTGATCAATCACAAGAGCAAAACTACATGACAAAGTTACTATAGATTTTTCTAGTCAATTCATGCTCTAATTATGACTATATAGTCTTAAAATTAATTAAAAAAGAAAAAATTGTTTGTTTGTTTGATTTTGAAAAATAGCCTAAAAAGCCACACAAGCAACAATTAAGCTTAACAATATGTATAAAAACTAAAACCCCACCCCCACACTTAAAACTTACATTGTCCCTAATGTAACATCAAATATAAGAAATGGAGCATTTAACAAAATGGCAAATGCAAAAATGTAAATAAATAAAAATCAACTTCCTGTTGCTTGCCTTCTAAGCAGCACCTCTGTTTATTGTCATTGGCTCGACTCCATGTTGCTCTCATCAAGTGACACCATTCGTGTCGTATCCTCTATTTGGAAGCCTTAATAATACAACTTCAAGTGATGACCATTCACTTTGAATATCTTATCAGTTTTCAGACTCTGTATCTCTACTGTACCAAAAGGAAAGACATGAGTAACAATAAACAAACCAACCCAACAAGAATGTAACTTATCTGGGAATAATTTGAGCTTGGAGTGATATAGCAACACTTTATGACCCATCGAGAAGCTTTTTCTTAAAATTGTCTTATCATGAAAAGCCTTCGTATTCTCCTTATATATCATTGCATTTTGATAGGAGTCATTCCGCATCTCCTTCAACTCTTGCAATTGTAATTTACTATGCACACCTGCATCATCCAAATTGATGTTACATCTTTTTATAGCCCAATACGCCTTATGTTGCAATTCTACTGAAATGTGACACGGTTTCTCAAACACTAGTTGAGAAAGTCATTTATTTATATATATTTTCATATCAATTGGATGGGTTTTTATCACCATAATCGGTCTTTATGGAATTATTTGATTATGATTTGAATTATTGTGCCTTACATTTAAATTGTGTTTAACTGTGATAAATTGATTTTGGACAATTGATGCTAGGGAGAACGGATGGGGGTGTTTTGAAAAGAAAAGGGATATAAGTTTCGTTAGTGGTCCTCATCTCCCACAAAAATCCAAACCATCATCTCCCAAAAATCCAAAACCATCATCTTCCACCTTCCATGGTTGACCACCAGAGCTCACTGTTAACAGCATCTTCTATGAGTTTTCGTGGCTAGTTCATCCTAATCCTTTGATTCAATGGCAATGGTAGGAAATTGGGTTTTCATAGGGGAGTTTAAGCTGCATCTATCTTGTACCCATTTAATTATTTAGTGATTCCTAGGTCTTAGGATAACTATTTAATTATTTGGAGTTATGTATGGATTATATC
>JAOSBK010000002.1:28534752-28550650 GCA_027568895.1 Erythroxylum shatona
TATATGCTAACATTATGCATGAGCAAGAAAATGCATTTCCTTAATCTCTCTTTGAGCTTACATATACTAAAATTTCGGATCCTACTTCCTTAATATGGGGATGGGATGTTACATGGGTCCTCCATAGCAAATAATTAGTTTGAGTCAAATAAAGGGAAACAAAGTTTCCAACATTCAAAGTTGCAAGATATGGGCAAGTTTTTGCGATGTAGGATGAAGCCATTTAGAGCAAGAAAATTTCAAGGATGATCGCCTCTCATCGAATCAGCTCTGATACCATAAAGACAAAATGAACAAAGTATGTTATGTATAACAAGTCCTCGAGGTGAGAAGAACATAAATAATCTGCTGGTATATATATACAAAAAAATGAGGGCAATCTCTCCTATATCATTGGAATTTGTCAGATATAAGCAATAACTACAAATAGGTCAACTATTAAGAAAAGATTTTCTTAACTTATAAAAAAATGTCGTTGCTTCCTTCATTATTGCAAAACCGTTGCTTCAAGATATATGTTTAGTGCTTGGAACTTGAGAATTGCATGTGTAAGGTTCATTGAGTGCCATGTTCAGTTGATTCTTTTGATAGGCAGAACCATTATCTTCTATAGAGGTAGCTTGTGATAGAAAACTTTGACTTATTAGGATACGAGCAAAAGATTTCACATAAAGAGCTCCTTGTCGTTCTCATAGATCTTTTAGCATTTTCCCTTTATATTTAGCCTAAACTTTTAAATATATAATACTTACATTAGTATTTAGCCTAAACATTTTCCTACTTAGCCTTATTATTATTATTGTTATTATTATTATTATTATTACTACTACTACTACTACTACTACTATTACTACTACTACTACTACTACTACTACTACTACTACTACTACTACTACTATTGCTGCTACTAATACTACTACTACTATTATTATTATTATCATCATTTTCTTGTAATGACTTATTTGATTTATTTTTTTATTTTCTATCATTATTGTATTATTTAGTATATTACTTATTTTATATTTTATTTATTAAGTATTTATTTTATTTTATTTTATTATTATTTTTGTATTTTTCATGTAGGTCATTAGGAAACAACTTCTCTACTAGTTAGAGGTAAATCTGCATACTACTATATCTTTCTAGACTTTGCATTTCATAGAAATTTGTACTGAGTTGTTAGTTTTTTGTAAAATAACATCTAAAAGGTAAAACGGGATGCCAAGTTAATTGAGCTATATTTTATAATCACGGACTTGATTTGGTTGCTTGAAGTCGTATCAGTCTTCATTGGCTTATTTATTTTGTCAGTTGATTAACATTAAGTGTATCTGCTACTAGGTAGCTAGGTTCTCTTCACCAACATTAGTTAATTAACTAATTGTTGTTTATCGTCAAGCAACTTGCGTAATTAAGTAGTTTCCAACTAAAGAAAAATCAACGTGTTTCTCGTGTTTTTATAAGCACAAATTTATATGGTTGATAAGTCCTCAATTAATGTAGACTTGAAATCCTGATATAGACTATCAAGTTAAAAACTTATAGTCAATACAAGCTATAGACTAATTAAAAAGATTTCAAAATAAGAATAAAATGTTTCTTAAATCATGTATGCAAAAGTATAAGTTTTAACTAGAAAAACAATTTGAATAATAATTAAAAACAATGAAGTATCTCTAATATTGAAATAAAAATATTTATTTAATTTGAGAAATGAAATTGTTTTAGAACCTAGATTTTATTTATTAATTACTATTAGATAAATTATGTCAAATCTTGTTATAGTAATATTGTAATCACAAATTTTTGTTTTGTACATTTGACGCTAAATATCTTTTATTTTGAAAAATATAATAACTATAATTTTAATTATTCATATATTATAAAATAATTCATTTTCCATTTATTACACTGGATAAATTCATGTCTAAATCTATATCAAGGAAGATAAGAGGCTTAAACCAGAACTATTAGTTAGAAATTGAAACTTTGGCAAAATTGCTATCATTAGTTATGTGGTCAATGAAGCAATGATCTCTTAAGTTTTAGGAAAATGAAAACGAAGATATTCAAAATATAAAAATGAAAATGCGTAGACAACAATTCCAAAAAGTTCAAGAGCAAAAGCAAGATCATAAATGTTGGACAATACATAAAATATAATTTACATCCTAAGTAGTCTCTCAAGTGATATTAGACCATGACAACTCGAAAGGGAAACGAAATGAATTTCTACAGTACTGTGACTTCTTCCCTTTATGTAATTGGAAATGCTTTTAACACCGAACTAATAATCTAATCATAATAGCACAAGATAGTTTGTTAGAATTGTAAATTAAATTGAACATAAGGTTGTGAAATGTTCTTCAAATGACATGCATGAGTGATAAAAAATAACCTCCTTAATTTTCAAATAAAGCTGTATAATTTTAGGAATTGAAAAATGCTATGTAACACTTGAAAATTAAATTTAAAAAAATTAAGTTTATTGTTGTATATAAATATATTTGAATGGCTTAGCATAAAATTTTGTTTTATATATTAGATTATGTCTTTTTTCCTTGGTTTTCTTTTTTTCTTGTCTTAGTAATGAAATCACGCTTTATGGACTCCCTTATTTTCATGCTTTTTATTTATCTCTATATCTTTTTCTTGTTTTTATGCTAAGATATCCCTAGCTTTGCTTGTTAGATAGCCACTCTGGTTGATTTCTTCTTTCGCTTACAAAATAAGACATATATAAAATTTGTAGCTCAAAGAGTTAAAATAATAATAATATGCTCCACTGTTTCCATATATCAGAGCACGGACCAACAAGATTATTGAATTAATGTAAAGACCAAGCATAAATGATCGTACTGTACTTAACAAATTTTCCATTTTTTCACGCCTACTAATATGTTATTGAATGGAATATTTCATATCTTTGCTTGCTCGAAGCACTATTCCTCCCAGCAATAATCTAGGAGTTACAGAGCGTATATCAGCAAAGGTGCCACAGATGATCAACATATATCATACCTTCATCTTGAAACCAAAGTTGATTTATGTAGATGGTGTCACTGTCCTCCACCACGCAGTCGCTGTCCATTGATACTGACTGAAAATCTCCGAACGATTCAAATAAGCCAGCATTCTCGTCTGTGGTGCGAGTATAATCTTCAAGTTCAGCAAAAGTACTATTTGATAAGATATAGTCTCTGAAGAGCTCTGCTGATGGCGTGGTAACCTCATTGTTGACGCCATCCGAATTCGGTACTTTTGTAGCCCGAGGAACTAGGAGTCCATTTTGAGTTAAATCCTCCTCTTTAGGTTCCACCATGGATGCTTCCTTCCTCTGCAATTTAGCTGCTTGTTCCACATTTCGCTTCAGCCATTTCTTCACGTGGGTATTCCAGAAGTTTTTTATGTCATTATCTGTTCTTCCCGGCAGCTCCTTTGCAATTTTGGACCAGCTAATAAGAGAAAAATACCAGTTATTAACGTCTTTCAGGAGAGAAGAGTGATATCCTACTCAATATATTAAAGTAAAGCAGCAACTAATTCGTGTTGTACTATGTTATAATAACAAGAAGTGTTCACGCTAAAGTCACAGTTTACTACATAGTTAACCTTCTTGAAACAAAGGATAAATGGAAAAATGATAACCATCTTTTAAAGGAGCCATTCATATGCACATTGCATGATCATAGTATTATTAGCTGAGTTTGATCTGTGGAATGAATCAGAAACCCTAAGAAAAGAAAAGAAGTTAAGAAAGCCCTAAAGCCTCATAATCTTCTTCAAATTTGGTTGCCCTAGCTAGAATAATGTTAACTTAATCAAATGGCCATATATCTTAATAATTGAAAAGTTTCATATAATTTGCTGTTTTTCCTTTTCTAAAGTAATTAAAATTAATTATTTCCTGTTAAAGCAGTTTCTGTACGAAATTTTTGTTAGATTGAATTTGATCAAGTGGTAATCAATAAAATATAAAAGCAAAGATGTAATTAGACTGCACTTGTCAAAAAGATCCATAAACCTAAACCATCAAAGCCCATGAATTCAACCTGTTCCCCATCGTCTTATGCAGCTTGAGTATTGTTTCTACTTCTTCTCTACTGAGCTTTCCTCGCTTCAGATCTGGATTCAGGTAATTAAGCCAACGCAGCCTACAACTCTTCCCTGATCTTAGTAAACCTGAATGAACAGAACAGCTAGTCAAAAAATAGATAGATATCACATATATAATTAAATTCTATTTTGTTGTTGATTTGTCTTACCAGCAGCTTTTGGCATCTCAGTCCAATTCCAGATTCCGTATCTTTCAATATAAGCTATTAATTTCCGGTCTTCTTCTGGGCTCCAGGTGCCTTTTTTCAAAGGAGGTCTCTGAGAACTACGAGCCCTAACCATTTTCCCTGCCAGCAAAATTTGCCTGTTAGGCTTTGATTTTTAGTACACTCCCAGAAGCAAAACTATACATACATACATACTATATATATATATATATATATATATATATATATATATACATACATACATACATACATACATAAACATAAATATATATATATCATTTAAGGTCATTCTAAATTATATATATATATATATATTCATTTAAAATGACCTCAAATAAATCATTTAGAATGACCTTAACATTTATTTATTAGTGGTAGGTGGCAAGTTCATTTGAAACTTCGTGCACCCTCGGCATCGAAATAAAGGAAAAATAAGAAAGCAAAGAATAGAAGCCAAGCCACGAGGGTATACATGCCAGCCTCCTTTCTGGAATTTTATGTGTCCATATAATAGCATTTCTTTTACACACTCATACACAGGTAATGTATATGATGATTGTAGATAAACGATGATTAATTAAGGTCTTAAACTAACATCGGTGCATATTAGAGTATCCCATATTGACTAAACATAAAAATATTAAAAGGTTTATAAATAGTAAGGGTCAACTATATAAATGATTAGTTCTAATCATTTTGACAATGGTTAGCTAAGCTCAATTTTTGTTAATGAACTCTACACTTTTTCAGGCCATATTAAAAATTTTAATATAATATCAAAGCAAGTTTAGTCCAGCTTATTAATATCTTGGTTGTTCTTCTTGAAATTCAATCCTAGTAGAGTGATCTGGTTACCACTTTAATTATTTCAAGTGACAACTGGATGTCCAATCTCAGTTGCACTTAAGATGAAATATTAGAGTATCCCTTATTGACTAAACATGAAAATGTTAAAGGATTTATGAGTGGTAAGAGTTAACTATCCAAATGATTAGTTTTAATTATTTTGACAATGTTTGACCCAAGCTCAATTCTTGTTAGTAAGTTTTACACTCTACTCATATTAAAAAATTCTAATAGTGCATGCATGGTTAAGAATCTGAGTGACGATTCATAATACTTTGACAATGACAGATGGGCTTTCATCAACAAAAGCTCCCCAACTAATTTATAGTGCAGTTCGCTAGGCGTCGAGATTTTTCATAAAAAAGGAAGAACATCTTTTCAACAATATGTTATATATGGTTAATGCAGATAAGAAACTGAGAATGCATCTCTATCCACCAGTTTTAAATTCTGTTAGCGATAAAGAGGACGGGGTTCTTATATTTGATTGATGTTACCTGTTATAACATTTGTGAATTAGCATAAGTTTCTTTTCCTATCGTAAAATTTTACGTTAAGCTCAGCTAACGATTAATAATTCTGCTCATAGTTTTCAACAGGGTAGAGTCTATAATACATAGCTAAACTAAATCACAAACCTTTAATTTTTTCTCTTGCTAAACCATAAAATGTCTGTATGTAGTTAATGATCATAAGCAAACAATTTTTGAATCACACCTGCGGATTACCCCTATGAGCTGCTAAAAGAAAAAGGAATATGAATTGCTAAAGGAGAAAGAATAATGGATTAAAAAGTGTCAATTATTAAAAGACGAAAACTAAAAACTAAAAACCAAAACCAATTTTTATAGGATTCAAATGTTAAAAAAAAATAGAAGAAAATAAAAGTAAAAACTGAAAACTGAAAACTGAAAATTTAAGTAAATAAATTTTTTAGTTAATTTGAAAATCAAAACAGAAAATTTAAAATTAAAATAGAAACAAACTTACCCTTAATTTATATCATTTTGTTCGATCAAAATAAAAACAGTTATTGAAAATATATTTTATATATCGTGTAAATGGTCAATCTCGAAGCCTGTCGGATTCCTCAAATTGATAAGGTCGTCTACGTACACGATACATGATGCATTGGATCTGGATCACCCTATATATGCGTCAAATTAAGCAGGCCGCTGATGCCACAAGTCACAACATGTACTTATGTCACCTTGGCGGCTTATGGCATATTAGTGAAGTAAATTAATTCAAAGCAGAATTTTGTAGCGTTTATATACATGTAAATATAGCAAGTTGAGTCATATACAATTTTTTCATAATTACATGTATAAAATGTCAATTCACGACCTGTAGCAATTAAACTTTGATTTCTATTTGTCTAATGACTTCATCATCTTCTATAGCTACCTTACTAATTGACCCGACAGGAACAGAACGCGATGCTCAACGACTCAACGTGCAAAACTTTTCTTTTGAGATGAAATTAATAAAAATGTATTCCACGAATCTGGATAATTAGGACATGCAGCAAAAGAGAGACTACATTTCACTAATTTAAGAGGGTTTAGATTCATACCTGTTTAGAGTGTCCTGTCACCTCAGAACTGAAGTTATTAGACAACTACCGAATAAGAAAAAGCTTGTTGTCTAGTGAATATAGAAACGTTTTATATATCATCTTTTAGGAAAATTTTGATCTCTGTATTATCAGTCTTGAATAAAGAAGGTTATAATTTTGTTATTGATGCTTCTGTTGTATAGTTATCCTTTAATGCTTATGAAGAATTAGAGGAGAATGAAGAGGAAGGATCAGAGAAAATGATGAATAAAATGGAATAAATAACAAACACACGGGGGGTTGCCTGGACAACATAGAGGCACAACTAAAGGAGGTTGTGTACCTTCAGCGTTATTAGCAATATGAAACGAAGAAAATACTTAAATATTTTGCTTTTCAGTGTGTCCAGATTCCATCGCCAACACCATCATCGCCTTAATCACCATAAGTCTTCTTGCTCTAACTTTTTAATTATTGTTATTTATCTTTATTTGTATTGTTTTTTTCATATTGAGGATAATGTGTTGCTTAAGTGTGGGGATATTTATACATTAACATGTCATTTGTGTGTAAAATTGGCATTTTCATTGTGTTAGTTTTTTAATACGTTGTCATTATATGAACATTTTCTTACATGATATGTGCATTATATGAATGTGTCAATGACATGAATTAAATGAAATTGGCTTACTTTAAACACAGTCATTTAAATTGTAAATGCATAGTGACGTATGAATGTTATTTTTTAAGTGTCTTTAAGATGAATATGCATGTAAATTAGGATATGACACTTATTCTTCAATTTATGATACTTGTTCATATACATTTATAATTACGTTCAATTAAATCGATTAGCATCATTAGTACACTTTCGTGATAGTGACTAACAAAGAAGAAATGAAGTAGGCTAAGAAATAAAAAAAGAGTTAAATAAAATTCCTATTCTCGTTTGGTTTAGAATAGAGCGAGTAGCTAGTTGAGAGTTATGATATAGTTGAGAAACTGTGGGCATTTACGATAAAATATTTTTCATTGTAACAAAAGACTAGAATGACACTCCAACCAAGCTAAATAAAAAATGTAACCTAGTTCATGACAAGGTGTCTACCTTCATGTCAAAAGGTTAAGTTATTGTTAAAGAAAATCTAAAAAATGGTGCTTATAATAAATAAAGCCTACTGGTCTTTTAAAAATAGCAAGAATTTTCATAAAAGATTACTTAGTGATAATTTACCAATTTAATTTACCAATGATAATAAATGCATGCTTGCAAATGCCATAGGTGTATGAATAAAGTGTTAATATTTTGATTGATATGTATATTCAAATCAAAACAATTAAACATGAAAGAAATAAGTTAGTATGTTAGCACTTTTTGAGTGATTGATGTTTGAGGTTAAGTTAATTCCATATGATTTGACATCATTGTATCATCATTACAAGCTACGTCATTGTGTGATTATATGTTTATGTTTTGTTTGTTTGTGGTTTTAGTTTTACTTAAGGACAAGCAAAAGTTTAAGTGTAGGTATGTTGATAGATATAACTTATATTACGTGTTTCTAGATGTTTAAGTGAATTTTTAAGTGTTTTCTTAAATGATAACTATTGTTTAAGAATTAGAATTGTGTTCTTGTTAGTGTTTTATATGTTTTGATTGCTTTAGAGCAATGATTTGATCTTAATTTTATATTTTAAATGGTGTTTGAGGTGTTTGTTTGTGAATGGAAATATGAAAGTGAGGAAAAGATGAAAAACTTGAAGAACCAGTCTTAATCATGAATGAGAGAAGATTTGAACTTTTCTAACACGTGAGCTTTTTTTAATACTTTTGACGTTTTGAGGCTATTTTTAGAACTAAATTAAGTAGGAAACCTTAGAAACAACCCTAGAAGCCTTAATAACTATTTAAGAACAAGAAAAAAATGAAAAAAAAAAGGTAATAACCACCATATTAAAAGAAGATGAAGAGGAGATATCTCCATATATTCCAGATTTCTGGAATAAGACTCTAACTAGTTTCTCTTTCTCTTTATTTATTTCATTGTCTTGGATGTTTGATTCAATTAATGGAAAATTCATACTACATTCTCTGGAGGCTTTTAGTTTTCCTAAAAAATTCATCAAGTAGATTGAATAATTTATCATAATTACTTCCACTGACATACTAGCTAATGGTAATTTAAATAAGGAATCTAACAATGTTTTAAAAACTAGACTGAATATCAAATCGGTCAAAGGAAAGGTTTAAGATTTAAATATTCAACCAATAATAAACCACTATAAAATGGGTATATAATATATAAGAAATAAAAATTATAAAAGTAAAAATAAAATATTTATGGAAATAAAAAATATCAATATCTATTATTATATAACAAACTAATAATAAATCAAATATAATAATTCAAATTAAATTTGAATCTAATATAAAACTTAAAATAATATTAAAAATCAAAATTGTACTTATGAAGGAAGTTGTGTCTTATCATCATAAAAAGTTTCAAATTCTCCAACGTTATCCAGAGACTCGTAAACTAAGTTCATTCAAAGTATTTGCATCAATTTCTTCTATTGTATTCAAATAAATTAAAATTATTAATGTATGAAATTATTCCCAATTTAACACATTATACATTCAAGTTAAAATTCAACCCAAAATCCAATAATTCCAAATATAAAAGATATCACAAATTAATTTAATAACTAATTCATGGAAAATTACATATATCCAACGACATCAATAATAAAGTAGCATCATGATTTTACTTTATGAAATCAAGTAGATAAAACAAGAAGAGATAGAAAGAAGAAGTATAAAAGGTAACACTGAAATAATTATGAAAATAAACATTAAAAAGATGTGGGACATCCTTGTTAATTATAATTAATTATTTTAAATAAAAAATAAAATTCATTAAGACTTAAAAAATAGCAATTAAATTAAATTGCAAATTATTAATTAATTACAAGTTATTATGTCACAATTGAGATAATAATTGTAATAAATCAATAAAGGTCAATATTACAATTCTAACCTTTCTTACCCAATTTAAAGGTCAATATTACAATTCTAACCCTTTCTTACCTAATTTAAAATCTTATCTCTCTGTTACAAATTAATGCAGGTGTCGACTAACTTGGGTGCCAATGGAAACTATAAAAAGTGAAATGTGCGACTATTGACTAAATGGGAAAAGTCAGTTATAAACCTGACATTTTTCAACGGAAAAAAGAAGTTGAGCTTAGCCTTCTCGTCTTGATGCTCTTAGTGGCTTCATTGTAGGAGCGTGTAGCTTCCTCGACGATGTTGTAAGTTCCTCCCATTTGACCTACCTTTGCCTTATTCTTCTATACACATTCTTTCTAGCTCCTCTACTGTTTGTCTTGGTAACTTCCTCATCTCTAACTACTCCTTGAATAGAACTTAACAAGAATTAGTCGAAAAAAGAAAATAATTAGCTAAAAGATAAATACTTTATTTTTATTTGAGCTGATAATTCACAACTCAAATGCATAAACTTAGTTCTCCATTTACCTAGATCCTTGTGATTGTGTCCCTTCATATTTGTATGGTTATTAGTTTGGGTGATGGTTTTTTATGATTCAGAGGAAACCAACAAGTTTATTTTGTAACTGACCTATTTTCATTCCTGATAGTTAAAAGTAAAAATTAAACCAAAAACTAGTTCGATTTGTACTTAACCTAGTCGAACTGGCTAGTCCGGTTTGATTTTTACATCATTGGAATCTAAAGGTGAGATAGGAGTTAGATAGGGAGACTTCTTATCCACTGACCTATTCTCCATTTGTGCTGCATTGCTAACCAGGCTCATTGATAAAAATATTAGAATGGATCAAACCTTTAAATTCTATAACAATTGTGCCAAACTGAGGATCTTTCACTTTGCTAATATTGATGATTTACTCTCATTTTGCAATGAAGATGGAAAATAAATTAGAACATTAATGAATTGTCTTCAAACATTCAACAAGATATCAAGTCTCATCATTAAGAGAGATAAAAGCTACATGATGTTTCTACTTGACCAAATTCCAAAGGTTAATTGCTCTCTACTATTGTTGGTTTGAAATTCGGAAACTACCTTTCAAATATCTAGGAATCTCCATTATAACCAAAAGACTAACATATGATAATTGCTAACCCTTGTTTGATATATTCCATAGAAGAATTGGCTACCAGACTAATAAGCACTTATCTTTTTGCAATAAGGATGCAACTTATCAAATCCATACTAAACAACCTATATGTTTATTGAATCTCTCATATAAATCTTCCTAAGAATATCACAAAATTTTTAAAGAAAATAATAAAGAAATTTCTATTAACTGGGTGTGCCTACATAAAACCATTTGCTAAAGAAAAATGGGTAAAAATTGGGATGCAAAGATAAAAGGGAGGTTTAGGTATTTGGCCTATATTGAGAGGTTTTATATGAAAACTTTCAATACTGCAAGTATACAGATCGTAACTTGTAGTACCAAAGTTATATTTCCCACCAGACTAATTAGACACCTAATAACTTGAATAAAACTTTGTATAAGGTACTAAAGATTGATTTGAATTAAAATAAGTAATTTAATTGAAACAACTAATAAAATGAACAAGTAAATAATTGAGCTGCTAATAAAATAAATTTGATTAAAGTTAAAGACATAGGAATTATTCTATCTTTGTTTTGTTTTCACTTTATCTTGTTAATCCAATTACACTCAATTATAGATATCTTAAGTTTTTGATTACCTTCTCTAAAATTTCTCTCTCTTGATATCTAATCAAGTAATCCTAATTGAATTCGATAATAATAAAATTGTAATCTCTTGATTAATAAAATTGCTTCTAACTATTCAATAAGATTTGAAGCAATCATAAGGAGAATTAATTTACAATTAAGATCTTTCTTCAATTGGTGATTAATCTGATAATTAGAAGTCTATTAAGCTATCAACTCTTGTTTGGCACTTTAACACGTGTAACTTGATTCAATCTCTCAATTTATTATTAAGTGTAAGAATAATAATTGTCACAAAGCATTAATACATGTATTAAATTCAACAAAAATAAAGTTCAACAAAACAATTCAAGAACAATACTTAATACGGATTTAAAGACCCATAATCATTTTAAACATCATGCCCTTTCTTTGATATCCCTTGAAAAGCTTTTGTGTCAATAAGATATTATCACCTTTGTTTCTTTCCCTTATATAGGAACCTAAAGACTTAAAAATCATTGAATCTAGAACAACATTCATCCTGGTAGCAATAATTTTGGATACAATTTTATAAATGGTGTTATAGCAGGAAATTGGTGTGGGCTTTGAGAGAGTTAGGATTTGGCTTCTTAGGAATAAGGCATACGTGAGTTTTTTTTTGGTTTCTTAAGAAGTATTGAGTTGTGGAGTTCCAAGATAGGTTTGTTGATATAAGGTTTTATCAAGGTCTAGGATTCCTTAAAGAATAATCCATTCAAACTATCTGGAGTTGGGGATTTATTAGAGTTAAAACTAAATATAGTTGCTTCTTTTGGAAGTTGTTCTACAGATATAGACTTATAATAAATGAGTTTAGGACCTAAATCAAGGAGTTGAACTCAAGAGAGGAACTTAAGGTATGATAAAAATACTTGAGAACCACTTCTTTCAACTCCTTTTGGTCCCATACCTTTTCTCTATTCTCTTTTATAAGGTTTGTAATTTTATTTGAGTTTATTCTAACGCAGATGAAGTTAAATAAGAAAGAGAAGTTTTTCTCATGATATTGCATCCACTATACTCTTGATTTTTGTCCAATTTGAGAGCTATGAGCATCAAGCACTCTAATATAGTAGCACATAGCTGATCTTTTTTCTTCTATCTTGATTTTGTTCATTAGATTTGGGGACAACTTAGATTGAACTTATTTGAGCCTGCTTTTGGTCTCCTTGATATTGAGACTTTTGCTGCTCAGAGAATTCTAATGTAGTTTTTGGATCTTTTTCATAACCCTTTGTAGTTTTTTGAAAATTTTGAATTTCTCGTATTCCTCTACCTCATAAGCCATACTTGCCTCAAATGCTTCCTGATAACCCTCAAGCTTTGTTCTAAATGGAGACGTTTTGGTTGGAGCAGTCACCATGTTATGGATTTCTATTAGCGAACGATTAGAAGATTGTTGCCTAAAAAAAACTTGCTACCAAAGAATTCCATGTGCCAAAGTTGATTACTAGAGCTCTTCAATTTTTTTTTTCCCTCATAAACCATTTGCCTTACGATTATCATCTAATAAAGTTATACCCAGCTGGACATTGTACCCCAGCCCCAGGGGGTTCACATTTTTGGTCCAAGTCTTGTATCCCACCTACCGATGCACTTCTAAAAGATGGTAAGCAATTGTTAGAGACATTGAACTTTGCACATGCTTTTCCGTTGGAAGGCCATGTGAATGAAATGAATTACCTAATTCAATTCAAATTCACATGACCTTTTTCAGGAGTCAGTTGTCTATAATTCTTGAACTACGAAAATCTCCAACTTCTCATTGACATTATAAACGCTTTTTTGTTTTTCTAACTTTTATGACATTTCCTCAACCACCTAATTCAAACTGAAGTGCGCAGGGAATAAATAATTCTATCTTATTTTACAGCCGCGTGCGGTAGGTAAGAGGCATAATTTTCAATGCTTGATGTAGTTGAAAACAGATTTAATTTTATATCAGCCAATAAAAAACAAATATTATATATGTTATCACATGTACGAAGTAAAAATCATACTTCGAAAACATACTTATTTTTAATTTATTTAAACTATTTTCTAACTTTGTTGTTTTTATCATTATTATATTTACACAATAATTAAATATCATACTTTTAGAACTAGGTTTTTTGTCTTATAAGTAATTACATAATGAAATCATATCATGAAATAGCTTTAGAGAGCTAAACAAGTTTCTTCCAAATGAGCAATCCCCAGTCTTTACAGAACCTTTCAGGTAGAACACATAGCAATTTTACCAAACAAAAGGTTATCCAAATTACCATGTATTCCTCTTTAGTATTTGGTAAGTAATCTAAGGTGGAAGCTTTTATTTCCTGAAAAATTTTCGAGTTGGTAGAGGTCCACTCCTAACCACAATTATGAATAATCGTTGAAACTTTGGTGTTTAAAGAAAACTTGCATCAGGATTCATTAGAATGGCAATTATCTTTCTATAGGAATACCTCCTCACCAGACGTAGTAGTCTTCGATTTTAGCTAAATCAATTTTCTTAAATTATATGAGCTGTTTGAAGAAGGGAATTTCCCATAAACACTTATCTTTTATATTGTAGGTGTAGAATCACTATACCCCATAAGATGAATCAATGAATAGAACATGTCAGTTTTGTCATATTCAAAGGAAGAAGACTTAATTAAATCACCCTTTTATTTAGGACATCTTAAATATTTCTACGACACTTATGTGGAAAATCAGGCCGGGATCTCGTACTCAATGAAATAATAGCTTTTTTATTTTCCGAAAACCAAAAACACAAAAATCTATAAAATGAATAATGCATAAATCATAATAAATTATTAATCTTAATTCGTATCTTATTCTAAAACTTGATCATATTCTTGTCCTTTTCTTCAAATTGTTTTCAAAACAAGTTCATCTCAATTATCATAGCCTCATAAGTATCTGACCTTCAATGATATCCACAGAATAAGTTGAAAAAACTCTTTAACTGTTTGAGGCAAGAAGTGATAACTCTATTAGAGCTTAAGCCCGTTTATAATAGGTTTTGAACATTTTAGTAAATGAATTGAAATTAAATTTTAATTTCAATTAAACTTTAATTAGAATTACAAATAATTTTAATTAAATATCAATTAAGACCAAAAAAGATTTAATAATTTATATTGATCTTTATTTATTAAACATCTCATATTTAATCATAAAATTTCTCAAACTTTATAATTAAGTCCAACTTGATTAAAATATTTTACTTTCTTCAACCTGTTATTTATGTATGATTCATTACTTTCCCAAATATGTTGACAATGAATATTAATTATAATCCTAAATCGTATTTAGGATAAGAAAAGTCACGCAATCATTTTTCTTCTAATGATAACTATTATCATACTTTAGCAAACACCTTAATTGAAGCCCATGTTTATTATTTTAGTAGGCTAATGAATGAAACAATTTCATTAAGGTACATTGGAAACAACCTATATACTAGTTAGTAATAAGATTGCATACTACTGGATCTTCCTGAACCTCGCATCTCAGCGGAATTTCTATTAGGTATTGTTATTATTGTTGTTGTAATTTCATCAAGGTACTATACCTTTTTAGTTTTACACCGTGCAACCTCTTGCATCTTGCCATCATGAAGTTGACATACATCTTATATGTTTTCATCAAAGTTTATGAGATATTAGTTAACTCAAAAGTCAATATAATTTGCCATTTTTATGATTTTAACATATCTCTAAAGCTTTAATACCAAATCATCAACAAGGATTTATAGCAAAGTTGCATAATAGACACATAACTTTTCTATCTAACACAATTTATGTCCAAATAATTTAGTTCACTAACTCTTTGTATCAACTATACTGAACAAGATAAATTTTACTTAGATAAAAAAAATAAAAATATAAGAAGAGCAAGAAATTGATTATATGTCATGGCTACTAACTGAGATTAGGACTTTAAATATGTATTTAGTTATTCCCATTATTTTATTCAAAATAATAGCTCTTACTATTATTTGAAAAGATTACTCTAATTTTTCTTATGGACTAAGATCCTATTCAAATTTAATTGATTTTGAGTTTTCTTAACAAACCAACTAAACTTAAATTAGGATAACAACTTTATCAATCACATACCTATATTAGTTAGGTGACAACTCTTGACAAAATTTATCTTATATATTATCCCTACCCTACCTCTAAATTCATTTGTTCATCAAAATTACACAAATTTAGTCAAGTAGAGCCCAATATCACAAGATTAAACATATTTGAGTTATAATAGCCTTGAATTTGCTCAATAAGCCTAAGAATAAACATTACTCTAGTTTATTCTTATACATTGAAAGGCAACAATCACTTTCTCAATATGTACTTAATATTTTCACGAGAGATTTAATTTTTTATCCCATCAAATAGAAAATTACATGTAATAATATCACATACATAAAAATATGCAATTTA
>JAOSBK010000002.1:28567351-28587712 GCA_027568895.1 Erythroxylum shatona
TGCTTGAAAACTTGCTCAAGGATGTCTCTCCTCTTGCTCCTCTTGCCTCTCTTGCCTCCCTTCAACATTAGCAAGAAATATCCATTCAAAAAGAACTCCAATTGGAAAACCCAAAGAAACATATGCATGAAATTGATCCTAGAATACTTATACCCATGCATTTTCTAAGCTCTTTGAACCAAAATCCTTCCAAAAATTCAAAAGATTTAACATAAGCTTACCTTGAATCATCACCAACAATGAGTTTCTTGGCTCTAATGAAAGCCCTAATCTTCCTCTTCTTTTTCCCTTCTTGATCACTCTCAAAATCCCTCTTGAAAGCTAAGAAAAATTGAAACCTAGATGATCTCCCTTCTTTTCTCTTCTTTCTCTTCTTTCTCTCTTCTTTTTTCGTGCTTCTCTCTCTTCTCTCTTTTCTCCTCCAAGCATCTAGCTTCTTCTAAAATGCAAGACAACAAATTTTCTTTTTCTCTCCTTTTATACCCTTCAATGCCTTAAGACTTTATAACTTAAGTAATCTTCCAAAAATGCCCCTCATACAACTTACCATCTTCACACTTTAATTCCCTTAACCTATATCATATTATCCTACTCACATTAACATGCTAATTAATTCCATCATAAATTAATCTAACAAGACCCCAAAATTAATCTAATCATATTTATTCATCAAGAAAAAAATTTGAGGGCCAACATATGTTCACTTCATATTAGGATGTTGTGTTTTTTAAGTGCTAAAATGAGAACACAACCGTGACCTTACCAATGTAATGCCTAGATATCTAATTTTTGAACCATAAACATAAAAATGATGGGAAAAGCAAAAAGGAAGCTTGGGAGGCATAATTAGACAACCTAGAACGGAAAAAAATGAAAAACAAGTAAAGAGACATAAATGGAGTGGACTTTCATCAATCTAAAGTGAATTTTAAGAAGATCAAAAGGGATTTCATTATGTTTCCTTTAGTTTTCATGCTATATATTTCATTACGAGGAACTAAATCATTATAGTACTTGGACAAGATAAACTCCAGGATGGATAGTTTATTCATTTCAATTGATTTTAATTTATTATTTAGTTTTATTGTGATTTGAATATACCTTATCTATTAGTCTTGAATTAATAAGTTTTAGATATTGATTCATGTTTGGTTTCTTGCATTTGAAATTGAAAATTCCTTTATGTGAATTGATCTAGCGTAATCGAGAAAAGTTGCATGCAATCTTAGAGATAGATTAACATAAATCTTCCTTATTAAGGTGAAATCTAATAGAGGAATTCCTAAACTGGGTAATGCAATTCTGTGGGTTTTAATTTGAAAGAGAATTTGATTAATCAACCTAGGATTAGCTGCTAATAATCTTAAGGAAGATATTAGCATAATTGAAAAATTTTAACGGTCTGATAAACTTTAAGTTAAATTAATGTATGAAGTCTTATATGCATGAGAAGTTCTAATGGGACTTCTTATCCAATCACTCTCATTATTATTGGTTATTTCTTGGTTTAATCTTATCTAGTTATTAATCTTATCTAATTAATCAACCATGTTGATTTATTTTAGTTTATTGTTTTGATTTTGACTTTAATTAATCGTCGTTGTTATAATTTGTTAGACTAGATAATAAAGAGATTATTAGTATTAGTAGTTATAGTATTAATGAGATCATGCTTGTTAGTGCTAGCTGTAACTACACCATGCGCTTATGGTAAAACAACAATCAAAAGATCTAGTATAGTTTTTATTGATGTATGGTATCATTCATTCTGAGTGATGATATTCTTATTTTAAGGTGAAAATGCCACTTATTTGTAACTCTTAGTGGTACTTTTTGAATATAAATTTCTGTTTGGAGGAGCTTATATCAGTAGAGTTTTTGTTAGTAGAGCTTTTATCAATAGAACTTTTCTAAGAAGAGCTTTTCCAAAAAACTAGTTGATTATTTGGCAACATAAAAATAAAAAGTAATTTTATTAATTTTAACTATATTTTATTTTGTAATAAAATTAAATATTATTTAAGTATATAAATATTATTTAAAGTATATTAAATAATATGCAAAGCATAATATATTAAGTTTACATTTGATTTGAAAGAATTCAACTATTATTAAGTCTTTCATGAATAGAATAGGTTTACATTTTCTTTACAATTGTTTGGCAAATTCACTTCCACTTCCACTACAGCAATTGTTCGGGTTGGACCAAGCTTTTATAATGGACCCACCTTTAAGATTTCCAGCAAATTCATTCACTGTAAGGAAATCATTCCCATCACAAGATTGGCTATATGTTTGAAGAGCCAAAAAAGAATATAGAAAGCAAGCAAAGTACATCCACTTGAGGAGAGCCGTTGGAAATTGGAGCAATCCTTAGAACCAAAATTACGAAAATTGAAGCTTTGCCTGAGCTGAAATCAAGCCAAAACCCCCGTATAAAGCTTATTCCTCTTGTCAAGAACAGAAGTCTAAAGAAGATTCTTGCAAATCCATAAACACAATATCCCACTTGAAAGAAACGAAATTGTTAAATAGCAAAGAACCAGTGAATTACAAACTAGAAAAAACAAAATCCCCAGTTTGATTACTTTGCTTAATGTGTAAAAGAAGCCCAAAATAACCAAATTTACAACAAAAAACTCTCGAGCAACAGAAACAAGAACCCACCCACAAATTGAAAGTGAAGAAACAATGTTCATCACAAAAAAGAATCAGGAACCAAAACGCTCGACTGTAATCGACAAAACCACCCTAAGACCTAACCATGCTTGGGACAGTGACTGCCACCCCATATAATGACAACAAGAAAGTCTTACGACAACGAGGCGTGGACCAATTGGTCTAGATTTCTCACTTAAGACTCTCCCCTCAAAGGAGGTCTTGAGTTCGAGTCACGCCAAAGGAGGGGAAATAGACATGTTCCTATTGATGATCCTCTAGCCCCCTGGACAAAGCTCCTTGATCGGATCAATTACGGACGCCTCACTTCCAGCGGCAGTATAGGAGTTGGAGCTGCTAGGGAACCTGGGAGCTAATGGGAACCTGATGCTGAGCAGGGGGGAGCCAGTGATCAATCATCAGCTGAACAATCTAGAGTATGTGAAGACTCCTTGTGCGCAGAAGTGTACAGGCTACGTAGGAACCTAAGGGATCTTGGGGTTCCAGATTTACATCCTTTAGGCTCTTGGGGTGGGGTCGTAGGGGCTTAGAATTAGTCTGGCCAAGAAAGTCTTACACGAGCGAAGAAACTTGAAGCACACATCCCTAGGCACCTGCGCATCAACTAAAAACAACTGTCATCAAATGAAGTAGGGACTATGAGTAACAAAGAGGATTGATACTTAAAACTAGAACTAGATCCCAAGATCACAAATTCATAACAAGATTAGAATATTTGGAAAAGAAAGAGTCTAGACACATGAAACCACCAAAGATTTCAATCAAAATTGTAAGTGAAGTAAACGAAAGCTTCCTGTGAACCCAACACCTACAGTGACAACTTTTCAGCAAATGGGTTCGCTCTCCATTTTTAAAAGTCTGTATCTATCGCTGCCTAATGTGAAATCCCTTCACTTAGATATTGTTATTGATTCACATAAACAAAGCCTTCAAAGCTAAGGCGAAGGGTGACGAAGATAAAAAGAGAAGCTAGCCTGTGTGTTTTGGGTTGAACGTAAATGACGGAAAAAAGTCTACATGAAAAAGCTAAAATAAGGGGCCTTTTTGAAAAGCTCTAAATTTGAGCTTCTTAAAAAGCTGTATTTTAGCTTCTAAAAAAGCTATTTCTATTAAAAAGTGATTTTAAATTTTACGGTCAAATGTTTATTTTTTTTAAATAGTTTTTACGATGAAAAAGGTGCTTATTCATCCTTAAAAAACTCAACTAAATAGGCACTAAGTGTAGTATTCAATGTATGAATCCTAGTACAATTTTAATTAAGACATGATTTTTTTTGCATCAGGTGATAATATTCCCATTGTAATGTGAACATGTGACTTATCTATAACAGGTAGTGTTATTTTTCAACATAAGTGTAGCATTAGGTGTATGAAAGTCCGATATAGTTTTAACTTAAACTTAATATTCTCCATACTAAGTGATGAAAATCTCATATTTAAGGTGAGTGTATCACTTATTTGAAACGGTTGGTGTTTTTTTTTTAACATATGTAGTGGTATTAGATGAAAAGGTCTGGTATAGTTTTAACTGAGGCATGATATTCTTCATACTAAATGATGGTATTTGCATTTTAAGGTGAACATGTGACTTACGTGTTATAGGTGGTGATGTTTTTGTACATAACCATGATGTTGTATATATGAAGTTCAAGTAAGTTTTAATTAACGCATGATATCTTTATACCGAGTGATGGTATTCTCATTTTAAAGTGAACGTGTCACTTATATGTATGAGTGGTAGTATCTTTTAACATAAGCATGATAATGAATATATAAAAGTTTGGTAGTGTTCTAATTAAGACATGGTATTTTTTGTACTGAATGTTAGTATTCTTATTTGTTATATGTGGATATAATTGTGTATTATATGTATGAAGTTTTTGTATAGTTGTAATTAGAGCTTAGTACTCCTCATACTAAGGTATGATGTTATCATTTTAAGATGAACATATTACTTATTGGTAAGGGGCGGTTTTATTTTTTTAACATAAACATTATATTAGATATATAAAAGCCTAATATAAATTTATCTAAGACATGAAATTTTTCGTATTAAGTGAAGACATTATCATTTTAAAGTGAACGTGTAACTTATTTGTCACAAATGGTAGTTTTTTTTTGGTATATAATCTCATTATTGCATGTATGAAAGTTTGGTATAATTTTAACGAAGATATGATATTTTCCATATCAAGTGATTGTATTTTTTTTTGATACATCAGTCCCAATCTCTCAGAAATATCACCACCACGAAATGCAGGAGCACACCGAACTTCCATGATTTTAATGTTACAAGTGCTAGAGTTATGAAATCCTCCTTTAATTCTTCTTGGTAGAAATTGAAAGCTATACAAATGCAGTGGAAGTCGAGCTTTGATGATTATGACAAAGGCAGTCCAAATTCCACCGATTATCCTTACCCCATGGACCTAATAATTATTGATGTTATCGAGATCAGGTACTAATTTCATCGTTACAGAGTCCAATGCCCAAAACTACTGACCAATTATGGAAAAAAAAAAGAATAAAACAATAATCAACAGCATGACAGTAATTTCCTTCCATAGCTTACAACAAGAATGCAAATAAATACATTTAAATCAACTTATTTATCTTTTCCCAAAAAATATCTAATTAATCTAATGAGACTCAGAGCGTGAAACTGAACATTGCATAATGATTTAGGCGTAGCCTTTCACCAAAATACAGATTATGGCAATATGCTTTTAGCTCAGTACAACAGCAAATTTCCATATTTACCAAAAGGTATCCAAGTTAACACCAAAGAAATGCTTCTTTAGATTCCAGGGGTGGTAAAAGAATGGCAACCGCAATACACCTCTGGAGCTCTAAACTCATAACTAGGGACACATACCTGATGACCCCACATTCATTTAACAGTTTTTTGTTCCTTCGCACATGACCTCTATGGATCCTGCTCGCCTATTTATCAAGGAAGTGCGATTTCATCTCCCAGGTGCAGAAGGTAGCAGCCTAAGCCATTTGGAGAAAGATCAATGCTTCGCATTGAAGGCTACTGCAAACTGGAAAATAGATGACGCACAACCCGGAAGTCATCCCTCTCTAGATGAAGACTAAGGATGCAATTTGGTAATACATGGATGTAAATACATCGAGTCCCGGGGTGAGAGAATGTTCAAAAGGCAATACACTGTCAAGGTGGACAATGGCTCAAGGCATCTGTATTCTTCAGCATGCTGCAGGCATCAGGTGACGTGGTTCAAACCAGAGAAGAGGGCAGCTCAAAGTTTGCGTTGTTTGCTTCACTGTAGGTCCCTATGCATAATGTGTCACCTCGACCATGCCAGATGCCATCTTGGACATTGTTCATCTCCAATGTTCTCGACTCCTAAATTTTGGAGGAATACCCAATCAGGGTTTTGACAAGACTTTAGCTATGATAACGTTCAACGATTTTGGAACGAAAACAACCTGGCATAATGAACAGCAGGGACAGAAAAGGTAATAGATACAGTCATCCACGATACCATCATTACCCTGAAAAAGGACCCAATTTCAAGAAATAGACGTCAGTGTTGCTTAACCACTGCTTATTTATGAGAAATATCAAACATGTTCCCAATAGGAAGTCCTAATATCATAGAGTTCCTATACATGTATGATTTGGAAGACTAAGGCTCTCTTTGATTGAGGAATTAGTAATGGAATAAGATGGAACGTATCACAATCTATCATTTGATTGATCGTTTCATAATAGAATGAAATGTAATATAATAAAAACAGAGGTTTCATGTTATGTTCTATTCCATCCTAAACACTAAAGACACCTGTAATTAGGAAGATTTAGAATAGAACATAAACTAATAAAAATATACTACCTAAATATACCCTCAATAATTCTCCTTAATACTAACTCTCATCAATTCATAATATTAATATATTAAATATAATATATTAATATTTAATATAATATATTTTATTAAATAATTAATAATAATATTTTTATATTATTAATAATATTATTATTAAATATATTAAAAAATTATTCTTTCATTGTTTGCATATATTTTTTATAAATAAACAGTCTTCGGAACGTTTCACCTTCTCAACTTTCTCTTTTGACTTAAAACAGACATAGTTTTTGCTTAAGGGGAACAAGAAAGAAGCAAAGTAAGCAAACCTTTGAAGGCAGTAGTTCACTGTTATAAAAAAGTCAAGTATGCAGGATAATTATTTTAATTTCAACTAATTTTCGAAAGATCAAAATTTGAAAAGAACAGAGATATGGGGAGGAAAGGTAAGTTCCTCCCACCCAATCCCAATAGAAACACATAAAGAGAAGAGCATTCAAAGCTTTCTACCTTACTAGAATGGTATCTGGTCTCATATCAACTGTATGTGGGATTTGATAGTACACATGATAAGAGAAGATAAATGCCTCTAGGGACATCATATAAGACCAACTTTATCCTAATATTCTAACTGAGGGTAACCAAGGATTAAAGAGAGAGAAGCTTTACTCTGATGTTAAACTTCTTCCTCATTTGATTGCGGAAGAAACCCAGATAGATTCCAATTAAAATTGTAAAACAAATTGACAAGTAAAGAAAGCAGTCCCTCTTGGAAACAGCAAAGGCAATGAAGCTGAGAAGAGAAACAAGAGCAATGAAGTAGTATACAATTCCCTGCAAAATGGTACTGCAGATTTAGAAGTCATGAGGAAAATAATCTACGCTGGCTTAAAGGGTATATTGTATTTCAGCAGAAATTGGTCTTAAAAAGGTATATATTTAAGAAGGGAAAACAATCATATAGTTACCTGAAGAAAGCAAGGACCAAGCCCAGCTCGTCTCATGTTCTTCCCGAATCTGTAGCATGGGCAGCTGTACCATATATATGTATGTAGTCCAAACCAACATTAATTTCAAATTAAAAATCAAACCCAATTAAAAAGATTGAAAAGTTTCATTCATCGACCCGACTAATTCAATCCAGAAAAGTATCATCATCAATAATAACATAACAAAGATAGACATAAAGGATAAATGGATAAAAATTTTCATACTACTATTTGAACCCAGAAATTTAAAGTAAAAGCAAGACTATCCAAGTCGAAAGAAGAGAACGAGAAGGGTTACCAAAATGACTGGATGGCAATGCGGGGGATGTCGCAACAATCGAGAAGCTCACCTTCCCACATCCTAAATACACCGCCGTTTCCGGCTCCGGCGCCGGAGTCACAAACACCTTGCGTACAAAGCTTGGTCCAGGTGCCTTGGGTCTGCAACGCAACCGTAGAACAGAGCAAGTCGAAATCCAGCACCTCCATTAACCTCTCCTCCTCCTCCTCCTCCTCCTCCGTTTTTACGCTGCTGTTTTTCACTCCCTTTTCCAAATCTCCCATCTCACTCCTTACTAACAACAACACGAAATATTCTTCTGAACACGAACGAATAAACAAAAACCTAACTGTATTCACTACTATCTTCTTCAAGTTTGTCAGTGGGTTGTTTCTTATCTCTTCATACTCATACAACACTCAACTTTGTCCTTATCAAGCTAGGGAAAAAGAGTGGAAATAGTGGAGACTTTTTATAAAAAAAACTTGTTTTTATTGTTATTATTATTTTACGTTTTTCTTTACTTATTATTAAAGCATCCTTCTAATGGATATCTTTCTATCTTTTGGAGCATCGCCGAGCATCACTTTTGGTCCAAAATTTTTTACCGATTAATAATTTTAACCCTAATATTTTGGAATGAATAATTATAATTCTATTATTTACAAAACGTTAATTTAACCTAATATTAACATTTAAACTCCCCAATTAAAGGTCAGGTTAATGCTCACTTGGTATTTTTCAAAATATTTTTTATTATTTTATAGGCCTGATGTAATAAGATAGGACCCAATTTTTAATTAAATATACGAAAATGTTATTTGATTATTAAGTAAGGGATCCAACTTTTTAATTAAATTTTAAACTTAATTTAGCTAGACAATTAATTTAACATGTAAACAAAATGATCCCACCATCTACGTTTTGTTTACCCTTTCTTTGAAATCCCTCGAACTCTCCCTCACCGTATTATGTTTTTGTGACTGGAATCATTTACCTTCTGGAATCCGTCAATGCCTAGAATCCCTCATCTTATCATATCCCTCAATCGTTCTTATTCGTCGCTCTCATTACAAGGTGAGGAAGCACCGGATTGGGAGAGTATTTGCTGCAAGCATTGTCGTCTAATAGTCACTCTCATACGTGAGTGTCTGTGATATTTGGTTTAGAATTACATGGGTATGATGTATTTTGCCTATTGGTAGGGATGGCAATCCGGTCCGATTCGACCTGAAGTCAACGGCCCAAGTCTGGGTTGACCAGCCCACGGGCTAGTATTGCTTGGCCTAACCAGGCCACAACTGGGGCTCAGGCTAGTGGCTTAACAAAACGATGTCATTTTGCCAAAAATGCTATCGTGTTTTTTATTTTTTTAAAATGATAAATCAGGTTGGGTCGGTCTAGTCAACTCATGGACCGTCGAGTCTACCAACTGTCGACCTAGGCCATAGGTTGAGCCATGGATCAAGGTCAGCTCGAGCCCGGCCTAGCACAACCCATTGTCATCGCTATCTATTAGCTGGGTTCTGTTGTGTTCACCGCCTGGAATTCCTCACCTTTTGTATGGCATGTTTTATTTTTTCACTTATTTTGTTGTGTTATTTATAGAGCAAACAAAAGAATATATTTTTTCTGTATATTTATGATTTTTATTTAAATTATCTCTGTTATGATGAAATGGGTTATAAGTTTGCTTGGTTTTGCTATAAAATGCTTGTTATGAAGCATTTTGATTGGTATGGCCTTTGAGTAGTTTTGGGTGATGATTACATTATCCCTAATGATCATGTCTTTACTGAAAGCTCCATGATTCTCAGTGATGATAGGCCCAAGAACCTTCCTCGATATATTTGCCAGCAACTTAGAAGTAATTTTATATAGGAAGTTGTAGCGATGTATGGTTTTATAATCCCTATATGTGGATAGGTTGGGGATCATGAGGGGTAGGCATATGAATGTTGTATTAATTTTGTTAAGCATATTCCTTGTCTATATGAATTCCAAGATTGCGTCAATTATAAGATTCTTCACCTTAGACCATGCTTATTGAGAGAAGTATTCATTCCATCCAATCTAGATTTAAAGAGAATGGTATGACCATGTTTGTGTTGATCTCTGCAGGTGCTTTAAAAGATTGTTGTATATTTGAGATCTTATGATGCCCAAATTCTGCATGTAGTCTAAGAACAATCGATGTTTCATATTGATGCAATTTGGTTGCCTTTTATTTAACAGAGACATTTGATTTTCTTCACTATAATTCTCTTAAGGTTCTTCGACTATGTAACAAAAACACTTAATCAAAGTTTATTAACATCATATTATTGATGATCACTGATCACTTTTGCAAATTGCAATATTACCCTCGAAGCTTGAATATCCTCAACGTGCACACCATATTAATACTCCTTAGTATTGATTATAATAAAAAGATTTCAATTAAGTAAACAATATACAATTTTTTATAGTCAAACATTTCTTTCTTTCTTTTGTTTATCGATCCCAACTATGGATAAGGTAATACATCTAAAATACTGGTAGTCAGGTTTTTTGTTGACCTACAAGGATGCTCAGATTAAATTTGGTGGCCTTTCTTATTACAAAGAAATGGAACACCTAAAAGGTATTGAGAAATATCATATTGTTAATTGAACCCATAAATGTCATAAATATTAGATGGTTCATGGGAAGTGCATTCTATTTAGTTGAAAAACATGTCAAACTTTAAATTCTTATGTAAAGCAACCCTAGAAACATGCCAAATATAGTTGCAATTAGTAAATAGGCATATCTTCTAATAAGCTTTAGACAAAAGATGACTAACTCTACACAGGTAGATAGCCATCTTTACTGGGTTAACTATGTTAAATTGAAAATATGTTTTATGTATTTATTTGCATGCCTTTTTAGGTACCTCCAACTCTTATCCCTTTATTCACCTTTATAGCATCATGAATTTAGTTATGAGATGTCATCTAAACATATACTAACTAATGTGAAGAATGCAAAATCAAGAGTAAGCAAAAGATGTAGAACCTCAGTTATTGAAATTAACTGCTTATCCACTTCATTTTGTTCTTTAAACATGTTGCTGTTATGTCCATATGTAGTCCAAATTGCATGTATTCATTTTCAAAAACTCTCTCAGAATTGACAAGTCTAGTTTTTAGCATGCTTCTTTTCTTAATTTTTCTAGTTTAGATATAATTCTTGGACAAATGTCACCAATGTACTTTCCATCCCTCCTTTTAATGAAATCTCTTTATTATTACCCTCAACATCATCGTAAGTACGATAAAGATAGGTTTGTCTTGAACCTCTTTGATATAGGCATTGAAATTGTTGGAGTGATTGTTGATAAACATATGACACTTCATTGTTGAATAATATGTGTGTTTACATGACTTAGTCAACAAAATGCATTTTTACCCAATCATATATTATCTTATTATCATCTTTAAGTATGCAGATGGAATCATTATCATCGACTAATACAACAATGAGTTCAAAGTCAGGCAATGACATTTGCTATTATGGGCTAAAGGCCCCATTCAAGACTTCATAGAGTGATCATAATCCTGCCCAAAGATTTTGTGGATTGCCCAATTATCCAATGAGAATTTATTGTTATTTGATTAGTGAAGTTGAATGTTAACTTGTGTTTTAGTTATTTTTCAATGAATTTGAATGTTTTAGGTTGGGAGACGTAAGTTTTTCAATTGGTACAATAAAGAATTTATTAAGAGAATCGTTAAAGAGAATCAAAATTTAAGCAGTGAATTATAAATGTTAAAGAAAGAGGTTTAAGAAGCACAATAAAGGAGTTTGAAGAACAAATGAATCTTTTGAAGGATGATATACATTTATTAAGAAAAGAGAAAAAAAATTAAATGTATGTTAATGAACGTTGTAATAGGATTTGTTATGGTTGTAGTACTTTTCTTTTGTAATTATGTTATGAGGATATTGCATTGAATTTCAACAATGCAATGGTTAATATTAATTTCAAGTATATTATGAAAATTTTGATTTAGAAAATTATATATAAATCAAGTATCAAATAAAAAACAATACTATTATATATGACAATATACAATGGATATGTTGTATAACAACTTATAATGAATATATTGTATAAGAATAACAATATTTATATATGAATATATGAATTATGTAATGAATAAAAAACAATACTACTATACATAAACAATATATAATGGATATATTGTATAACAACTAATAACTTATATATTGTATATGAATAACGAAATTTGTATATGAATTATGTAATGAATCAAAAACAATACTACTATATATAATGAATAATTTACTCGTTGCATATGTTGTCAAATATGTAAAAAAGAAGGCAATGTAAAAGAGAGATTGACATAGAGTGAGAGGTTGTGTGATAAATCATATTGATTTTGACAATATTTACATTGTATGAAAACATCACAAACATTCATATGTGTACAACGTAAATATTTATAAAAGAGAGATTGACATAGAGAGAGAGGTTGTGTGATAAATAATATTGATTTTGACAATATTTACATTGTATGTAAACATCATAAACATTCATATGTGTACAACGTAAATATTTACATTGTATGTATATAACTAATCGATATTTACTTCATTTATACTTAACTGCATAAGATCAGGTTATGATGATTGTGTCAATGACGTTCTCCTTCTACTTGCTTCAATTTGTAAATGTTTTGGAGTAATACTAGAATGTCCTCTGAATCGTAAACCCTTTAACTGAAATGATAATTGAAATATGTGTGAGTTAACATCTCCAAACTTGTTTATATTGGCATCTACAGGTGTACCAACCTAGAAAATGGAAGATAAAATATTACATACTTTTGTAATTATTTAAAGTTAGACAAATTGATAAAAGACACATTGCTAACAATATCACTTTATTGATTCAGTACAGTTTTATCATCAACCAAATTTGCATCCTTTAACTGTAACATCTTTGTCAGTCATTAGTACCAATAATAAGTAACATAAAATTGAAAACTAGTATACCTGTGAAGTTGCCTTTATTATAACTTGATTATCATAATTATAAACATTAGTAATTGTATGCTTATAAAACTATATTCATATGATTGAAGTAAGGTGTACACATTTGTGAAGAAGCCTCAACATGTTGACTTGATATGTTATTACTGCATTTTCTGGAGTTATGACCTTGAAGACCACATTTTGACATTTTTGTACTTACCTTTTTTGACTCAATCTTGTTGGATTTTTTGTTTTCTTCAGCTTATCTTATCGTTTTCTTTTGCAATTTTCGATATATCAAGCATAACTCTTTTAGTCGGATGATATATCAACTCTATATCACTTGAAGGCAAGAAAATTTCACCTCTAATTGGTTGTAACACATGTTCATACAAACTCATGAACTGACCCTTTCAATAGCACAAATCAACGAATGTTTCAACCCTTTCTCTCGAGTGATGGATTGCACTAATCGCATAGGTGTATATATATCTATATAGATCCTGTGCCTGACAACTACATGTTTATTTTCTACCAATCCTGACAATATGCTTCCCACCTTTGAAACTTCATTACCACCATCTCCATTTTATACAATTCTATATTGCATTGCTTCTTTTTTGTTCTTCTCTAATTTCTTCATTATATTTAATGTTATATCATGCTTTCACCCAAATACAAAGTGTTTCCTCTCAGCATGCCTCCTCATAACCATTATTCTAACAATCTCAAGCATGATAATCACTAACCTCTCTCATACTGGTAGAATCCACCCATTAAAGGTTTCATTCATGTTATTGTCAACAATCAGACATTTACTTTGGAAAGACTGAGAACATCTTACTCACCTCTCTCTAGGATATTAAAGTAACGGTACAGCACATCCAGGGCTTATTTTTTCAAGTCTCATTAGTTTCTCATCAAAATCTTGAACATACATTGACCAATTTGCTGACCAATTGTTCCGTTCCAATTCACAAACTAATTGTGATATATATGTCTGGCGCACATTTGGTGATATGCAATGGACAAAGTGTCCTTAACAACCCTGACTAATCATTACAATAAATTCAAAACATATCAAATCTTATTTCATGTAATGATTTCAATCCCAAATATATTTACATACCTTTTGCATATCAGATATAACTGTAATTCCTTCAACATCTTCCAATTCCAAATCAAATGATAACAAATTCATGAACCAAGTCCATAAATCTGCATTTTCCATTGCTACAATTGCCCAAGCTAATGGAAACATTCCTCCATCACCATCGCTACCAACTACGCTTAATAATTTGCCTTGGAATTTTGCCTTAAGGAAGCATCCATCAATGCCAAAAATTGCTCTTAAATGCTTCCACCCTTTTTTCATGGTGTTAAAAAAAGATATACAATCTTTTGAACTACAAGAAAATATTATTAAGTATTAATATACTACATAACTTATCATAATGAAGTATAACATAAACTTTATAACATAACATACTTATAGCAATGAGCTCTCTTGATTTCTTGATAATTGTAACTCAATTGCTAACCTAGGATTGCTTACCCTCAACTCGTGTACATATCCTTGCAACTTCCCATATTCAACAATAGAATATGTTGCTCTCTCTTTCCTCAATCTCTTTTTTTCTCTTCTACACATGCTTAAATTAACAAACATATTGAGCTTCTCTCTACATTTTTCCACCATTTTCTTGGTTGTGATACTAGGTTTCTCTAAAATTCTATCCTTGAAGTGTCTCATTAAGAATTTTGTAGAAACCAATTTTGATTTGTTTGTAGCTTAACAAGTGTGATTACAATTATATGTTTTCACCCTAAAACATCTCTCATTCTTATCATATGCAGGATACAAAACCCATGGGCATCCATCCACACAAACACACCTAATCCAATTACTCTCACACTTTTTCAACCTAACATTGTATCTGGTACGTACTGCATAATCTACAATAATATCTTTAAATTATTTTGCAGTCATGTTCTCCATTCCGAACCTCCACCTATGTGCAACCTTTGTAGGATTATCCTTAACAATTGAGTTAGGTCTGCATAAAGCTTCACCTACCTCCTCTCTACTAGGATATTCATTAGTGCTAATAGGACTACCAAAATCTGATAATTCAATTTCAATTGGATGACGATTAACTGGAATGTCTACATAAAAGTTTGATTAAAACTATGCACCCTATTCCTCCAAATTCTCATCAATTTGTGCACTTTCTCCCACCAAATTCTCATCCGTTTTTGCACCTTCTCCCTCCATATTGTCATCTGTTTGAGCATCCCTACCCCTCCATGTTCTCATCATCATCATCAATAGCATAGATAGGCATGTCTACATGATAAGTTACATATACATCAACAATACTATGTATTTGCATTAGGTTTGCTAGCCTGATACAACTTTCATTTGAGTTTATAACTTTCAATGACTCTTTAAAGTTTAAACCAGATTTTCTATAATATGCCTTATCAATTTTATCATACCTTAACTCCAATCCCATCTTATTTATTTGTTTATTACTAATAAAGTCAACATTAACATTGTCAATGTAACAATATCCCCACCAACATATGGGAATTCAAGCTCTAACATAAATTTTCCACCATGAAAAAGCCCTATACTTCCATATTGAGCCATTATAACCTATAAATATAGGCATACATGCAAGTTAAAATTAAAAAAACAATGCAATGATTATCAAAAATAGCATGTTGATTATCATAAAATATAAAAACAATGTAATGATTCCATGTAAATTTGGAGACTTTTGACTCAAATTATCATAAAAGTGTTGTCATATATATACTTCATTATGTAAAGTTCTGATGCTTGCACATTCAACTGAACTAATGTTTTTATCTGACTATAATGGTGTAATTAGGAACTATCAAATATTTGGAGGTTAGTGATCTAGAGTTTATGGCTTTATGTAGCTTGTTTGAATATGTCCGAGTTGTTAACTAGTTGAGTGTTTTTATGAAATATGTGCAAGAATAGGACTGTATAATAATCTAGTGTAGCAGTCATTAGAATACAATCACGATGCTGCATTTTCAGGTAAGTGTTGTTCACCAATGAAAAGCATATATTGGTTGTTTGAATAAATACTTATCTGCCAACAAATTTTTAGAAAAGAAGGCTTTTAGGAAACAATTTATTGGGATTTGTAAAATTGATCATGTTGGGAAAGAGTATGAATGACATAGGAAAAAAGGAACCCTACGGTTAACTCAAATCAAGCATTTACCTCGATTAAAAAAGAAATCATCTGTGCAATAGATGATTAAGGAGTTTAGAAATCATTCATAATAAGAAGACAATACATCTAACTTAGTCTAGAAATCATTCATAATAAGAAGATAAAATAGAAAGTTATACACAAGGCAATCCCTATAAAAGAATAATTGGTTTGAGCAAAATAAAACATCTAGCTTACTTTAAAGGCAATGCATCAGTTGTTGAAGTAATTAGAGATTAAATGCAAAGCTGTTTGGAATTTCAAGAGTTTAAAGGTCAAACTTGCATAACAATAATACTTGGCTTACAAAATATGCATATTTGACTTTCCTTTTCCCATTTTGCACTTATTCATTATTGTTATCTTGGATACAATATTTTTTCATAAAAACATTCTTTATCTAGAGGAGGCTCAAAGTTATTAATTTCTGTTTTATTGCTTACATCATGCAATTTGCAATTTTGCAACATAATTTTTGTTTTATAAGTCAAGTATTTACTTGCAAGATCAATTATGTATATAGACTATGTTTGCTTATATTTAATGGATTTATATCTTGTGGCTTTATCTATGAGGAGTTACTGGGATTGAAGGAATCATAGAACTTGAATGATGTGAATAAAATGAATATGGATACTCTTAATGCTGAAGCCCTAGCTAATCAAGTTTAAGTTGAAGCCAACCTAAAAGAAGGAGACATTAAAGGTGATAATAAAAAACCATCATAATATATTGAAGAAAAGGTAACAAGGAGCTTAAAAGAAGGGGAGCCAACGTTGGAGCATGACAGAAATAAGAAGAGGTTCCAAGGGGTCAACAGGTAACTCTTCAACCAAATGACTCTCATAGTATGGAATGTTAAAGGTCTAAACTACTTAAGAAAGCAATAAGCATTCAAGGATTTTGTCATAAAAGAAAAGCCACCTATGATTGGTATTTTGGAAACCAAAATAAGGCTATAAAACATAGAGATGCTGAGATGCTTAAGGTCTCAATGAAATTTTTTTCAAAACATGTTCATCACCACTATGGTAGAAAAATTATGGAATATAATGTAAGTAAGGTACTGGTGAAGCAGTTGGATACATATGATTAATTAATCTAATAAAAATTCACTTCATTTGAGAGGGAATTATATGCTATGCTAATTTTGTTTATGGCTCAAAACTGGATTTTCAAAGGAAAACACTATGTGAGAGATTGCAAAGGATTCAACAATCCATCTAGGGCCTTTGGATAGTGATTGGATATTACAACAACACATTTTATAGATTTGAGGTAGAAGGCAACTACAACATTAAGAACTACAATGAGAACCTAAAGAATAGTGTGGAGAAACTTCAATTAACGAATTTGAAATTTGAGGTAGTTTGTTTACATAAAGTAATAAGGAAAGCTCTAATTGACACATCAAAAAGAAATTAGATAAGACAATGGTAAATGTTGAATGACTACTTCACTACTTGGAGAGAAAGGTTATTTTATGTACTCCAAGTTCTCTAATCTTAACCCAATCAAAATCCAAAAGATATACAAGACCAATAAAAGGAGCATGTGCAGACCACAAAACAATTATTAAAGATTAATTGAAAATGTCTAATCATTCTTTGATATGAATTAAACCACTATTAATAAAAAATCGTAGATAGTTATATCGTCTTTCATAATACTCTTTTTCTGATCTATATTCAATGACTAAAGTTCTAAATGAATAATTTCTATTAATAATTGGTACCGAGTGTACAGTTATGCATTAAAAATAATTGTGACATAAATTAACAAATAGGACAACTATTCATGAATAATGAATTTTGTAATGTTCTTGAAATTATTTATATAGTTGTTTTTATTCTAATCGTTCTTGATTATAATTTTTTATATCTCGATTTAGTATTTCTTTAAACTTATGAACAGTAGTTTCAGAAGCTTTTATTTGTTCTAAATAATTATAAGTGTCACTAAAAGTTTTAATAAGTTTTCTACTAAGTGAAATTTTTCTTTCAATATGTATTATTGCTAGATGAATATTTCTACAAGTAGTATAAATAGGCATATTTAATAAATAATAAAGAGAACATAAGCAAAATATTGCAAAAATAAGAAAAATGAATAGACTGAAATATAAAAAACTAATGAAAAACTAAAAACACAATTGATCATACCTTTTGTTTTGCTCTTTGTGTTCTCTTTTCTGACACCAATCTTTAGGCTTTAACTAAGAGGTTTGAAGAGTTTTAGACAAAAGATGATAAACAGAGATTTTATTTTCTCATCGAGAGCTGCAAGCTCTTCCATTACATTATATATAGGCAAAGGGAACTTAAAAGTGCCCCAAGACAACTAAAGATAAGAAAATAGTAAAATTAGATTTTCAGTCGAGAGAATCTGCTTTCACTTTTTTTTAGAAATTAAAAATTTATTAAAGAATTAAGGGGTTAACAAACAAAAGAGGTCTGCCACATAAGACACCTTAATACACTGAAACATCTAGGCTAATACCAAAAAAAACGATGACGTTAAAGCAAAAATGAAGGTTTTGTCGTTATATAATTAGGGTATAACTAATTTTTCCTTTCCAAAAAAATTACATAAACTTCTCGATTCGGGTGGGTGAGAGGCGATGCACAGAATGGCGAGGATAGCAGGGTGATTATCTCGTTCTTCTTCTCCTTCTTTCTTCGCCCATAATTATTTCATCTCAGGTAAATCTCAGCTTTTGAATCACTACGATTCTTTGCGCTTTAAGGTATAATGTATCCTTTGTTCCCGAACTCTACATATATGGCTAACTAATGGAGTGAAGGATGCGCTCTAAGGAAATAGAGTAATCTCGCTCAAGTAACCATCTCAGATTGGTTTAGCTCTTTTATGTTTTTTTTTTTGTGAACTCATAGTGACTCTTCAATCTGACAGGGGGGATTCCTTTAACCAAGACTGAGGAGGGAGCACTACTCTGTTTTCCAACAGGTAAGTCCAAATCTCCTTTGCCCTTTTATTTTCCATAAGTAGAGGCATGGCTAGGCATTTGTATTCAAGAAATTATGTGCATGAGATCATGATTTCTGATCTGTAGTGAGATTGAACTCTAGTCATGAATTTCACTAAGTAAAATGGAGCGGGAATTAGATTTTCCATGTGAGAGCTATTCCTTTGCTATAGTGAGAGTTCAACTGATTATAAATCAATTGTTCTCTTAGGCTAGCTATAGTGAGCTCTATAAGAGAGAGTATGGAAACAAACTTCCTTTCAAACCTTCTGTTGTTCCTCTCTTTCCAAATTTCTTGAGCGCATGTAGTAACCGAGATTAGTATAACATCTCTATCAAATTTAGAAACTTGTAGATGTGGTAACTTCAGTAGGATGTCATGGAGTTTATTCGAATTTGGATCAGCAGCACATAATCTAGAGATTTTTGCCCAAATTTCTTTAGAGAAATTACACTCAAAGAAAAGATGGTCTCTAGTTTCTTCTATTAGATTACATAGAATAGATGTCTTTGAGGAGTGCAGAAATTACTGCCCATCCAAAGTGTTGAGTCTGTTTAACATTGTTAACCAGAGAAGAAAACTAGTGTTAGGTCTAAGAACCTTGTTCCAAACCATATAATACCATCCCACTCTATTTACTATCCTATCCCTCAATTTTTTAGCTTCCTTTATAGTTATTTCTGACATTAAAATCCCTTTCTATAAATAAGTATACCTTTATCTGAGGCTTGTGAACTGTGGAATGGACAGAAGTCTAATTTCACCCATTGATAGTGACCAACTTCCATTTGCAACTATTTCTTTAAGCTTAGTATTCTTAAGGAACCTTACCATCGGGTTCTTACCCGATTTTGAAGCTAAGCTTCTTACCCTGTCCAATTATCATACCATAGGGAAAATCTTTCCCCAACCCCTATTTGACAAGAAATGTTCTGTTGAACTTCATCCTTCAATTTTAGAATTTTGTTGAAAAACCAAATGTAACTGTCTTTGGGTCTTAGAGCCCAAAAGCTCCCATCTTTTAATATGTAGATGTGAATCCATATGTAGATGTAAATCCATTTAATCCACATTGACTGTTTATCACTTAGGATTCTCTAAATTATCTTAGTCATAAGTAATCTATTCTTCTTAGTTATTGACTCCAGTCCTAATTCTCCCTCTTGTTTCGGTCGACAGATACTCTTCCAGCTGACTTTTGCTTTCCCTTTCTCACCATTCCTTTCCCCCCATAATGTTGGAACAATGGTGGTTGACAAATTAAATCCCACTTATGTTTTGATAATAATAAAATGTATAGAATTGGTTAAGAAATTATTT
>JAOSBK010000002.1:28608621-28625808 GCA_027568895.1 Erythroxylum shatona
ACCTCTCCAATTTACTACAAAAAGTATTATTACCATATTTATTTTCTACTTCCTCATCAAAGTGCAGGATAACCCCATGGGCTTGCAGGTTTCTTCTACCAATTGGGGCAATTCCAAGGCCACCCACATAACAATCAAAACAACAGAAAAATGGGTTACAGTTCGTGTGTCCAAAATGGAAGATGAACAACCCACAACGTGTTTGATATTTTCTTGATTTACAACCAATTGACAGGATAAATAAGCAAAACAAATTATTCCATGATGGCAAGTAAATTATTTCATTTCATTAAAGTGAAGAAATGATTTCACCTTAACAGATGAAACAAATATGCATACTTGGACGGACACACACACACGGAATCGTATAAAAGGTAAAATGCCAGCCAATAGTCATTACAAAATACCAACACCAAAATATCAAAACCCTAGACACAGAACCGATTCAAAACCACCCAAAACGTCTAAAATAGAGAAAATGAGGAAAACACCCACAAACGCTACGACTTGCAATATTGTAACGAAGTGTCATAAATGAGTAAAACTTACATTTTATCAGCTTCCCAGTTAGTATGAGACATGATTATCGTAATACTTAGAATTCCAATAGGAAACTAAAGAATTGGAGAAGCTTGAAGGGTAGAAATGTTTGGACAAATACGAGTTCCTGAGAGAAAACCCTCTAAAGAAAGAAGAAGAGTGCCTGACTTGATGGGTGCGTTTAAAGACGACGATGTGGTTGGCATATGCTGCTAAGGTGAAGTCGCGATAGGAGGCGAGGGCACGAATCTTGTGGGGAAGCTGAGTGTGGTGGATGTGAAGGAGTGTGTAGTGGATGGTGAAGGAGTGTGTAGTGGATGGTGAAGGAGTGAGGGATGAAGGAGTGAGGGAAGAGTTGGTAGAGGCGACGATCTGGGTTTGAGAGAGGGAGAAAGAAAGATCCATCACATATGATGACAGGGATGACAATGATGCGGAGATCGTTGCTGTGTTTCTAGGTATCTCTAGAACTTTCAGAGTGGGAGGGGGAAAAAGGAACTTATAAGGATGTTAAAGTGACCGTTCGATTAAATGGACGAGTGGGATGGATTGTGTGGTCATCCATCCCACTCGTCCTTAGTATATATACTTAATAAGCACATGTGATGTAAAATATTTATTTTAAAAATGTAAGGATGATTAGGGCGTTCTGAAGCAGTACATTGCAAACGGATCTTTCTCTCTCTACTTCTTCTGCTAAACCGATCTTTCTCTCTCTACTTCTTCCCCTTCATCATTCTTTTTGTTCCCTTTGTAGATTAATAAAGAAGGAAGTGAACATCTGCGGAATTTGCGTAAACATAGCTTTTCGAGTTCTTCCCACCTCGGTTTGCTTACTTGTATTGCTGTAAATTCACTTCATTTTGGTTGTGGTGTATTTCTTTATCTTCTTTTTTTTTTGTTTTCTTTCATTCATCTATGCGATCTTGTCACAAAGCTCTCAATTTCGCAAGGCAAACAAAAGAGAATTCCTTTCTTTTTTCCTTCCCTATTTTTAGATTTGACAACCTTTATCTTTGTATTTAATGAACCAAGTTTTAGGGCACAAAGAAGAGAGATTTTCCAATATCTTCAATTTTTTGAATTTGTTTAGGTTCCCCAACTAGCCGCTCCATAGATTGTTTTCAAATTTTGTCATTTCTACTTTGCTATTTTCAACGTACCATAATTGGTGACATCTATCCAGCTTTCGATGCCCTGATTTTGATGTTTAATGTTATGATTTGTCGATTTGTTCGTTTAGTATCTGGTGATTTGTTGAATGATTTTTAGGATATTCATTCCACACTTTTGGTGTTGAGTCTGGATCTGATTATTGTCCCTTCTTTTTGCTTATTTTTGTTTACTATAGCTTTTCTCACTCCATCAAGTAATTGCTCAGAATTTATAAAGATTGTAGTTAGTAAACATTGTCTAGAATATTTTTGGGTGTTGAAAATCATTCTTTCTATCACTGTTTTTGCACTGGACTATGTTTTCTTCTTCTTTAGGTGTCACTCTTGTGCAGACCCTTTGAACCCGTGAACTAAAACTTCCTATTGTTAAAGGAGTGACAAAATTGTTGATTTTTGGTAAATTTGTTGATTTTAGGGTATTTCGCGTCTAGGTTGATTGATGTTGTTCATTATTTATGTGCAATGAGATGCGATAGCATATAAATCTTTGTTTCTTAATATTTATGTGAATTTAGAGTTAATTTCTTAAACATTTTGTAGTTATCTAGTTGCTTTTAGTGGTTTAATTTTGGATCATCTAATTTGTATTATTATTCAGTCGTGTGTACTTAAGGTTCTCACACTTGTGTATTGTGACCCCCTTTTGTAATTCAATATCAATCTTGTCTTTCTTTCTAGATTATTATTAGAGTCGTTTAGGGGCTTTTAGATGAATCTTCTTTAGCTTGTATTAGGAATTAGAATAGGAGTAGTGACTTTGAACTCTGAAGTAAGTATAAAGGCCAGTCCTTTGATGAGTTTCGGGTGTATAAGAAGAAAAGATGTTGACATATAACAAATAGGTTCTTAGAACATTGCATCCCTTATGGGGAAGTCTTTAGAATTAGTTGAGACTTTAGACAGTATAAGATTTATATAATTTACATTCAGAAGACAAGGTAGACGGGGGCTAAAGTAAGAGAAATTAATTAGTTTAAACTTTGCTCTTCAGGGGGATTCAAGATGACATAATGGGGTAGATATTTTGGTTTTCAAGGAACTAATATAACATATTGTAGGGCTAAAAAGGACTAATGATAGGATTATGACCTTAAAGATTATGGTGAATAGTACCATAATAAATGTAGTGTGTACTTATGCACCTCAAGTAAGTTGGAAGAACAATTTAAGGGCTAATTCTGGGAAGAGATAGCTGAAGTGATTCAGCAAATACCTCATGACAAGGGAATTATTTTAGGAGGAGACTTTAATGATCATAAAGACTTTGATGATCATATAGGAGTAACTTTGATGGATACTCATGGACTTATGAGGGTTTTAGGTATGATGAAAGGAATGATAGTGGGACCACTTTATTAGATTTCGTAGTAACGCTTGTTAAGCAATTTTTATTTATAATAAAACTCTCAATATTTGCAAATATACGAATTGTAAACTTGTTGTATCGAAAGTTATCAATCCTACGAGGAATATATAAAACTAATTGAACCTGACTTTGTCTAAGGTAATAAAAGATGGTTTGAGTGAAATAATAATAGAAAATAAAAACAACCAAATAACAAATATTAAGTGAGATGCTACAATTAATTAAGGACGATCAAGGATGAATGTATAGGATCTATTCTTTCATTATTTTGTTCCCCCTAACAATTATTGATTCAATTATGTGTCAATTTTAGATTATCTAATTTTTTTGATTACTCTCTATCAGGACCTAACCAATTAACCTTAATTCAATATGAAATTTCTAGATTTTGCAACCTCTCGATTCACAAAACTTTCCTAACATTTCACTTAGATTTGAAGCTATTTATTGAATAATCAAGTTCTTACACAAGATCTCTCTTCAAATGATCATTGATTTGTAATCCCTTGACATATTATATCACCAAATCTCGTTACACAAATTAATTATATTACTTTTGACTCACTCTCTCGATTTATTGCCTAAGTATATTGTTACGGACTTGGTCTTTTATCAAAAAACTACGTTGCATATCTCGCAACTAAGTTAGCCTCTCCCTCGAATGCTAGAAGAAAAACTAGCACAAGTTATTGAAGATGCAAGGTAAAACAAGAGCAGGAATGAGGAAACTTGGAGAATGCTTTGATTACTCAAGAAAGCTTTACAAGGCAATTGCTAAGAACTTTTATGCATATTACAAATGAACTCCCTTTGGCTATTTATAGCCTTCCACCTTCTTAATGGATGGTTAGCATTCATTTGATGTAAGGGCTCACAATCATCATCCAGAATTTTCATGTACATTATGTACATATCTACAATATTCTACAAGCTTCTATAATGTTTCATATTGTTCCATAATATTCCATAAGCTTCCATAGTCTTCTACCATGTTTTAGAAGCTTCCAGGGTCTTTTATAAGCTTTTACCAGATTCTAAAAGCTTCCAGAATCTTCTCGAAGAGTCCAACATGCTCTAAAAGACTTTTGGACCCAAACCTCATCTTGAAGGCTTTAAAGCATGCGGCATGTGGCAGTATGCATGCACGATTATCATAACATTAGAATATTGTGTTGAATTAATAACAATCAAAGTCCTAAAATAATTACAGAATAAACCCTTATCGGGAATTTAGAACATCATGAAAGCAATAGGCCTCTGTCACGATCACGACTCTGTGAAATTGCTCTCCGTAACGATTGTGAAAATAGACTCTAGGTATTTCTCTTCTATCATGACCGTGACATTGGAGTCATAATTGTGACCTTACCCATACAGCTACATGCATATCCAAATCCCTTGTTTTTCACCTATCTGATTTCTAACGCTAACAAACTCATCAAAAACCTCAAGAAATATACAATTAAGATTGAAAACTTATTTAAAACCACACAAACACTTAAAATATAAGCAAGCACTCACATTAATATAATTATAAGCCTATACATGCAACAATCATCTAATAAATACCTATAAACACACTAAAACACCAATCAAAACATAGTATAAACTACATTTATCAGCATCCTGACACTAAACAAAACAACACAAATGACATCTAACTTTATGAAATTAAACCACACAAAAACACATGCAGTCAATGTAATAATAAGACAATGACATCTAACTTTATTAAATCAATTTAACCTCAAATATCAATCATTCAAGTTTTGCCAACATACTAACCTATGCATTTCATGGCTAGGAACTTTGAATTGATTATACATATTAATTAAAACTTTAACATCATATTCATTCACCTATTACACTTGTATGCATATATTTATAACTAATAATCAATCAAAATTGCAACTATCATTAAACATTCTTTCATGAAAATTTTTGTTATTTTTAAAGATCAGTAGGATTTATTATCGAAACACCACTTTTTAATTTTATTTGAGGTTAACCTAGTTTTTTGATGTGAAAACAAACATCTTATCATGAATATTCTCCGGTTACTCAACTAGGTTATGTTTATTAATTAGCTTGGTTGGAATGTCGTTATAACCTTTTGACACGATGACAAACATTTTGTTGTGAATGTTAATGAAATAATATTCATTTAAGATACATTTTTTTATCAATTTCACATAACCTACCTTATTTCTTTTAAGTCAATCATCACCATGAAATTAATGATGCTAACTCATTCAATTGGCTTATAATTATAATTGTATGTAACAAATTTCCTAAAGTGAACAAAATGATGTCATATCCTAATTAACATGCATATTCAACCAAAGATATTTAAAACATAAAATTCACAAGTCAATATGCCTTTACAAAATCAATGATCATGTTCAAAGCTAAACTAATTCCGTCAAGTTATTGTCTTCGACACATTTACACAATTCATATATATGTAATTTATGTTCACACCATATCATCCTTATAAAAAACTAACAATATGGTATGCAAAATTCACATACATGGTATGTCTATGCAAAATTCTCCCCACACTTGGAAAACACATTGTTCTTAATATGAGAAAACAAACAAAACATAAAGAAAAGGTTAAGTTGTATAAATTATAAAGATTAGTTGCAATATCTAGTCTTTCTTTAATAGGAATTAATCCATTATTATTAATACAAAATTGTAGATAGATATATATTTGTCTATAATAATCTCTTTCGATACGATATATAGAAACTAAAGTTTCTAAATGTTGAAACTTAGTTAATAATTGATTATATATGGTGTTGTTGTTTATTAAAAATGATTGTAGTATAAATAGACAAATAGGAAAATTATTCATAATGAGTCTTATAATGTGTTTGAAATTTTTTATATAATTGTTTATTTCTAATTTTTACTTATTACAATAATCTGTGGTTTGATTAATACTATCTACAATTTTGTGAAGAGTACTTTTATATACAGGAATAACTTCTAACAAGATATATGTTTCAGTAAATGTTTTCATACACTTTCTATTGAGTTTAAATAACTATTTAGTATGTATTATTAATGAATGAATGTTTCTACAAATTTCACAAATAGGCATAGTTATAGAAAGATATAAGAAAATAATTAAAGAGAATAAATAAATAGATGTATAATTAATGCATAAACATAATGACATAAAAATAAAAACACATTTAAAATACTTATTTTTACTTGACGATCTTTAATGCCAATTTCTAAGGTTGGGCAAGAATTTAAGAGTTTGGACAGGGAGTTTAGGAATGAGCTTTTATTTTTACATGTCAAACAAAGGTCTGATGCTTACATTATATAGACTTGAACAATTCGTAGTGTCCTCGAATCAAAAGAAGAAAAGACTTAATGTAAAAGGAAATAAAGAAAAAACAAATTCTTGGCTAATTATTGTCCTGAGAATCTTGACAGGTGGATTACATTCTGTACAATGACGAATGGTGCTTTTCTTTAATGCATAATGACTAGTCTTTAATAATTGCTTATACGGAGCTATCATCTATGTCTATTTTTGAACTGGAAAGGTAAAGTGGCCACTTGTGAGTTGGATGATGTTGAATTTATTAACAAATCATATTCTTCCATTGTTCTGATAGTTCGCTGAATTCTTTAGAGAGGGTCGAAAATGATGTTTCAAATTGTTTGATGAGCAGGAGAGATTCTTGTGAAATTGTGGTCTTATATGTTGATGTCATCACTAAATTTTTTACTCGATAATTAAGCTTTATCAACAAATCTTGAATAATTTTTTGACCTTGTTGATAAACTCCTTCTATGTAGTGGAGATTTAATTGATTAATAGTTTCCCAACCAAATTAATAGTATGGTGGTTCGTCGATTGGTGGATACATCCCGTTGCTTGTTCCAATTTGAACATAAGCTATTCAAGATAGCTGAATGTTTGGTGCTTTGAATATGGGATAAATACTAAATAATTTGATGAATATTTCTTGATCTTTAGCAAAACGTTCTTTATAATTTTTAACTGCTTGGATGAATCTAGCTGGAAAGTCTAAGAGGATATTTAAATTGGTTAGGTAAATAGTATCTACTAACTCACTCTGAAAAAAGAGATAGGTGGTGAGTATTCATCTTCGGGAAAGATAATTGCTTTTGGTCCATATCTTCCATGGTTTTGAGGATAATATTGGAATGTTTTTTATCCTATGTCCAATCCAATTGTTAAGTGTCTAAATAGTCATAGAATATTTCAGGAGTAATTTTTGTCATTTCCGTTTTTAATGCTTTTGTAGGTATAACATTTATTTTATCCATACTGACTGGACGTCCAAGTGTTTTCATCTTTGTTTCTGAAGTTTGTTTTTCTAAAACTTGTTTATATTGAGGTCGTAATGATGGTTCTGTGAATTCTTTGAGAGCTTTTTCAGATTCGATCCTGGTTGAATAATTACGATGAATCATCGAGGGTTTTTCCAATAATATGAATGGCAATTTTATACCATTCGTCATAGATTCCTACCATAGGTCCATTAAATATGACATTGGTTTTTGGTCGGACATATCTTGTTTCTTTTGAGACATAGGAGTGGTTATTTGTAGTGGGGTGTCTTGTTTGTTTAACATAGATGTAATAGGTGGAATAGTTGATTGAGAAAGTTGTTATGGTGTGATTGGTTGAATTATAGGTTCTTGTTATTTTTCGAGGAGGCTAATGATTGTTCTTAACTGGTTGATGTAAATTTTTACAAAGATTTTTAATGTAACAACCTAGACCACCCGTCCATAAATATTGTCTACTTTGGGCACTCCTAGGCTAAGATCCTCACAACTTTGCTCTTCCTACCCCTATAAAAATGCCTCTTATAAGGGAGAGACATCTATACCCTTATAAGGCATACTTTGTTCTCTTTTCCAACCGATGTGGGTTTTTACACTCTTCAACCCCCTTAGAGTCCAGCCTAGCTAGCACAATAGTTTAGGTACTAGCTCTAATAGCCCAGACTAGCCATCCATAGAGCTAAAACCCTCATGGTTTTGCTCTTCCTACACGTGGAAAAACACATCTTATGGGGGAGAGGTATCTATAACCTTAAAAGGCATACTTCGTTCTCCTCTCCAACCGATGTGAGATCTCACACTCTCCAACCCCTTAGGGCCCAACCCTTTTTAGGGCCTAGCCTAGCAAGCACAATAGTTCTGGTCTCAACTCTGATACCACTTGTAAAAGCCCAGACCACCCGCTCATAGATATTGTCCGCTTTGGGTTACCCTTAGGGCCAAACCTCTCATGGTTTTGCACTTCCCATCCTTAGAAAAATGCATCTTTAGGGGAAGATGTATCTATACCCTTATAAGGCATACTTCGTTCTCCATGAACTTATTTGAACAGGATATGTTCTATAGGCTTGTACAACTATGTCCTTAAACACAAAGGAGACAGGAAACCAAGTCTGGTGGATGAAACATGACTGTTCAATCAGAGCGTGATTAACAGTTGCGATAAACTTTCTAAGCCTCTCTAAGCTGTAGAGGATCGTTCTCAGTCTCTTCGTACTGCTGAGATGGTTGATCAGTTGTCTGACAGATTCAACCTTTTTAGAGTGTAAGATCTCACATTAGTTGGAGAGGAGAACGAAGTATGCCTTATAAGGGTATGGATACCTCTCCCCCTCAGACACATTTTTTTCAAGGGTGGAAAGAGCAAAATTGTGAGTCTTGGCCCGAGGGACAACCTAAAGCGGACAATATCTATAAGCGGGTGGTCTGGGTTGTTACAATATATGTTAGTCATTATTAATTATTATATACGAATATTTAGTGTGTATATATAAGTACTCAGTATATATATAGCTTAAGCAGTCACGCCTGTGACTTAATAGTTATATGCATAACTCAAATCACAACCGTGCTTGTTATTTTGTTTTTCTTATTACTAGGTAATTAACAACTATGTAAGTTTTTTAAATTGTTTATTAAATAAATAAATAATTATTTAAAATATTATTAATTAGTTTATTAATTATAACATAATTAACTAATTGATTAATTATAATATATTTGATAATATAAAAAATATAATTAATTAAATGATTTCTTAATCAATTAAAATATAATTTAATATTTAATTTGGATCTAATTAATTTAAACATTTTTAATTGATTAAAACTTTTTATTAAATATAATTAATATATTTGACTAATTTATTAATTAAGTATAATTCACACATGCTTTAATGTCAATGGGCTTAATAAAGTTAAATATGACAGTAGCTCTTATTTAGTTTTATTTATGTTATTATTATTTTTAAATTATTACATGTTTTTATTAATTGTTATCATTAAATAACTACAAATTATGTAATTACTTATTATTATTATTAATAATTATATATTAGTCACAATCGTGTATGTAATGATTATTTATTAAATATTATTAATTAAAGAGCAAATAAACGTAAAGTAAAGAAAATGGTTTGTTTTGATATGTTGAGATGTCAACGAATTTTGAATAATTAGTTTATGAATTCGCATGAGTTTAATAAACATAATTTTTATATGCCACAAGTAATTAACACTTATGATCCAAGTAATAAAATATTGATGGTTGTGATGTAACAACAAAAAATCGTCATGCAGATATGCACAGTGTTGAAGTTTAAGAAAACAAGAAATTAAAACACGAAAAGTACACAAGTTACATGCTTATTTTGCTGTAAGAAAAAGAGTCTAACAACTTAGGTTTTTTGTTATTGTCATTAACATCTGCATTTGATTGTGCTGTGGGTTTATTGTCGTTGAATCTTTTATAAAAAGTAAAAATTGAATGAATAAATAAATATAAATACAAATTGAATGAATAAATAATGACGAATACTTGAAATAAGTAGAGGTGTAACGTTAGTAATGTTATTTTGATCATAAGTTGAAATTTGATTATCTTTTCCAAGTGAAGCTAAAGCCTTTTGTATCATCAATTTCATGGTAATACATAATAGTGAATCGTTGTCTTTCATCTAGCGAGTGAACGTGTATAAGTTTGATATGAAAAAGAAATGTCTTGCTTTTCAATTTTACATACACTTTTTCTAGAGGAAGTTCATATTCTTATTATGGGAAGGAAAAAATGTTAATTGTCAACTATATAATAAAGATATTATAATTGTAATTATATTAAATCGCATCTATAATAAGCCAAAAAGGTATAACCTGGTGGTAATAGTGCATAGCTTCAATTATAGTAAACTTCAAAAAATTTTCAGCAAGTTCGTCAAAAATAGAAGCTATGATAGTGTCTGTTTCGTCAGTCAAATCCACGTCATAGTAGCATCTATATTTGCAATAAAAAGTTAATTAGAATATATATGTTAATTAGATATATTGAAAGCTTGTATAACAATGAGATCTTCTTCACGGGTGTGATTGGTTACATTATAGCGGTGAAGAATTGTCAGATGAAGAAGGTGAAGACAATGTCACAAGTGTGACTTACAAGTCATATCCGTGAAGAACATTTTTACAACATTTTGTACTTGGATTTCATGACTATAACATGCTAAATACACCCGTGAAGGTCTCACAGGTGTGATTTAGCATGTCACAACTGGGAAATCCAAGTACAAAATGTTAAAACGTTGTAAAAATAAATATACACATATAAAATGAATGAGAAGAAAAAGACAGTAAATTGGAAAGAAAAAAGAGAAAAAGGGAAATTTGGGTTTAGTAGGAACATTTTCTCCGCAAGAATTATAAGTAAATGGAACTCCATAAGTAGCAACTGTAAAATGAAAGCATTTCTTACATGTCATATACTAGTACTTTTGCAAGATGTGTTAGAAGGAAATATTAGCTTTAATCCATATTGTCTGCAAATATATAATAAGATTTTTTAATAATCAATATCAAATAAGCAATGTTCATGAGAATATAAAATGCATTTACGTTACTGGTAGAATTCAAGAAGATGATTTTAGTAATTTTCTGATGTGATCCGAAAGATGTATCAGGATTATATCTTAGATAAGCTTGTTGGTTAATAAGGGTTTTAAGTTCCTTATTATTTCGTCGTGCCCTGGAACATAATATTATAAATATAAAAGCATCAAAATATTATAAAATTTGTATATAATTTGATTGGATGTTGGAGTAAAGATAAGGCAGTACTAATTTTTAAGATCCGCTACTTCTTCTATTAGTGGATCACCAAGAATCGTTGAGTCAAACTAGGTGGATAATGCAATACCTAAAATTTTCAATTGTAAGGTAAAAATAAAATAGAAGGATAAGTAAAAAAATGTAATAGCGTGATGAAGAAAAAAATACCATTATAGAATTTCACTTTTAGTCTACGACACATAATTATTGGATAAGAATGTAAGGATTTGGTAATTTTCTGGCCCTCATTGGTAACAAAAGAATTCCACATTGACAGGATAAGTGTTTGTTGCCTAATAAAAAAATGTAAAAAAAGAAAAAGAAACAATCTCAATTTTTGTGAAGTATAAAAATAATGAGAATTTAAATTACTGTTTATTGGCAAAAACAAATTTTTGCACAGTTGAATGTTTGCCATCTTTGTTGATTTCTTTGTAATCCAAGACTTGAAGAACCACGACCAAAATATCTATCATATGTTAAATATAAATATCATTAGATATAATAAAAATAGTCAACATTATATAAAGAAATAGATAAGGGGTCTAACCAACTGATTTTTCTTTGTAGTTTATGCAATTGATAAGATTGTTGAATTTCATGGGGATGATGGCATCAACATATGGTACAGGTTCAATGACAGCGTGACTTGTAATTATCCATTGTACTTGTAAGTCTTTAGTTTGATACTGAAGCAGAATTGGCTTCATAATGGCATTACAAATAATATATTTTTTACACGATTGCAAAATATGACTCATTAGTTGGATATCATTGTTGAATATAATACCTTCAACTTGTGATCCCTATTGATAATAAAGAAATTGTTAATAATTAAATCAAAAAATAAACATTTTGAATGAAGAAATTGTAATTGTTATACCTCATAATCAACAAAGATAAACTTTTGTCTATTCGATGGTGTGCCCAGTGATGCGATAACATGTTTTTCTTGGACAATAATTGCACATGACCACCATTGATTACCAGGTAAAATAGCCTTAATCAATAAATGTTTTTCCATCCTGAAAATTTTGTTTAATAAATTAATTAGGGGAAAAGAATTTTTTATATGAAAATGAAATGATATCAACTTGAATAAAGCAATTAATATACCTTTTGACACGTTTATACTTTATAATTTGACTAATTGAAATATTTCATGGAACACAATATTTCTTATCTTTTGATCAAACTTTGGAAATTCAAAAGTTCCTAAAATAATTAGAACTTTAACTAATTTAGGAGTTCGAGCTCTTAACAGAGCTACATATAACTGTCCATATGAGAATACAGGCTGACGAAGATAAATTCGTACATAATCAAGTGTTTGACCTTGGGATTTGTTTATGGTCATTGCAAAATACAAGCAAATAGGGAATTGCGTTCTGACAAAGGGTATTCCATTTTTTTCGTTCTTTGAAGATTATCAGGGAATTTTAGGTATAAAAACTAATTTTTCTTTATGAGGTTCAAATACAATATCTACAAAAATTGAATGGTCTTTTAATTGTCTAAATATCAACCTTGTCTTATTGCATAATCCCTCAGTTGGATTCAAATTTCTCATAAGCATAATTGGGGAGCCATCTTTGAGTAAGAGTTTGTGTGGAGGTAGGTCTTTTGGATTTAAAGAATTAAGAAAATCTTCATAATCTGCTTGATGTCTTCGGTCAAAAATTTGGTATGAATGAATATTTCCTGACAATTTGTTAATCATTATGTCATTAATTTTGTCAACACAGCTATTTGTTAAACATGGTATACATCTATCTATCATCTGTTATGGATCAGATGAATATAAGCTTAGATTAGTTAAGACGTTTTCAAGTAACTTGGTGAAGGCAACGGTGTGCATCAAAAAGATATAATTATAATTCTTTTCAGAAAAAATGATAGAAAAATATATAATAAAAAATTTGTCAATCTATTAAGAGACTCATCCTTGCTATGATAAGGAATAACTAGCTGTTTTGGCAAGGATATTTGATCTTGCCATCAAATGGTTCAGTGCTTTCTCCTACACGTAATAAAAATTCAGAAAAAGTTAGATTTGATATAGCTCTCATATTTATTGTCAAAGAAAATTTACGCATCTATCGCCAAAGATATGAATTTAGAAGACTCGAATCAATTTTTTGTTGTTTTGTAGCTCGGTCAATAACGGGCAACATTTGGTGAAAATCACCACCAAATACAACAATTTTCCTCCAAAAGGTTCATTAGAGTCCATGATATCTTGAAGCAAATCATGAAATGCTTTAATAGCTTCTCGTTTTACCATGGAAGCCTCATCCTATAAGATAAGACTACATTCAAATATCAATTTTCCAATACTGCTTTGCTTACTTAATTTACAAACTTTTTTCTTTGAAAAATCAAGTAGAATTTTAAATCCTGATTAAGCTGTCCTACCACCAAGAAGGACTGATGCTACAACACCTAATGTAGCAAAAACAATTACAATAAGCCCTTGTGACCATAAATTTGCAAGGAGAGCTCGATATAAGGAAATCTTCCCAGTTCCACCAAGACCATCAATAAAAAACTTCGACCGTTTGAACCCAAAACTGATCCAAAATCAAATCAAATATGTATTTATGCTCATCATTCAACCTTGAATATAATAATAGGTCTTATGGATCAATTTGTACATTCTTCTCACTTTGTATTTCTTTACTTTGATTTTGATGATAATCAACACAATTGATGATCAACAAAATGGTAATCAGCTAAGCTTTTCCTCATTTACTCCAAGTATTTATTAATATCTTGAAGGATCATTTTTTGTAATCTCATCAGATGTATAGGCACTAACAGAAGAAGCATATTGGTAGTTAGAATAAAGGTTGTATTTGAATGTTTCCCAGGGCTGCTTAGGGTTTGTTGATGAATAATATAATAGAAGTGTAGCAAATAAAAGTCTGAGTGATGTCAGCATTTAAAACATAATAGCTTCCTTAAGAGTTTGCTATATATAAAATTCATATGCTAGCAATCCAAATTGCAGTGTAGCCTCCCTGAAACAACTTCTTTTCTCACCATCAACAACCAATAAGTCATCAAATGATGTTGGTCCTTTAACATGTGTGAGTAATAACCTCAAGTAATACCTTTCTCCTTCTCTAGGGTCAATATTAACCAATCTTCCTATTACTTTTTTCGACTTCTTTCTAATCCTGTTTTTGTTTTTCGATTCCAAACAAAATGTATGGAAAATATTTATACAAACATTTCATCTCTTCTGCCTTTTTATTTGTCAAATTTATCTTGAAAAATTTAGTAAGCATTATTTTTAAAAAGTCAATTTTTCTCAACAAATAGAACAGATCTACTTTTCTATTAAAGGAAATAAACTAAAGATCTGGGAGATGACCCTGGAGTATATAAACTGACGGATTAATCTCTGCTAGGTGAAATTCATATATATGTCATAAAGCTTCGGGAGGTGAAATCCAATGACCTTCTTGGCAATTACTTATTTCATCAATATCAGTTGCGGTCTCTTGATCGATAATACTAAAATTCACAAGGTAATGGCTCTTAAAAACATATTTGTATAGATATTTAAAAAGCTTCATAGTTGAACATATTTTAACATTTATGTGAAAATCAATTAGCATCAAGAGGTATCGATTGTGAGGAATCACCCACCTATTATCAATCTCATGTCTGCAAATTTTAGCTTTCCTGCCATCATCTCTTCGTCTATAACATGGATAACTGTCTTCACCATGAACATTAAAGGAGCAAAATTCTTAGGATAATGGTTTTTGCCTACACTATTCCTCATGCAAGGGAAATCTTTATTCATAAAACCATAAGGACCACGAGTCCTATGCTTAATGACAAGAGAATATAATAGTGAATTTTGATCAAGATCTAGTATTTCAGTAGATATGATCTAATCATAAGAATTTGGATTTAAAAATTTAGAATTCAATTTAAGTATCAGTAATAAATGAGCATGAGGGAATCCATGCTTATGAAATTCAATAACATAAACAAATGTGGCCACATCTCTGAATAAAATTAATAATTAATCATGGATAAATAATTTATAAATAAATTATATTTTGAATAAATAAGTTAATTTATTATATCTTAATTATTATTAATTTTGACAAAATTAATTAATTAATTAATTATATTTTAATTAATTAATTATATTTTTATACGTGTTAAACATATTATAATTAATTAATCAATTAATTACGATATAATTAATCAACAAACTAATAATGTTTTAATTAATTAATTAACTATCTAAAAAACATGTCAAAATATCATAGGTGTTAATTAATAATAAGAAAAATCAAATAATAATTAGATATCATAGATTAAGCAAAAGAGAGGAAGAACAAAGAGGGATGTTCAGAAAATTAATTAATTAATTATATTTTCATACATGTTAAGTATATTATAATTAATTAATCAATTAATTTTTATACGTGATAAGTATATTATAATTAATTAATCAATTAATTTTGTTATAATTAATCAACAAACTAAAAATATTTAAATAAATTAACTAACTATTCAATAAAAGATGTTATAATATCATATAGGTGTTAATTAACTGGTAACAAGAAAAACCAAATAATATGCATGACAATGACTCCTGTGACTATTAACTCACGGGGGTTGACAACTTACCATTTAAAGAGTTACACATGTACTAAATATTAGTATATAATATTTAATAAAAATTAACAATTAATAATGTTGAGTCATGGCTAACATATATATTAAATATTAACATTAACTACTTAATCTATTAATTATATTTTAATACATCAACTAATTAATTAGATATTAATAATTTTTAATTATAACTAAATAAACTTAACAGTTAATGGTAGATAATTATTTTATAAATAAAGTATAATATATTATATCAATGAATTCATTACATTTTAATTATTATTAACTATATCAAAATTAATTAATTAACTACAATTTAAATATATTTAATTAAGAAAACAAAAAAATGTCATTTTCAAAGTGGCACTTAATTAATGCCTATTAATTTACAATTAATTAACTTAATAATAATAAGTAATCAATCTATTAATTAGAACTTAATTATATATAAATTATATATATAATACAAGCGGGAGTACTTAATCTATGTATATACTGAAGAGATATACATATATACTGAATATTAGTGTATAATAATTAACAATTGTTAACAATTAATAATGCAACATGTACTACTTAAGCAAAAGAGAGGAAAAACAAAGAGGGAGGTTCAAAAGAGTGCATGATCGTGCTTTAAAGTAACCTTTAGAGGATTTGGAAGATCGTCCATAAGTACGATCGTGACAGTGAGGAGATATAGGAAAAACCGTGATTGCGCTTGAAGAATCAGCTGAAATTGCACGATCGTGACAGTGATAATATAGAGATATATAATACATGCTTGAGTACTTAAGGTATGTAAATACTGAAAAGGTATATATACGATGAATATTAGTATATAATAATTAACAATTAATAATGCAGGTCGTGCCTAATATTTATACTAAATATTAACATGCACTACTTAATAAATTAATTATATTTTAAAGCATCAATTAATTAATTATATATTAATTATGATTAATTATAATAGAATAAAATTAACAATTAATCATGAATAATTAATTTACAAATAAATTATATTTGAATAAGTAATTTAATTTATTATATCTTAATTTTTATTAATTTCAGAAAAATTAATTATATTTTTATATGAGTTAAGTATATTATAATTAATTAATCAATTAACTATGTTATAATTAATCCTGCATGACAGTCACGCCTCTGACTATCAAATCACAGGCATGACTACTTAACATTTGAAGAGTTACATATATACTAAATGTGTTAACGATCTAGAAGGGGGGTTGAATAGATCTTTAAAGCTTTTCGTAAAATTCTACAATAAAATCAGAAGTTAATTCAC
>JAOSBK010000002.1:28641554-28664577 GCA_027568895.1 Erythroxylum shatona
TTGCATAATTCAGTTTAATTGTATTGATGCCATGCGAGTATTTAGTGATTGTTTCGAGGGTAGCACTTCTTTGCTGTTGGATATGCGTCGGAATGACCCACGGGCGTCCCAGTGCGTACCCTACGGTAAGGGGGCGCTACAAAATGAGTCTCCTCACATCTTTGTAACACTCTATCCAAATTAAACAAGCAATGATCAAAAGAATCTCCAAAAATAGAGAATTCATCGATAAATACCTCCATGAAGTCCTCATTCATATCTACAAAGATGGCCATCATACACTTTTGGAATGTGGCTGGTGCATTGCATAGACCAAAAGGCATCCTTCTGTAAGCAAAATTCCTATAAGGACAAGTGAAAGTAGTTTTCTCTTAGTCTTGTGGGTATATGAACACCTGATTGTAACCTAAATATCCATAAAAAATAATAAAAAGTATGTTCAGCCACATTTTCAATCATTTAGTCCACAAAAGGTAACAGGAAATGGTCTTTCTTGGTGGCTAAATTAAGCTTTCTATAGTCAATGCACACTCTCCAACCTGTGATGGTCCTAGTGGAAATCCATTCACCTTTTTCATTCTTCATCACTATCATACCTCCCTTCTTAGGCACACATTGCACTGGACTCACCCACTCACTGTCTGATATTGGGTATATAATATCTGCAACTAAAAACTTCACCACTTCCTTCTTCACAACCTAATGCATGTTTAGATTTAACCTCCTTTGCCTCTCCCTCACTGTCGTACATCCTTCTTCAAGGTTAATCCTATATATCACCACATTGTGGCTAATCCCCCTAATATCAGAAATTTACCACCCTATGGCTCTCATCCTCTTTTTAATGGTCTCTATCACTTTCTCTTCTTGTTCAACATCCAATTAGCTGGAAATGATGATGGGTAAAGTGTGGTCCTTGCCTAAAAATGTGTATCTCAAGTGAGAAGTTAAAGGTTTTAGTTCTACAATGGGAGGCTTTACAATGGAGGGTGGAGTGGGTGCATCCTCTCTCTCTAACTTCTCCTTCTCACCCTCCTCATATAATCCCTCTTCACTCACACTCTCATCCTTATGCACTTTTTCAACTCTCTCAACTTCCTTTTCAATTTCCTTCTCAACTTCCTTCACATAATCATCCACAATATCAATTTTCATACAAGCACTTCCATCCACCGGTTTCTTCAAAGATTTATTCACATTAAATTCAACCTACTCATCACTAATTCTTAAAATTAGTTTTCCTTTATGCACATCAACTAATGCCTTACCATTATTCATAAAGGGCTAACCCAAAATTAATGGACAATTTTTATCTTATTCAAAATCTAACACAACAAAATCAACAGGAATTATAAATTTATCCACTTTTACCAGAATGTCTTCCATTACCCCAAATGGTCTCTTAATGGATTGATTTGCAAGTTGGATGAGCATCGATGCTGGCTTGACATCTCCTAGCCCTAGTTTCTGGAAAATAGACAAAGGCATCAAGTTAATACTTGTGCATAAATCACATAAACAATTAGAAAATTCAAAATCACCAACACATGAAATAGTAAAACTTCCTAGATCTTGTAGTTTTGAAGGCATTATGCTTATGATGATTGAACTACAATTCTCCGTCAAGGTCACCATTTGATTGTCCTCTCAAGTGTGTTTATGTGTCAGTGTGTCCTTAAGAAACTTCGCATACACTCCAATGCCTCCACCAAAGACAAATTAATCTGAAATTTGTTCAACTTCTCCAAGAATTTGCAGAATTGAGTGTTGACTTGATGTTGTCTCACCCTCTACGGGTATGAAATCTTAGGCTTGTAGGGTGGTGGTGGTATATATGGCTTATTTTCTTCTTTTTCATCTACCTTTTCCTTTTGTTGGCTATCTTATTGAACACTTGGCCCCTCTAATTGCTTGACACTCCTAAGTGTGATTGCCTTGAGTTATTCCTTTGGATTGGCCTCAGTGTTGCTTGATAAGCTTCCTGCATTTTTAGAAGACAAAGCATTAACAAGTTGACCTATTTGTATCTCAAAATTATGGATGGATGAAGCATGATTCTTAGCAATTTGGTCAATCTTCGCCTCTATCATCTTCTGACTCTCTTCTTGTCTTCTTTGACCTTCCTCTTCGCTTGAGAACTTTGACCTTAATACGTCTATTAACTTGTCCATTTTGTTCTTCCAAAGATCCAAGATGGTCTTGTTGAAATATCAGAGGTTTTTGTGCTCTCACTTCGCCACTTGCATTGTTAATACTCCATGAAAATTTTGGGTGGTGTTTCCCAAAATTTTAAGTATTAGAGTATGAATTATTGTTACCTTTTCACAGCTGACCCAAGTAATTCACTTGTTTTGTACCACTCGCTCCCAACAAGAAACATTCAGATGTGCCATGGTTGTCCTGCCCATATAATTGACATTGTGACCTTATGGACTTAATTGTATATGAAGAAGCTCCTTGCATATTGCTTAACTGCTTGGTGAGGGTCGCAATTTGTGCTTGCAAGGCTATCACTGAGTCATGTGGAATCATTCCTTTTTGCTCCATGTACCCTTATCTGCTCCTTTCATTTGAGCACATATAGTTGTTACTCGTCAACTCCTCCAAAAGATCATGAGTTGCATAAATGATTTTCCTCATCAAAGATCCTCTGGTAGCTGCATCTATTATTCCCCTTGTGCTCTGAGTTGCACCATTGTAAAATGTTTGTAAAGGAAATTCTCTCGAAAGGTTGTGGTGGGGACAACTCCTTTGTAACTCCTTGAATCTCTCCCAGGCTTCATACAATGACTCCCATCACCTTGTTGAAAGTTGGTGATCTTTGTAATGATTCTTGTTGTCTTGGTCAAAGGAAAGTACTTACCAAAAAAAGCTTGGGCTAGCTGCTCCCAAGTAGTGATTTGGCTTGTCCTGAGTGAATTGTACCAAGCTTTTTCCCAATCTATCAAGGTAAAAGAAAACAACCTCAATCTCACGACATCATCCGACATCCCATTAAATCTGAAGGTATCACAAATCTCCAAGAAATTTGCAAGATGAGCCTTGGGATCTTTGTTAGATAACCCATAAAACTGCACACTACTCTAAAGTATGTTGAGGAGTGTCGACTTGATCTTAAAATTATTGGCTTGAATCGCTAGTCTTACAACTCTTTGAGGACTGAAACCTAGCCTCATAAAATCATCAATGTCCTCTCAACTCCTCCTTGCTCTTCTTCTTCTGCCATATTCCTTTGTGTTTGTTATTGCGTCTAGCTCTTCTTATCTCTCTTTTGTGCCTTGTAATATCTGAACGCTCTTCCTCACTAAGCTCGTTGGACCTTCTCGTGTTCCTTGTGTTCATGCACCTGTAAATCCATAAGGAGAAGTATCAAATACTCTTAAATCAAAGTCACCTAAACTAAACAAGATGCTAAACAAACTAATCTCCGGTAACGACACCAAAAACTTGTTGATTGGAAAACTAATTACTTGTTTTAGGCTAAAAACTGCAAGTATACGGGTCATTACTTATAGTAAAAAGCAGATATCATTCCATAGGGATTGTGCTTAGGCACCACTTAATTCAGGTTGCTCTTTGTTTAAGACTCAAATTCGAACATTAAACTAAAAAGTTAACTAAATCAAACAAACTAATTAAGAACAAACAACGCAATAATGGAAATTTGTCAAGAGAAATAATCAAGTTATGAAAAAGGGGATTTTACCTATTACTAATGCTAACCTAGCTAATTATGTATTCACGGGGTGTTACTTTAAAACGATCGTAGGGTTGATTACTCTTTCTCGAGTTATAATCAATCCATAAATTGTAAACCCTTATCAAATTATGAACTTGCAACTCTCAATTTACAAATTACCCACAATTCAAATTAGTTTTAAAGCTCTATACTAAACAATCGGGTCTCACGTGGGATCTCTTTCCATGAAATTACCGATTAAATTGATTAAGTGGTCAATTAGATCGCCTAACTCTCGTTAATCCAATCTAATCATTTTTATCTGGTTCACCCTCTCGGTTTGTTACTGAAATATGCACATACATCAATCAATCACAATACCCAACTTGAGTAAACACAAATCAACTAGATTAATATTAAAGATAAGCAAAATCCCTAAGATAAAGTTAGAACATCATTATCAAATCAAAATCCATAACTATACAATTCATCTCAATCTTATACATAAAAATGAATAAAAAAGTAAATAGGGAGGAATGGAACTCGGTTTGGATGATTCGGGAGAGCAACGACATCGGGAGACCACCTGTTTCGGGAAGCTTCAGCATCGAAACCCTCCTCTTCTTCTTTTCTCTCTCTTTTAGGTTTCCAACTGTAGGCAGAATCTAATCTCCTTCTAGGATTCCATCATTATCCTTTTATAGTCTTTTCCAATTAAGGTAACCCTGGTGTCTTTCCGAGGTCCGAAATGTCCCTCGACAACTCCAATCTGAAATTGATTATGCATCTGTCTGCACGCAGGCCACGATTATGGCCTGATGATTTGCTCTCTGTAACGATCGTGGCAAATTCCCCACGATCGTGACCCTATGCTTAGCCTGATGATCTACTCTCTGTCACGATCGTAGCAAATTCCTCACGATCGTGGCCCTATGCTTAAGCATATGCCAAGATCGTGGCCCTTTACTAGTGCTTAGGTCACGATCGTGGTAGGTCCCCCATGATCGTGGCCTTATGTTTTAGATTCAGGTATCCTCCGAAACTCTTCTGAATGTCCTTAAATACTAACAAATTTATCACGACATTCATGTATATAAAATTGAAGCTCAAAAACATGTTCTCACCCAAATAACACTTTAAACATATATATATTTATGAACTAACACAATTCTTAATCTAAACACACACTAAACAATTAAATTAACCACTAAACACATGTCAAATTACCTATAAAAATACGATACAATCTAGACCTACCTATCACGATACACTTTAATAAACCAAGGATTAGGAGCCATTCAAATTGCGCAGGCCTTAACCTTCCCACTTCCCTCTTAGCCTTATACCTATTGATTGGCTCGAAGACTAGAGGTCAATTATTCTCTTCCCCATTCTCCGCAAGTCTGTCGTTATCCTTTCTACGCTCCCAAATCCTGTGCTAGACGAAGACCACGAGGGTTTGATGGACTTGTTAATGGAGTTTACAGGAGGAAACATACACCTTTCAGTGGATTACAAATTGCAAAAAGACTAGTTAGATTGTTGTAGGGTAAGCATGCAATTCTTCAAAGTCTTAACGAGGGATTTGTGTAGAAATACTAACGGTCCAAATCAAGGCAAGTTTAAAGGTTGAGATAGCGAGATCATTGTGATTTCTTCGAAAAGCGAGCTTCTTTTTCAACGCCCCATTACGTGGAAGACTATCAACAGTATGATATCACATCAGCCTTGACACCACCCAAAATTCGCCTCAAAGCCTGCAAGAGAAAATGATGTACATGGGCCAATTAAGCTTCTAAAAGCTAAACATCAACCCAGTTCCCCCCCGTTAAGTCAATCGAATTCGACGCTGAGATAAATATATGACTTTCAATCAAATTTTGCCCAAACGAAATATTAGAAACTATTTTCCAGCTGTCTTTCTTGCAAATATGTAAAGAGTTCAACAATTGATATCACTAAGTAGGAAGGAGACGTTAGTCATATTATCAACGACCAAAGTTGTACCGGTCAAGTTCACCATTAGTAATAGTATTCTCTAATTGTTATGTGAATTTACATAGCTTGATGTATTAAATTAATTTTAATTATATTGTCAGATTTGTTTCTACGTGGCCTATTCGTATTCAACAATCCTTGTACTTGAACAGACATGTAATGATGTAATACGAAGCAACCAAAAGGATAAAGTTGCTACAATTAAATAAGCTGCAAGAAGGATAAACTAAAGCTAGCCACGTTTCATCGTCGTCGATCGATTACTAATTTTTGTGCTACGAAGCAAACCCTTAGACCGATCAACCGTTTGTGAACCAAAATCTTCCATTTCTTAGAAGCAGAGCTACGTAAGTCAAACTATTTCTTGCAGTTAACACCCATGACCCAACCGAATCCTCTTCAATTGTAACCTTATGCTTTTCATCCTAAAACCACAATCCCAAATTGCTCCCCTCCTTTAATTGCAATCGATAATTAGATTAAATCCCATCCGAAGTAAAGAGAAATTTCCAGTGCCTTCTTTTTTGTTTTCCTTTGTTCTTATTTACCTGCAAATTGCTAGGCCATGGCGTCGCCGTCGTCAGCGGCTGAAGTGGTGATGGTGCAGCCACAGTCCCCCAGGTATCCGATGAGCACCCCAACTTTTGGGGCCCACCGAAAGATTGGTATCGCTGTTGATCTCAGCGATGAGAGCGCTTTCGCCGTGAAATGGGCAGTCCAGAACTACCTTCGTCCCGGTGACGCCGTTACCCTTGTCCACGTCCAACCCACCAGCGTGTTCTACGGTGCCGACTGGGGCGCAATGGATTTGAGCGAAGTTGTCAACGACCCAGACGAACATTTGGAGCTTTCCCAGAAGAAGTTGGAAGAAGACTTCGATCTTTTCACCAACACTAAAGCTAACGACCTCGCAAAGCCGCTCGTGGAGGCTAATATTCCATTCAAGATTCATATAGTGAAAGACCATGATATGAAGGAGAGGCTCTGCTTGGAGGTGGAGAGGTTGGGACTTAGTACTCTGATCACTGGTAGTAGAGGGTTTGGAGCTTTGAAGAAGACGGGGAGAGGCAGGCTGGGAAGTGTAAGTGATTACTGTGTGCATCACTGTGCTTGCCCTGTGATTGTGGTGAGGGTTCCTGATCATAGTGACGGTGGCGACGGTAAGGGGGCAGGTGACAGTAGTGTGTTGGAGGTGGAGGAGCTGGAAGATGAGGATGTTTCTGATAAACAGCCAGGTTTGAACTAATTTTAAGATTGCTTTCTAGTGCATGTCTTCTATATAATCTTATACTTCATGATAACGTCATGTTTAGTTGTTTTAATCATTCTATTAGTTGTTGAAGTAGTAAGTTGGGAATTACGCATTGTGGTTATGCTCATCTTGGCAATTGTTGGAAATGAAAGTCGGCATAGTTTCTGTAATTGATTTCTTCAGTAGGTATGTTCTATTTCGAAGAAAGTAAAAAGCCGTCTAGTCCTGTTGTTGCATCAAGACTTCAGGGCTAGTAAAATGTTCATGGGTATCACATGGTATGCATTTGGGGTTTCAAGAGTTGGTTCAAGCCTTAAACCTTTCCGAGTCTTATGGTGGCAACTAACAGTTTTAACTTTTGATCGGTTGCAGAAGACAGTTAATAGACACATAGTTAGAGATGTTTTTGGCGTGTTTTACTAGAAAATGGTCAAATGCCGTAGTATTTTGGTTTTGGTTATTCATAGTGAGGCGCACCCTTGATGAAAGGATGGAGGTTTTGTTTCTACGATTGATAACTAAGCCTTCACTCTTTGATTCTTGGCGTTGGTACAATATTGATTATGTTTAGCAGACATGTGTTTGACATTGCTTTAGCTGCAGAAGAGGATATGTTTGGTAATAACTGCCTTGTTTGTTCTTGACAATATTTTAGCTGGAAAAACAGGTATGTCTACTAATGTCAGATGGGGATGGTTAATATTCTTGTAGCCAAAACAAATGAAGAGATGGCATGTACTATTGACACATAGGGTACTTTTGCAGTTGTATATCTGGCAATGAAAATGACCAGTTCTAGTTGACACAGAACAGCTAACTTGACAAATCTGTAAAGCCAAAAGCTTCACCACATACTATCAAAATAATTTGAGAGAATTTTTCCGTTTGTGAACGGCCATAAACCAAGCTATTTCATATAGTAACGATGTTATCAATGCTGAGATTTTAAGAGGACCCCTGTGCTTGTTAGTTTCTAAATGTGTTGGACCGGAATGAAGTTGCGAATGTTAGCTGAAGTATAAAATGAGGGCCATGAGCTATTCTTATTTCTCTATTTTGGCTAGCTTTGGTTATGAGAATCCTTAAATTGTTTATTCCCTTTTTAGAAGTATTCTTAATGCAAAATGAACAAATCCTTGTGCACCCCTTGCCCAATCTTACATTTCGTTCCATATCCTGTTTGATCTATCACATGTATAAACATTCAGACACGAGTATGAACAAGTACTTGAGCTTTCCATCTTATCAATAAAAAGAACACCAATACAGTCTCAAAGCTCATGTGTGTGGCACAAGAACTCATATATTGGGTCATTTCCACACGTTTTTCTGTATCAAGTAAGGTTTTCAATTCAGATCCTCTCTTGAATAAAGACTTATTCGTTGACAGCAGTTTCTATATGTTGCAGATGTGGACAAGACTTCTTGAGTGGATGATGGAGACGTTGAAAGTTTAGAAAGAAAATTTTCCTGGACAGATGATATAATCTATCTTGTTAAAAGGTTTGACAGTGATAATTTCTGTTTCTCCATTCAATATACTACCTTATTGTGTGCTCTTCGACAGTCAATTATGATGCTCACTGTTGTGTTTCGCTTTTCCCGCACCATGCAATATAAATAATGCCTGAAATCTCTTTCCGAAAACCTTTTCGACTCTTGTAGCTTTTGATGCTGGAGATTTGTTACTGGTTTTCTTCTTTCCCTCTTGCCTTTCTGGTGCTTCTCATTTGCTGTGTAAATTAACTGGTTTTATATTTCTGGCAATTACCCTGGTCCATAAATACAAGAAGTTGAACATTAAGCAGGCCAGAGTTGATCAATTTTCACGATGAGAAACTTTGAAATTGGGTCTCAGTCTGGTGATGCTGTTATTTCAGCTATAACCAGCAAAATGTATTGCCCTAGTATGAGATCTCGACAATTATAATGACGATGGATGGTCCTTGAGTTCCAAAGTTGTCTCTGGAAAATTTTACGATTCGTAGAAACATCTGAATATCGTGGGTGGCTTTTATGACCTACACGAGCTTTGTCTATCTTATCAGTGAATAGGGCTTGACTATCATATATAGGATCTTCCGATGGAAGGGGGAGCGTCAGTGTGAATTGTCTTTCGGGGTTTGAGAATAACCGGATATGGGAGAGATGTTATCGTGTATAAGAAATTAGATTGCGTGCAACTTCATTTTTATTTCCTTTCAGAGTAAGCTACAACTATTTATTTCTGCAGAAAAAGTGAACAGTTGGGGAATATAATGCTACCATCGATTCTTGTTTGAGTTGTTTAATAAAGAAATTTCCTGAGTTTTCGCATCTCATCATGTGCAAATAAATAATAATCATTGAAAGGTATATATGAATGTTAACAAGCACAAAAGTGTCCAAACCTCATGCAATGAAAGAAGTAACCCTATTTGGGTTGAGACTCAGACGGCTAGCCAATTGGGGCATAACCTCACGTGTATGGATGCTTTGCTTGTATTTCCCACCTCCATCAACGGAGGTAGCCAAGCCAATACCAATAGAAGGATTTTGACAACTTTATACCTATTCATCCAATGTCCAGATAAGTAGCTACCGTTTCAAGGAAATTTTTCGGTTTTCCGTTTGTGGGTTGTCACTCATAGTGGTCCGTTAGAATCCCATCGTCAGTTTCTAGAGGCAGAAGACCCTTCCACTGCTGCCACCGATTCATCTATCTCGAGGGGCTTACAGATTGTTTATAGAAGATTCTGACTCATTAATCAACAGCTGTGAAATAGTAATTGATGGCTTTTCACTCGACTTGATGGCCAGTAGTTGGCATGTGAAGCTGTCGGGAAGATAACGTATTAAACTGTATATATATATGCAATTGAGACTTTTTTTTCTTTAATTGATTTTCTGCCGCGTACTGCCCTTCCTGGGATCTCTTTACATATTCTGGTCCTGGGTTAGATTTGAGAGTCGGCTGTAAAGGAGATTGACAGCTAATATTTTGTACACATTGTTTTCGGGCATATGGTACAGGCTCAAACGAATAGGTGACATCTGTGGATAGCTTCCAATTATTATTTATAAAATACCACTTGAGAATTTTAACTTGACCAAAGGCTTGTGGCTGATTCAATTCAATCTATATTTTTAAAAAAATATAAAAAAATAAATCTAATCTAAAATACAAATATATTAATTGAATTTAGGCAAGATTGAACTAAGTTCAAACTAACTTACCTATCCTGAATTTAAATGTGAAACTAAAAGTCTAATATTAGAATATTCATAATTATAAATCATTCCACATATAAAAATAATAATTTTCACAAATTATTTTCTTATTTTAAATCAGAAAAACTTCTCCCTAAAGAAATGACTGAGAGCGATTGGATCCACGTTCCCTCCAAAGTAGGTTTCCACTCCCACATTGTACCTGGGATGAATATCAAATGTACGCCATAAGGAAACATTGTTCAAAAGCTAATTCCCGTAATTGTTGCTATTCTAGTTCTTCACTGCCCTTGGGGTTCATTTCAATCTAACAAGCAGCTGGAGGCGTTCCATTGTCAAAGATCGCTATCACAAGTTACGATAAGACACATTTTGGACCGATATATGCAATTAGGACAACTACATGAATAACAACAACAATAGCCAACAGCAATGACAGCCTGCCAAGTTTATTAGCATCTACATGGCTTTCTGAAATATGAAAATTCTTCATCAATATGAAACTCCATGAATGAAAACAAAAGAAGTAAATACTTGTGATATGTTTATATACTTGCCTGGAAAGCAGAATTAATCTACAGTTTCAGGAACATGGTTTAAAGAAAATGGGATGCTTGATTGTGAAGCTCCTTCGTCGATATCAGAGAACCTGCTAAGGAATTTTCGCTGTTAGAAGAACTTGAAACTGGTGGAGACGGCGGAGAAGACCAAGGGACCACTTGATTTTCTCCATCATCTTCATCGCCATCATCACTGCCGTCACTATTCTCATCATTCCCATCATTTTCTGTGTCATCTTCTCTGTCGAGGTCATCATGGTCGTCGTCTTCATCATCGTCGTTGTTGCTTCTTTCTTGTCTACAATTTGAGCTGTTTACACAGTTCTGGCAAACCGAAACAGTGGGAGCTAACTTGGGTCCTGATCCAGTCCAGGGCGTGAGGGACTGGCAGAGATGGCAAAGAAGCGTTCTTGAGTGCTTAGCTACAAGAAAATTTGCCCCATGTACATTCGCATCACACTCCCAGCAAAGGCTTGCTTGATCTGATTCACAGTACATTTTAGCTAAAGAATCACACAGCTCACACTTCATCATTTTTCTTTTTCCTCGGACATAAGACTTACTAGCCTCCGATTTGTGCTTGCATGTTTATTTCTTGTATATTGTCCCGCCTTTTATCCCCCTGTTTCTGTGGTTAGTCCAACATGTGCTTTAAAAACAGAACACATGGCGCAGGGCAACTTGCATATATTCATAGTTTTGCTTTCCCTTCTTTGGAGGAGTTAGAAACTATATCTTCAACACTTTGGAAGATGTTATCTGTTATCTAATCCAAGCTTTTTTAGCTTCAAAACTTTGATTTTTTTTTTTATTGGGTGGGAATTAGGTTAGCCATTAGACATTCAGTGCCCACCAATGATATCAGCAAATCAAAGTGCCAGAGTGAAGATTGGAATGAGAGGCATCCACTCGAGGTACATCACTGGACCTAACAAATTGGAATGAGAGGCACGCACTCGAGGTACATCACTGGACCTAAAAAACATAAGTCCTTTTTTTTTTATATAGATATTTTCTTGCAGGTTGCAGCTACATCAATCATGTCATATAAGAAGACATGAGCAGAAAGGTCCACTTCTTGTTGATTCTCAGCCTTATCTTCGTTTTAGTAACAATTTTCGATTTGGCTAGGCAGGTACTCTGAAAGTATTCACGGCAAGGACACGGGTGTGAATGCGAATGATAGGTCGTGAAAAAGTTATTATAGTAATTATAGTTGATAGGAACAATTATGACAATTACAATGCAACGCAACTCTGTGGTCATAATAATATCATCTAAAGAACACTACCCTTGTATATATATATATAAGTGTTGTACACAGTTCTCATAAAAGAATTTAAAATTTTTCAGAACCCTTGGCAAATTTAAAAATTAAATCTCCATAATCGTATTGACAATTAAAAGTTGTGTTATGTGCTTTATTAAAATTTTGGCACAATATGATTTGAATATTTTGGGATAATAATAATAATATATTTAAATTAGTGAATTACATAACATACTGAGTGTCCGTTTGGATGATCTTATATCAGTAGAGCTTTTGTTAGTAGAGCTTTTCTGAAAAGAGCTTTTTTAAAAAGCCAGTTGATTGTTTGGCTGTCAATTAAGAAAATAGCTTTTCTAAAAAAGCTTCATACAGTAGACTGTTTGGCAACATAAAAATAAAAAGTACTTTTATTAATTTTAACTATATTTTATTTTGTGATAAAATTATTTGACTATGTTTTTGGTTGATGATCATTGACATTTTCATACTAACGAGACTCAACTGAGATTGCCTATGTCCAAACCATTTGAACACAAGATATGCTAATCAAGAAACCATATATATGTGTTTAAAACAAAAATGAAAATAAATGGGAAAAGTAAAAAGCTTGTCCAACAGTATTATACGTAAAAATACTGCTTTCCTGATTAGTGTATAGTAAATCAATAGGTCTGGAGTTCCATCAAAGAGGAGTTATCTGGGTTCCTTGTTATTTTGTACAATGTTGTTAGTGTCACTGTTGGATGTGGTTGAGGCTCCACTGGGATCTGAATTAATAAACCAAAATTTATTTAGCGATATCGAACAAGAAGATTCATTACTAGAGGTGCACTTGGAAGAGCAACCAAGATTGTGTGATTGGTCAATGTAATCTGATACTATCGTAAATAGTGTGGGAATGTTATCAATATACAGAACAGATGCTATTACACATTTCCTGTAGTGTAGTATCTATAACTTTTTTTTAAAAGTACCTGCAGCCTATACATTTAAAACATTACTTGCAGCAATTCATGTTTCCATTGACATCTCCAGGAGAGCTCAGCTTGCCTTGTCACAATCTTAGGATACATGTAGTGTAATATGCTTAGGATACATGTTTCAGAAGCTATAAGCCTTTAGCCTTGTCACAATCTGCAACATCTTTCTTCAAGGGCAGATTACACGCTACCTATTCTTTCACAGCTTCCTTCTCCAATTTCTTCTTTTCAGCGTCAGCCTGTCTCTCATTCTCTTCTCGTGACTTACTGAACATCTTAACAAAGACAACCAATATCTGTGTGACTGCAAAGTAGAAATGCAACAGAAATATCAGTAATTGGAATAGAAGTGCATTAATTATTTTGTAATACAGATGAAACTCTTCTCTCTGAGCTTCCAGAACTAAAAGTCAATTCAAGTTTATATTAACAAACAAGTATCTCATAACCAGGCATCTAACTTTTTTCTAACACAATAAAAGAATCAGTAAGAAACTAATAAATCAAAAGCCATTTACCAAAATAACAAACCTAATTCCATGGAGCTGTAAAAATAACCAGAGTAAACAATATGTAGAACAATTGAATCAATGTAGTTGCAAGAAAGGATGATAAGTTTGTAACTAAACCTTGTTCAAAAGGACAACGAGCTGGATCTTCTCCAAAGTACTGGGATAATGAATCTTCATTTCTTCCCTGAACAATAGTACCACGTGAGGTAAGCACCAAAACCAGTGATGAACTGTGCAAAGCAGTCATAAATAATTTTAAACACAGAAAACTCACCAATTCAGAGTACAAGGAAATAAGTGACCTTACTTCAGCTTCAGCTGTATCAAGGAAATTCTTCAACACCTGGAGAAGTGTTCATGTTTCAGATGACCAATTTGATGGAGGGCTCAACTACACAAGTTTTTTTATACATAGCTAAATAATAGGAGAGGATAAATGACCAAGTAGTTCACTCCATACAAACTCGATTAAAAGTGAAGAAACAAATAATGTCAAAACTCAAGCGCAATCATGTTATCTACAAATACTGATCCATAACAAAACACAGAGAGAGAGAGAGAGAGAGAAAAGGATTTTAATGGCTATGTGGAAGTGTTTTGCCTGAAATTATGGTAAAAATCTTTACACAATGAATGCTTATCTTATGAACCATCATAGCCATTAAAATCTCTCTCTCTCTCTCTCTCTCTCTCTGTTCTTTTTCCCGTTCAGCACAATAGAAAGAATAAGAAAACTTTGAGGTTTATTTTAAAGCCAAAACACTAACAGTTGTTGTTTCAAGATGGGAATTGTTTCAATGGGAAATATAATTAAACAATTGGCACACAACAATTCATTTATTACAGAGATTTGAAGGTGACCTCATCATGCGTACATTAGTCAAGCAACAAGCAACAAAATTCTAGTGATTGCATTTCAAGAAGGAAACGATGAACTGTAAACATCATATGAAAAGCAGTATGATCAGTTGTAGGTAGAAAACTAGAAAAGCAATATGATCGGTCGTAGGTGATAAGCAGAAGTTGATTACAGGACAACTAGAAAAGTGGATTACAGGTAGAAAGAATAGTCGAAGATACAACAATCTCATTCCTCAAAATACAATCATACATTAGCGAATAAACGATTGACCCAGAAAATGAAACCAACCGATCGATTAATGGAAGCAACTAACATAAAAAAAGAAACTAATAGATCGAGAAATGACAAAAAAGCAAAAGAAAGCATGCACCTGAAATGAACCGATTGAAGATGGGTTGTGTCCCTTGAGAACTGTGGAAGATTTACGTTTCTCTTGTGAAGATCGGTTTGCAAAAGAACTGTGGAAGATTTGCGATAAAGGTATAGACGTTTGATATAAACGTAAGTGACGGGAACAAGTCTACCCGAAAAAGCTAAAATTTGGGGCTTTTCTGAAAAGTTCCAAATTTTAGCTTTTGAAAAAGTTGTATTTGAGCTTCTCAAAAAGTCATTTCTACTTCAAAAGTACTTTTAAAGTTTACAGCCAAACACTCACTTTTTCTTTAAAATAACTTTTGCGGTAGAAAAAAGTACTTTTGAGGCTTCCAAAAGCTAATCCAAACAGGTGCTGAGTTTATTAGAAATTAAATGATTAAAATTTTTAATTCTTAAAACAAAGTTTTTTAATTAATATTAACTTCCTAAAATAAGTGCAAGATAATAAATAAAGAGAATTAAAGAGTTAAATTTCAAGTAATAAATTAGAACCTCTTAAAGAACTTTTATGTATCAAACATTTTATTGATTGTTGTGGAAAATTAATAGTAAAACTTCATTCTCATAGTTTTTCTCCTACACATTTAAAAAAAAAAGGTAGAATTGCTACATATTTTACAAAAAATCAAAAGTAGAATTGAGAATAGAAAAATAACATCTCTTCTTTGATAATTGGTGCTTGATAAGTCTTCTCTACAATAATCAATTATATGTAGCATTACTAAGGGGTTGCTTGGGTGATAGGTTTAAGAAGGGTTCAATAAGTATGGAATGAAAAAGAAGTGGTTAGTTATATATTATCATTATAAAGATAGGATTATGATATCCAACTTTCTAGGTATTACTTCATACTCCTTAAACATGAGATGAATGTTAATCATTCTTGATTGACACTCCCTTCATCATTTTTTAAGTCTTTTTATAATTAAATATAATTAATTAATTACAATATAATTAATTAAAGCAATAATACAACATAATTAACTAATTATAATATAATATAATATATTTATTTATTTATTTTTCTCTTTTTATCAATTAGATATACCTAATTAAAATATATTAAAAATTGATGTAAAACAAAATTTTAACAAGCTATTATTTCTTAATATTTTTAACAAACTAACTACTATCAATAATTATAATGATTATATTCATTCTCATTTATTACTGTATTCATTCTCATTTCTATTATAATTACTTAATTTGAACAAAGCGCCTCCTAAATATATCTCTAAAGAATTCCAAGATGGAGCTATAGATCAAGGCCTCTGGAGTAAGGCTCTAGTAGAAGTTAAATACCTGTTACCAACATATAACCCGTATGGTAAGAAATAAGATGAATATGTTTGGCTAAGAAGCAAGTCCAGTAAATTCTCTAATGAGCTTTATAAGGAAATCTTAATTAGAGGAGAACACAAAAGATGGAGCAAGATTGTTTAGGACAAAAACTTAAACCAAAGATATCATTCTAGTTGATTTTAAAGAGAAGTTGGCTACATTAAGCGAATTATATTTTCTTAACCTGAAAAATATACGCTTCTCATGCAAAGACAATATTGAAACTTTTAAATCATATCTTTTTCATATATAACTTCTCTAATGATGTGTGGAAGTCAATTATAGATCTATGCCATCTCAAGAATAATAAGTGCAAGCATAAGTAATTCTTGTCACAGTTTTCGCTACTGGAATTTCACCAAGTGATAAACCTTTAGCATTAATAGCCTTCAGATCATGTCAATCTAACCTTTGGGAGGAAAGAAATGATAGGTACTTTAAATGTAGAGAAAAAATAGTACAATATGGATTAGAGAAGATGCAATGATGAATATAAAAGTCAAAAGTTGTAGCAACTTGGTAGCTTCCTTATGAAGAATTGAAGAGGTGATGGATTGTTAGAGGTTAACAGTAAGTTACCCTACAACAAGAACTTCACAACTATCGGGATAGGAAGAACTAGAGTAGCACTCTTGGGTGTAAGTGGGTATATAAGATTAAATATCATTTTGATGGCACTATTTAAAGGCATAAGGATATTTTGATTATCCTGGGAAATAATCAATTTGAGGAACTTGACTACATCGAGACTTTTGCTCCTGTTGCTAAGATGGTCATTATACGTACTTTCCTGGATGTTATCATCACTAAGAACTAGGAGTTCCATCAAGTGGATATGCATAATGCTTTTCTTTATGAAGACTTGGATGAAGAGGTATACATGCGCTTGCCCCATGGTTTCTTAACCTCTTATCCTGGTATAGTCTGCCGCTTACGTAAGTCTCTATACGGCCTACGTTAGGCATCTTGAAATTGTTATGCAAAGTAGGGTTCAGCATTGGGACAATATGAGTTTTCTCAAATGAAAGCTGATTATTCCCTCTTTACTATGCATTCTAGCACTGATACTTTATGTGTTTTTATTTATGTGGATGATTTGTTAATTACAGGAAGCAGTTTTGCTATAGTTAGTACTCTTAAGAGCTACTTGAGCCAATGTTTTCATTTGAAAGATATTGGGAGCTTGAAGTACTTCTTGGTTATTGAAGTGGCATGTAACTCTATGAGTATATTTCTCTGTCAATGAAAATATGCCTTAGATATTATAGACGAGGCCGAGCTTTATGGTGCTAAACCTGCTCATTTCCCTATTGAGCAAAAATCATAGAGTTGCTTTTGCTTCTGGTCCACTGTTGTCTGATCTTGCTCAATATCGTCGCCTTGCTAGATGATTGATCTACTTAATGATTACTAGGCTTGAACTCTGCTACTTTGTTCATATTCTTGCTCAATTCATACAAAATCCTTGTACTGAACATTGGGATGCTATCCTTCTGGTGTTGTGATATCTTAAGAGCCATCCTGATTAGGGCATCCTTTTGCATGTTGATAGTGATCTCCAGTTATATGATTTTTTTGATTCTGATTAGGCTAGTTATCCTTTGAGTCGTTGCTCTCTGATGGCTATTTTGTATTTCTCGATCACTCACATATCTTTTGGAAGACCAAAATGTAACAAATGGTATCTCATTCGGTCTATTGTAGTTACGATATCCGAGCTCACTTGGCTCAAGGCATTGTTGCATGCGCTTGGTGTTTCTCATCCGTGGCTCTTACCTATAACCAAACAACTATATACATTGCTTTCAATCATGTGTTTTATGAACGTACTAAGCATATCAAAGTGGATTGTCATTATGTTCGTGACAGGTTGTAGGAAGGTGTTATAACTACATGTCATGTTTGTTCTATAGAGAAATTGGCGGATGTCTTTACGAAGGCATTAGGTTAACGTCAGTTCTCGTAACTTGTTCACAAGTTAAGCATTTATCATCTGCATGCTCCAACTTGAGGTGGAGTATTAGGAAGATATACATTGTAAATAGGCAATAATTATCTACATATCACACTTCGATGGCCTTTCATAAATTTAGAAGATAGCATAGGAAGTAGTTTCCTTGCTCATGACGACTACATACTCTTGTATATAATCTCATGTTTTACGTAAAATACAACTAAGGGTAACTCAACTCTTATCAATTACTTATATAATCACACATAAAATTTAATTCTTTTGGTCCATTAATTTAGACAAATTCAATATAAATCAATTTAGTTCTCTAATTGAGCATTACAAAAAATTTATAAATATATTAAATTAAAATTAACGACACACTTTAATTCAATTTTAATAAAAAGTTAATACTATTATTTAATTCTAAATTTTTTAATCTTTAAGTTTGATTGGAAATATCTAATATCCATGTACATCCTTACAATATACATGCTCCGGACCTTCAATTTTATTAAAAAAGTTTTAGGAACTTTTTCCTTCATGTTTGACATAGCGCTGGTATTATTTTGACTATTGGCTTAACTCTCGCAATGTGAACAAGGTGGTCTCATGTCAATTCTGCTTCTTTGTTTTTTTTTCAACAGCATTAGTAAAGTGATTTTTAGCTAAATTAACTCGTTCACAGTTCAACAAATTTATTACTATTTTTCTTCTCTTGATTTTAATTAGATTCATTTCCTAAGGGATTTCTTTCCATACCCCATTTACGTATTGTAGCCAGGAGATAGTATATACCTAAATAGGCTGAGGAAATAAACTACAAGGATAGAACTTTCATCTATCAGCAGCAGATAGCTGGCCTAGCGTACACAATCTCTTATGACAATTGCAAAATGACCTAAACAAGAAGACATTTTAAGCTATATTCTTCCTAACAACTTATTTAAAGATCTAGGAACACTAGAAGCTATATTGTGCTAAACATGCCCATTAATATTATTAAGATACTTTAAGCTAGAAAATACATACTGAGAATACCAATGTAGCCTAGCTAACAATTTCCAAAAACAAGAATTCAAGTTAATTAAACTCTAAATCTTATCACTAACAATGGCTTTTAGCAACCATTTTCTTGAACTCCTCATCAACCCAGGACTGAGCCTGAACATCAGAGTACAGAACTCCATCTCATTCAGGGCACCATCCCCGTCCAAATCGCCTTCTCTTAACATGCACATTAGCTCATCATCTCCCATACCATGCAAACCAAGCAACTTTGCGTTCTTCTTCAAGCTCTGGAATGTGATAACTGCCCTGTCTCCATCCGTCAACAAGCGAAACCCATTGCACAGCTCCCTCATAAAGCCTTCTTCCCCAAGTTTCTCCACCATTGCAGGAAAAAAATCCTCGAACACAACCCCATTTCGTGACCCCATATGTTGATGTTTGTAAACCACCTGTGTGACTTAAAAGATGATTGTAAATATGACGACTTTGGTCAGGGTATGATATGTATATATATAGATATAGATAGGAAGAGTTGGCGAAAGGGAATAATGAGGTAAAAGTCTTAACAGGAAAGGAAAAGAAGAGTTCGAGGAAAGAGTTGGAGTTTGGCTGTTAATGACACCGAAGGTACAGGCAAGAAAGAGAAGGTTGTTCGCAATGTAGAATTGGTGGCATTTCTGTTAGGGAATGGTGTTCCTATCCTTCCACGAAGTTGCATGGGAAAGTGGGTAGCAAACAAGGCTTGGTCCAGTCCACGAGGAAGCATTTTCCTTTTCCTAATACAATTTGGAACCTTGTTTTTGGACGGCAACTGATCGACACAAACGACCATCCCCTTTTTAATATTTGATGCATATTTAAAGAAATTAAGAAGGAAACGATTGTCGATTGGCAAGGAATAAATTAGTAAAGGATGTGTATTTTGACCCGCCGGCAATGTGTGCACACTTCAGATTTCTGGGAGTATTTGTCACATTAACAAAGTGGTGCTCATGTATGAAAGGATTCATCTGGATACGCATTTTTTGTCACGTTCTTACCCTATAATGCTATAACCTGCCTCTATTTTAATGTTGTCAACCGGATATGATTTGCTGGTTACACAAGAAAACTTGGGAGCCCGATAATTGGTTTAAGCCCAAATTGAAAAACCTTTTCAATCTGGTCCCATTCGAATTTCTTAAACATCAATCTTTTGATGTTTCACATTTTCTCAAAAACCGAATTACGTAATCAACGAGGTTCTATATAAGGGAGACAATATTATACATATGTTATAAGGTAAATTGAAAAAAAATCTCAAATTTTTTACAAATTTTTAATTATAACTCAAACTTTAAAAGTGACAATTAAATGTTTAAAATTTAAGTTTTTGTAAATATAAACCGAGCATTTCTGTTAATGGAACTAACATATCAAGCTATGTCAAACGTGTTTTCGAACAAATAGAATGCCAGATGTAATGAATTTACAAGTCATAATTTTGTAAATTTTCATTAATTACCAAAAGAATTCGTTGATGCAAAATTCTGCTTGCTCGAGCTACAGAGAGTATGACAAATCTTTTAACAGACTGCGTTCTAGATAGATCAAGCAAGATCCTGAAAATGGAAATAGCTGACGATCATGTTCAAGGATTGACTGCAAAGCAAGCAGGCTCGTGAAGAGAAGAGTAGAGGGAAAATGGATTATTCATAGTTTTATGAAGGAGCATAATCATGATCTTTTACCTGTCCAAGCTATAAGTGAACAAACCAGAAAGACATACACTGCAATGGCTCGACAATACAAAAGCGTCATTGATCTTTAGAATATCCTGAAAATTCTATGTAATAGGGTCAGAATTTGAGACTTATTGCTAATATGTTGCTTGATTCTTCACTCGGATGCAAAATATAACTTCAAACTTCTTTTATGCCATTGATCAAGTTGAGCAGAAGAAGTCAATGAAATATGTAACTATTCTCAAATTGCGTCTAGGTTATTTTGTGGAGTGGATAACGCTCAGACAAATTGAGTTTAAACAATATTAAAGTCATCAATGGGAACAGAGGGGGGATAATCGCGGACGTTTCAACCGAGGGAAGGACTAGGAGATGAGAGTCGTGCGGGTATCTGAATTAACTCGGTCTTCATTTATTATATTTTCCTTACTTTAACCATTTATTTCATATTCGAAGTGGAAGACCATATCCGAATTTGACAATCCAAGCCTACCATATCTACTTTAATCGCTCTGAAGTCTTGAACATTGAAAATTGACAATTCCATCCATGGATAGGACTCCAAATTGTATTGCAATTCCCAACTATGACTTTTTGTCCACATACGTCGAGTCATTTACATTCGATTACGCTATAACTCTTATTACATTATTATAAAGACAAGTGTACCTGCCAATAAAAGAGTCTATCCGTCGCCATACCAGGCCTGCACAAAAAAGTTATGGATTCATACAAGTGTAGGTCCAATTATGCAAGCGAGTCTTTCGTTTTTCTTCAAACTCCATCCTCTCGCCTGCCTAAACCTAAGGATTTGTTCACATATTTATTCTTACCATAAAAAAAAAAGTATATTTTCAATTCTAATGTCTATGATACAATATGGATTAAAATTTTAAAGAATTTAAAAAATAAAAATATTTAATTTTGATTCTAAATTGACAGAATTCTTAATAAAAATATAGTAATTAAATGCTACATTAAAAATAATGTACCATTTTTCTTAAATTTTATTTTAAAGCAGAATTGAAAGTGTATAATTTAACTTAAATTTATTTAATTTTGAAAAACCCACATTAACCCTAGTAAGAGCAATGCAATAGAACACGATTGAGTTTGTTAGTGGGATTAAGCATTTTGTTATTAGTTCTCCAGCTAAAGTTTCTCAATCAATATCTATCCCCTATCTTATAGAACCTTGAGGGTTTGTTTATGAAAGAGAGTTATCAAGTGAGAATGAAGGAATTGGATGCATTTTTCAAGGAATTTTAGAAAAGTGAAAAACCTTGGTTTAAGCCCAAATTGAAAAGCCTTTTCAATCTGGTCCGATTCGAATTTCTTAAACATCAATCTTTTGATGTTCGATATTGTCTCAAAAGCCGAAGTACGTAATCAACGAGGTTCTATACAAGGGAGATAATATTATACATATATTATAAGGTAAATGGACAAAAAATCTCAAACTTTTTACAAATTTTTAATTATAACTTGAACTTTAAATAATTAAAATTAAAATTATTGCAAATATAACCCGAGTATCTCTGTTAACGAACTAACTTAACAAGCTATGTCATACCTGTTTTCTAACAAGTAGAATGCTTTTATTAGCGAACTAACTTAACAAGCTATGTCATACCTGTTTTCTAACAAGTAGAATGCTTTTATAAGTCATAATTTTGTAAATTTCCATTAATTACCAAAAGAATTCGATGATGCAAAATTCTGCTTGTTCGAGCTACGTACAAAACAAAACGAGAGAATGACAAATCTTTTAACAGACTGCGTTCTAGATAGATCAAGCAAGATCCTGAAAATGGAACTAGCTGACGATCATGTTCAAAGATTGACTGCAAAGCAAGCAGGGTCGTGAAGAGAAGGGTAGAGGGAAAATGGATTATTCATAGTTTTATGAAGGAGCATAATCAAGATCTTTTACTTGCCTAAGCTGTAACTGTCTGTATGGTTGCTATCTCTAATTGCTGGAGACGGAACGAAAAAGAAATTTGGAGACGAAACGGAACAAAAGCTGGAGACAGTGAACTATTTGGTTATGGTGGACAGAACAGAAAAAACTGTCTCCGTTCCGAAGACAGAATGTTTGGTTGCAGTGGACAGAACGGAAAAAATGTATCAATGACAAAAATGCCCCTGATCCTTCACATGATTATAAATGTATTATTAATTGATAAGTTTATTACGAATGCTTTATTTTAGTTAAAAATTGAACAAATAATAATAATAACAATTTCAAATTAAGATCGAATAATAATAATAATAATAATAATAATAATAATAATAATA
>JAOSBK010000002.1:28683964-28699402 GCA_027568895.1 Erythroxylum shatona
CACGAAGGATACAAAAGACAGAAGGAACAAAAAGCAGAAGATTCAAAACACAGAAGATACAAAAGACAAATGGAGCGGAAAGACAGAAGGAACAAAAGGCAGAAGATACGAAAAATTGAAGATACAAAAGACAGAAGGAGCGGAAGGACAGAAGGAACAAAAGGCAGAAGATACGAAACCCAGACGATACAAAAGACAGAAGGAAGGGAACGATAGAAGGAACAAAAGGCAGAAGATACAAAACACATAAGATACAAAAGGCAGAAGGAGAAGAAAGACAGAAGAAACAAAAGGTAGAAGATACGAAACCCAAAAGATACAAAACACAGAAGGAGCGGAAAGATAGAAGGAACAAAAGGCAGAAGATACGAAACACAAAAGATACAAAAGACAAAAGGAACGGAACGACAGAAGGAACAAAAGGCAGAAGATGTGAAACACAAAAGATACAAAAGACAGAAGGAGCGGAAGGACAGACGGAACAAAAGGCAGAAGATACAAAACACAGAAGATACAAAAGACAAAAGGAGTGGAAAGACAGAAGGAACAAAAGGCAGAAGATATGAAACACAAAAGATATAAAAGGCAGAAGGAACAAAAGGCAGAAGATATGAAACACAGAAGATACAAAAGACAGAAGGAGCGGAAAGATAGACGGAGCAAAAGGTAGAAGATACAAAACACAGAAGATACAAAAGACAAAAGGAGTGGAAAGATAGAAGGAACAAAAGGCAGAAGATACGAAACACAGAAGTTACAAAAGACAAAAGGAGTGGAAAGACAGAAGGAACAAAAGGCAGAAGATTCGAAACATAGAAGATACAAAAGACAGAAGGAGCAGAAAGACAGAAGGAATAAAAGGTAGAAGATACGAAACATAGAAGATACAAAAGACAGAAGAAGCGGAAAGACAGAAGGAACAAAAGGCAGGAGATACAAAAGATACAAAAGACAAAAGGAGTGGAAAGATAGAAGGAACAAAAGGAAGAAGATACGAAACACAGAAGATACAAAAGACAGAAGGAGCGGAAGGACAGATGGAACAAAAGGTAGAAGATACGAAACACAAAAGAAGTTTGGAAACAACAACCCAGAGGAAGTTTAGGAATAGTAACCCAGAAGAAGTTTAGGAACAGTAACCCAGAAGAAGAAAAAGACAGAAGAAGTGTGTCGTCAAAACATAAAAGAAGATGATGTCATATAGAAGAAGATGACGCCATACAGAAGAAACCAAACTAAGAAGAAGTAAAAGACAAAAGATACCTCTTCCTTTACAAAGACCATAAATTTTCGCCTAAAGGTCCAAAATTGCTATGCTGTAAATCGTTGGAAAGCTAAAGGATAAGCTACACCTTCTAGAAAACAATTTTGACTAATTTTTCCTCAATCAAGCCTAGAATTGGCCCCGACATTTGCACACGATTTTTACATCTAGAAAAGGCTTGGATTTTGAAATGAATAATTACAAAGAAACATGCACGTACACTTGAGGAACTTTTTAGTTCTAACTCTTTTACCAAATCAGTCAGAGCTCATACATAACTTTAATTACATTGTAACATTAATACAAAAGCTTAACCCAAATACAACGTGTAAGATGCTTAATGTTCTAACATGCTATGTAACTATCCAAAAGTGATTGAACTAACTTAGTTACAAGTTTCTAATATCTTAGAGCTTCCGATGCCTTGTAAGGATTTGCTAATTTTCTTGTTCTGCACCTGAGGAGGGAATAATGGGGGTGAACAACACAACTCAGTGGCTAATATACTTATAGCCATTGGCAACTGGTCCCAATTTCATGCATATGCATGTATATAAATATATATAGACTTGCAAGTCAGAAATTTAAACATTCCTTAAAATTTAGTTTAAAACACATTACAACTCATAACATATATCAATCAATATGCTTCATACTTGACAATGAAAATGCAATGCATAAAAAATGGCTCTATGGTTCCATGAAACAGAATGAGGAAATCAAAGTTTACCCCATGAACAAAATGAGTCCATTTCGGAGCTCATATGCCACAAGCGGGCAGTCAGGAGAAGGCTTTTGTCATCGTGCACTTGACGAATAGAATGGTTGCACTCTCACCTAAACAGAAGCATATAATCATGCTCAAAATCATCTTTATCAAAAATGCTTTTATACCTTTAACCTTTCTTTCATTGTTCATGCAATATCGAATATCATGACCTCTATTGAGGTACAATAACAGGCATATTTCATCATGCATTTCCAACTTTTACAACAAGTCAATTTCAAACATATACATATATATACATAGGCAAGAATTTTTCCAATCACACAAAAAACTATAAATACATTACCCACCTGATAGCTTGTAAAAACCAAGTCAAGCTTGCTTTTCCCCTTACTCTTGGTTAAGATTTCCTTGGTTGCCTACAATAACCAAGGTTCCACTCAAAACAACATTCCAATAAAACTCAAAAAGTTCAAAAATTACAAAAATTTCAACCAAACTCAAAATGAACTAAGATCTAACCTACCTAAAACCCATTTAGGTTAGAAAACTCAGACCTAGCTTAGGAACCCTAAAATCAATTAAGTCCTCTTATTCCATCTTCTTCCGACACTAACTTTTCCATTCTTTATACTAACTCTTTTCCTTCAATAAACCAAGAAGGAAAGATAGTTAACCTACCTTAACAAGTTTGATTTCTCTCCTTTCCTTCTTTCTCCGAAACCCTTCTCCTCTCTCTTTTAATTTCGTTTTCTCTCTCTTCTCCCTCTTCAATTCATGATTTTTCTCCTCTTCCCAAGCAAAACAACACATTGTTATCCCATTTCTACCTTTAATAAGCCCAAAAAGTCCATCCTACCCTTTCTTATAAGCTTATGTTCTTCTACGCTAAAGTGATCTCCCAAAAAATCTTTGAACATCCTTCTTATATTAACACTCTAATTTCCACTTACCAATTCAACAAATCCTACTAACCTTGACAAAAGTATAGTTCCAAAATTAAATCTCTGAAAACTCCAAAATTATTTTAAGTCATGCTTACTTTAAAAAAAAATTCTAGGGTCCAACAGCTTTCATCTTTCTAAATCGAGAAAAGTAATAGATGATAAAACTACATCTATATAAAAGCCATATTATTTTAAAGTTAACTGAAATTCCTAAAAGAGAGAAGAGCATTTGAATCATATGAGTTTATAAGACAAAATTAAAGTAAAATGATTTGACATACTCAAAGTGTGCTTAGTAGCAAAACACTTTCAATAAGAATATTATGTTGATTACAAAAAACTATTCACACTAATTACGTAGCATAATTACATTTGTGGTTATATTGGAAACAAACAATTCATGCTATAATGCATGGTATATGTATTTGTTTATCAATACCCTAGTTATATTAAAGTTAGACAAGAAAGAAAATTATATGCATTAAAGAAGACTTTATATGCACAATAATTTTCTCACCATAAAATTAAGAAAACTATTCACATTTAACATGAAAACATAATGAATTTAAACATGAAAACATTGTAACAAAACATAATGAATTTCAAATTTAACAAACATAATGAATTTAAACATGAAAACGTTGTAAAAAATGATATCAATATTATGCAGGAATTTTTTCAAACACCTAACATGCAACCATATATCAACCTAAATTAACAAAAACACTTCATTATTTTCCCTTTCTTTAACCACAATAACACATATTTACTATATTTCAACCATTATCATTAGCAAATAATGCAAACAACTTAACATTCCACATAAAAAATACCCATGGTTATTGACAAATACATTTGATGTTTATTGTGAGACCAAAAAAACAAAAGCAATACCACTAAGCAGTTGGAGACAAAGCATAAGGAGACGATGGATGGCAGAGAGAGGAGAAGAAAGTTCAAAAACTGATGATGGGTGTGAAAGAGTTTCAACAATGGAGCGTCTGTGGAGACGAATGGACGAAAATGAAAAAAGAGGGAAAAAGAGAGGTGTTTCGCACATCTATGTTTAAACATACTAGAACGATGTCGTTTATAGTAAAAAAACATCATCTCAGCTTATTTTTTGTAATCTATTACATTTGGCAACGAAGACAAAATTTTTTGCCATCCCAAATTTACCTACTGAATTAATTTGTTACCAAATTAGATAAACATCGCCAATACCAAACTTTTTTCATAAAATTTTTTATTTAACTAAAATGATTAATATAAAATACTCATATTACAACCAATCGTTAACATCATGCCTGGAAATTATTAATATATAATGTTGATTTCCATTTTCAAAAAATATTGGAAAATATTGTCTCCTAGCTTTTATTTCTTATAAGTTAACTTAATACTATTTTCAATATTTTATTTTGCTCAAACGATTAATAACAAGTGAACATTTGTGCAATCAAATTCGTTCACTTAATGTAATATTTAGCTAGTTATTTGTAATAAACTTATAATATTATTATAAATCAATGTGATTAACTTATAATATTTTCAAACAATATTATGGCGATCATTGAGGTATGTTAATAATAATTTTTCTCTATGTGTAATAATAATTATGTTAGGCAAAGGTGACAACGAATATGGAAATGTCTTCATCTTGGTGACGGTTTTTCTATTGCTATCAACATTGTACTATATTTCTTCCGACAAAATGGAAAATGGCATACCTTAACAAAAAATGACGTCATTTTGCATTAAGTTTTTATCACTACTTTAACAAACCTCTCTTCATTTTCGTGTTAGCTGCCAACATTCCTCTACATTCACAGTTTAATAACTATTGTCCCCTCTCTTATGCTTTTCTCCTGTATTGTGGTCATCATCGTCAAAAAACCATCCTTATCTGCATTGGTATTGTTCTTTTTTTTATTTTAAACCCTCTATCTTATACTAACTTTAATTTATACCTTTAGGTGTTTATTGTGAGTTGGTAATTCTACATTTTTTGTATGGGTTATGTTTGTGGTTATGTTTTGAAAATGATTTATTGTCTTCCTTTGTTAGTTGTATATAAGTTAACTTCTTTTTACGACCTTTAATATTTCCCTCAGGAAAGCTTGCTAACTATTTGATGAAAGGTCTAAAAGAGTAATTAACTTTTTTTAATTTGTACTAATAGTAATATAACCTAATATAGATAATATTATATTTCTGTATGTCAAGAATATACTCATGTGTAATCTACTTTAAATTCTAAAATTTTGTTATGATACAAAGGGTAAATGGATTAATGTTATTTTAATAAGGGTAACATTCATCTCATTAGGTAGATTGAAGATGTATAAGTACTAAACTATAGTACTTTAACTTATCATTGAAATTGGAGGTGAATATAATTAATTTTGTTCTAAATTCACATTTGCAGAATATAACTCTTAATTTAATTAATCAAGAAATGTCAACTTGGAAACTAGTTTCAAATGGTAGAAATTCATTCTTTTGGGAGGAATGTGCAAAAATTGTCCCTATTGAAGGAAAATACAATGCAGAACAAATCCCCTTTTCATACACTAATAATCGTTTGCCATTCATAGTTGATCTTCTTCTTCAAGGTTTTTAGTATCATCCAATCTACATCACTTAGTAGATCTCATTTCATGTTATGAAGCTACTATATATAATCACATTTGATGATATATACTATATGTTATGTTAAGCTTCCTTGAATCTTCAAGATAAAATTTATAGCCATGGAGGCAAGGGCGATGTCACAACGGTTCCTAACGGATTAGGAAAATGGGTTGTTGTGGAAAATTTGTGGATTCCAAAGACTTGGTTTGCTCATTCAGGTATGCATGTGTTCCAATTTAAGTTTGTTAAACGGTTTCACTAAACTACCAATCTAAGTTCTATACTGATTGTGTTTTAGATGAAACGCATCATATTGGCAGTTCATCTGAAGAAGTTGTCTTTTATAGTAAATTTGGGGACTCATTCACTGTATCCTCAAAAAATTTAACTATAGTGAAGAAGCTGTTGGGAGAGGGTGTCAATAACCCTACATCTGAGGGAAAATCTTTCACTATTTCAATTGATGCCTTCGAACGTGCAAGAATCCTTCTTGGGAATCCAGACATAGAAAACTCATTTACCTTTATCGACTTTTATGTCACTTGGAATCCATAAAAAATTATATCATTGTCATTTATCGATGGAATCAACTAGACTCAACTTTAAACTTTATTTATTGTTCTATTAGTAAGAGTTTTTTAAACAACATCTCTATTAGTTAGGGGTAAGACTGTGTACTATTTTCATTGTTGTTGTTGTTGTTCTATATCTGTAAGAATTGTTAACCTTCTATTTGTACTACTTACCATATATCATTATATTATATTGTTACCATTTCCAAAATTTTTATAAATAATTATTTTACTGTTACTAAATATTAATGATTAATACTACTTTTTTTTACTTAAAATCATGATATTTTTAGTATTGTTAAAATTAACTGTTTCCAAAATATATTTACTTTTCATATTTTAAATAACTGAACATATGTTTTTCAACGACACGTTTTAAACATTGAAAACAACTTTACAACAAAACATATCTTAATTAGGACAGATAATAAAAATGTCAATTATAATTAACCTCAACTATGATTATTACTTATTATTAACAAGCTATCTTCCAAATATTATTCATTTTTAACAATATTATCACATATCAAATTTCATCAATATTCATATAAAATTTTCAAAAATATTCTAAAAACTACTTTTAGTGACGAAATAATAAACTATCGCTATATCCTACCTCATTTGTGATGAATAAAGGAAAATGATCACAATATGTCCAACAATTCGTGAGAAACTCGTCACCAAACTTTACTGACGAAGTAAAATAATCTTCGCCAATAATGAAAATTTCATGACATTCAAACATTTATCGTCGCTTCGTATTATCTTAGCTCGACCTTCTACGACGATTCACCAAAATGTCAGTAAAATATGATTCAATTTGTGATGCAATTTAGTTTTACATCGCTATTTTTTTTAGCAATTGTTGACGTTTTGCTAAATCGACATTAATCACATTGATTTGTTCCACATACACTGACAAAAATTTCTAGTCATCAATAATTGTTTCTATTTTGCAAGGTCGTTAAATCATGTTGTTATTATGACGACTTCCATTATTGGTTTTCACTAAAACAAAAAGATGTTAGGCAAAAACAAAAAGTCCCAAATGCACCATTTTAAATGGAAGTGGGATGTCCATTTAAACCTACCTCCCAATCCAATAGGCCCCAATTTAATAAAAATTTTTTAAAAATCCATGTTAAAAAACAAATCTTAGTTGTTCCTTCTAGTTAGGAGCTGTTTTGAACATTTTCCAAATATTAGGGTTCATTTTAAATGTTTTGCAAACATTAGTGTTCATTTTAAATGCTCCAAAATGTTATGGTCTAACTTAGATTTTAACGTAAACACTAGATATTAAGCCCCGATTCCGGAGCCTAACTATCTTTGACTCCTAACGCATGAGTGAGTTTCCTTGTCGGGTTATGCCAAAGCACCCTCATAAGCCATCATCGGTTCATTATCATTCTCATAACATCTCAAGCCATAAAGACTAGCCCACACAATGGAATCACAATAATCACAATTGACTTCTTCAAACTTTTAGCTCCTAGTCTCTAGTTTATTTTGGAGAAAGAATCAACTCAATCGGAGTTCTATAGATGAAGTTATGTTTAAGAAACCAAAGTGTAATCATACCCCCACATGCTCTCCCAACCGCCTCAATTTCTTCCAATCAACCTTTTTGAATTCAAAACAAATGGCCATAAATGTTTTTTAAGAAGTATTACGATGTGTTAGAAATCTATCGCTTCAAGAATCACGTCAATCGGAGGTCGGACGAAGAAGTTATGGCCAAACGAATCCAACGTGTTCATATCTTTACTTATATTGTACATCCCTTGGCGCAATTGCCATAACTCTCACTAAAGGTGTTGGATTGATTTAGCTTTTAGATAGTTTGAAAGAAGCCTCTTATATCTACAACTTTCGTGAAGACACCAAAATGAGATTCTATCGTTTGGATGGTCAAAAACATGGGTCGTGTAAACCAACACGGGCAACCCGTGTGACTTTCGGGTGAGAGTGTGCTCCTGCGTTAGAAACACATGGCCTGTGTGATTTTACACGGACAGGCCGTGTAACCTTCGAGTGAAACTAAATTTCCACTCTCCAAGACCCCTCCAAAGGATCCCAAACCCATCCTATCATCCCTTTTACTCAAAATCTTGCCAAATTCAACTCTTTCTAGTGCAATATCACTTTCTATACTCTAATTGTTCGGGATACACAACCTATGCAACATCACCTACTCAACTGTTCATATCTCTCAACTCTGACATCCAAAAATTACATACTTTATATCATTGGAAAGCTATGGGGACAAGCTTCAACTTCTGTGAAGAAAACTTGATCAAATTCATCCTATATTAGTGCAGTTTTTCTCTCAAAACCAGAACACAAATCCTACCTCTATGAAAACTTCAAATTTTCAATGCAAAGACTTGAAATGCCACAAACAACCATAATGTTTACGTATTTCATTCACATCAAAATAAGAGTTTTACAATGCTTTAGTAGGCATTTCTAGCCACCCTTACAACATAATCCAAAATACAAACATTACAAGAAATACAAATTCTCAAAATGCAACTAAAGCATTGTTCTAAAAAATCTAGCTTAAAAAGAACAAAATATGCAAATTGGAGTGATGCGTTGAAGATCGACTCGATAACTCGAAATGTTGCTCATCGCCTGCGGAGGGGAAGGAATGGGGGTGAACTTAACGCTCGTGGGTAACAGTTTTATAACGAGAAACAAGCAAAAACCCTTGAATTATCCATTTCCATAGCAAAATTCACATTGAGATCCATACAATATATATATTTCCAAATTCGCAACTTATCAAGCAATTCATAACCTCAAACATAATGAATTAATCAAACTTGACACAAATCACAAACACAAAAAAAATCGAAATGGTTTGGATGGATCCAAAAACAGAACGTACTACACATTTCCACATTGCGGTCTTGTGTAATCGTGAACTTAGGGGAGTCTATGAAAGAGCTCCATGCCTCTAGCGGATAGGCGGGAGAAGCCTTTAGACAAGTGCACTTGACATACTTAAGGGACCACCACAAACTCACATAATCATACATTTCACATCTTGTAAACATGTTGCCCAAAATGGCACATTTCTAAAACTCATTTGACATGCATATGGCATACTTCATATGCATTCCCATCAACATTTCTCAATTCATCAACCACCATTCCTATACCAAGCATCAAAGCCATTTCACAACTCATTCAAACACATCAATTACTACAATTATGAAGCACATAGAATTTATTCCCAAAGTTCACAAACAACAACATATGGCACATTCTTAAGCATTTAGAAAACAATAAATACACATTCATAGGGTAGTTGGAAAAGTCATTAAATTCCATTTATTTGAAGAACATTTATGGCTCATTAACTCAATTATAAAAATGTCACCCACCTTAGTTTCCTTGCTTGAAAAGTTGCTCAAATGTGCCTCTCCTCTTGCTCCTCTTGCCTCTCTTGATTTTCTTCAACATTTACAAAAATCCAAAATCAATAGACATCCAAATTGAAAAACCCAAAGAACCAAAAGCATGAAATTGATCCTAGAATACTCATACCCATGTATTTCCTAAGATCTTTAACCCAAAACCCTTTCCAAAATCTAAAAGATTAAATATACACTTACCTTAAATGTTCACCAAATAATGATTTTCTTGGCTCAAATTGAAGCTTTGGCTTTCCTCTTCCTTTTTCCCTTTTTGCTCACTCTCAAAATCCCTCTTGAAGGTTAAAAAAAATTAAAACCTAGCAAAACTCTCCCTTTTTCTCCAAACTCACGAAATCTCTCCCCTCCCTCTTCATTTTCATTTTCTCTCCCTTCCAAATGTAAAACATGTCTTCTTTCCCCCTTTTATACTCTTAGTGAAGCTAAAATGTCCAACTTGCCCTTTACTTAAAGCCTTATGTCTTTACAACTTAGGTGATCTTCCCACAATGCTCCTTATACATTCTCACCACCCTACTTCTTTAATTAAATTAACCTATGCCATATAGTCTCATTAACATTAACATGCTAATTGATTCCGAGATAAATTAATCTATCAAGACCTCAAAATTTTTTAAATCATGCTTAATAAAATAAAAAATCCGGGGCTAACATTTCTTCCCCTCTTAAAAGAATTTTGTTCTCGAAATTCTTACCTGAATTATCGAAAAGGTACGGATACTTCTCCTTCATAGCTTCCAAGGGCTCCCACATAGCCTCTTCCGTAGAATGGTTTCTCCATAGAACCTTGACTAGTTAGACTGTCTTGTTCCTTAAAACCTTCTCCTTGGTATCTAAGATCCCCACTGGAGTCTCCTCATAAGTCAGATCATCTCTCAACTGAACCTCAGTGGTTTGAATAATGTGGGAAGGATCCGATCGATACCTCCTCAACATGGAAACATGGAAAACAACATGTATCTGTGATAATTCCGGTGGTAGTGCCAACCTATAGGCTAGCGGTCCGATCCTCTCAAGGATCTCATAAGGTCCCACATATCTTGGACTCAACTTACCCTTCTTACCAAAACCTCATGACTCCTTTCCAAGGAGATGTTTTAAGGAAAACTTTTTTACCCACTTCATACTCCATTTCCTTACTGTATGCATCAGTGTAGCTCTTCATTCTATCCTGTGCTGCTTTAAGTCGTTGCTTAATCAAATTAACCTTATCCACTGTCATTTGCAGTAATTCTAGTCCTATCAGTTTCCTTTCTCCTTCTTCATCCCAGCATATTGGAGTTCTACATCTTCTTCCATACAATGCTTCGTAAGGAGCCATCTGAATGCTCGAGTGGTACGAATTATTATAAGCAAATTCGATCAATGGAAAGTGTTCATCCCAAGTGCCCCTGAAGTCCATCACACATGCCCTGAGCATTCCTTCAAGTGTCTGAATGGTCCTTTCAGATTGACCATCTATCTGGGATGAAAAGTAGTGTTGAAATGTAACTTAGTGCCTTAAGCTTCTTGCAAGCTTCCCTAGAATCTCAAAGTAAACTGAGAATCTCTGTTAGAAACTATAGAGTCTGGAATGCTATGCAATCTCACTATCTTATCAATGTACTTCTTCGCTAGCACATGCAAAGAATCAGTCTGTTTAATTGCCAGAAAATGGGATGACTTTATCAAACGATCCACGATAACCTATATGGCATCATGCTTCCTACTGGTCTTGGCCAAACCCATCAGAAAATCCATAGTTATCCTTTGCCATTTCCATTCGGGAATGGACAATGGCCTTAACATGCCTGAAGGTGCCTGGTATTTCTCCTTGACTTGCTGACATACCAGACACTTACTCACATATTGGACTACATCCCTCTTTATGTCTTTCCACCAGAAATGTTTCTTCAGATCTCTGTACATCCTGGTGCTACCTGAGTGCATGGCATAAGGCGCATTATGTGCCTCATCTATTATTTTCTCCTTTACTTCCCTAACATTCGGAATACAAAGCCTATTTCCTACAACCATGAGTCCATCACCCCTCACTACCACCTCAGATTTCTTGCTATTCTGAATTTCTTCTCGGAACTTACTCAATTCTACATCTTGTGCTTATAACTCCTTAACTTTCTCCCTGAGTATTGGCCTTACTCTGAAATTTGCAATAACACAATCTGGTTCTTCCTGTTTCAAGCTTAGCCATCTCTTCCAATAACGGCAGATAAACTGTCTGAACATGAGCTATTGATGATTTCCTACTCAAAGCATCCGCCACTACATTTGCCTTTCCTGGATGGTACTTGATCAATAAATCATAATCCTTAATTAGCTCCTACCACCTTCTCTATCTCAAATTCAACTCTTTCTGGCTCAAAAGGTACTTGAGACTTTTATGATCAGTAAAAATCCTCGCCTGCACCCCATACAAATAATGTCTTCAAATCTTCAGGGCAAAAACCACTGCTGCCAATTCCAAATCATGGGTCGGGTAATTCAGTTCATAAGGTTTTAGCTGCCACAAGGCATAAGCTATTACCTTGTCTCCTTGCATTAACACACAACCCAAACCCTTTCTCGAATCATCACTGTATACTATATAACCCTCATCTCCAGTAGGCAAAATTAGAATTGGGGCACTTGTCAATCTGTGCTTAAGTTCCTCAAAGCTCTTCTGACATTCATCACTCCAGATAAACTTATGATTCTTCCTCAATAGCTTGGTCATCGGAGCAGCTATCATAGAAAATCCTTCCACAAACCTCCTATAATACCCTATCAAACCTAGAAAACTTCTCACTTCTGCCACTGTCCTCGATGCATGCCAATTCACCACTGCTTCAATATTCCTTGGATCAACATGTACCCCATCTTTCGATATCACATGACCAAGGAAAATCACTTCGTGAAGACAAAATTCACATTTACTGAATTTGGCATAAAGCTCCTTCTCTCTTAATATCTGTAACACTTTCCTAAGGTATTCCTCATGTTCCCCTTCACTCTTGGAATAAAACAGAATGTCATCGATAAACACTATGACAAACTAATCCAGAAACTCCTTGAAGACTCTATTCATAAGATCCATGAATGCAGCTGAAGCATTGGTCAGTCCGAATGGCATGACTAGGAACTCGTAATGCCCATAATGAGTCCTAAAGGTTGTCTTGTTTACATCCGACTCCTTGATTTTGAGCTGATAATAGCCTGACCTGAGATCAATCTTGGAAAAGACCCTTGCTTCCTACAGTTGGTCAAACAGATCATCAATCCGAGGCAGATGGTACTTGTTCTTAATAGTTACCTTATTGAGTCTCTGGTAGTCGATGCACATATGCCATGTCTCATCCTTCTTTTTAACAAACAGGATCGGATCTCCCCATGGTGACGAACTCGGCCAAATAAACCCCTTTTCTAACAATTCGTCCAACTGTTCCTTGAGTTCCTTCAGTTCTACTGGAGCCATTCTATATGGTGGTATAGAAATGGGTGCAGTTCCGAGAATCAAGTCAATAGCGAACTCAATTTCCCTCATCGGTGGTAAACCAAGTAAGTTCTCTAGGAACACATCGGGAAATTCCCTCATAATCGAAAAATCTTCTATCTTCCCTTCATTTACATCAGTGTCCACGATGTGCTCCAAAAAGGCTTCACATCCTTTTTCCATCATCCTGTCAGCTATTAGTGCCAAAATAAGTCTTGGCGATGATATCCTCCTGTCTCCTCGGAAAGTCATCTTCTCTCCATTTCCCATATCAAAATTCACCACCTTGAGGCTGCAATCCAACTTTGCATGATACTTCTCCATGGCATCCATTCCTAATATTACATCTAAACCCTTCAACTCAAGAGGCAATAAGTTGACTACCAATCTAGCACCTTCAATAATCAGTTTACAATCTCTATACACTTGACTTATTATCACCTTTCTCCCTAAGGGAGTGCTCACAATCAACGGACTATCCAATGGCACCAATTTAACATCATGTAGAATCATGCTAGCAGAAACATATGAATGCGTGGAGCCAGAATCAATCAAAACATATACTGCATAATTGAATAAGTGACCCATACCCGTGACCACTTCAGGTGCGGCTGCAACTTCCTCCCTTGTCATGGCAAATACCCTTGCCTGTGCCTGTCCCCTTGGCCTTCCTGGAGGAATAGCCTTCCTTGCAGCTTCAGAACTGCCCACTTCAATAGTTGACTAGGTTCCCATTCTTTCTGCTCTCCTTGGGGCTTGCAACTGTGACCCCTCTCGCTTTGTGACTTGGGGACAGTCCTTGATCATGTGTCCCTTTTCTTCACATCAAAAACATGCTCCAAGTAACTTGAAGCACTCTCCTCTGTGAAGCTTCCCATAATGCTCACATTAGGGGTTCATGTTCTTACTCCTCCCTGTCAAGCTATTGCCTCCCAAAGTTGAGACTTGTCTTGAAATTACCCGTGCCTGCTTTCCCTTGGTAGGGCCACTACTCCCCACTTCACTCTGAGTGTGGTAGCTCCTTGTACTCCTCTCAGGCATTGGAGCACTCATTCCCTTCTTACAAAATTGCTCCCGGTTCTTCCTCTTCCTGCTCACTTCATTTTTTATGTTCTCTAGTATCTCTACCTAGAGGGCCGCATCTACAATAACTGGTAGTCACAGAAATTATGGATTAGCACCTTCTCTTTGGTCTCTAAATGAAGTCCTCCCTCAAACTTACGGCACTTGTCCTCCTTATTTGCCACAATATTGGTCGCATAGTGGGAAAACTGGGTAAAATTTAGCTCATACTCACTGACACTCATATCCCTCTGTGTGAGATTCAGGAACTCCCTGACCTTCTCTTGAATATACACCTTGGAGAGATACTTCTTCCTAAACACTTCCTCAAAATCTCTCCAGGTCAGTACCAGAGGCATAACCTGACTGTGAGGCACTGATTCCCACCAGTGGAGTGTATCCCCCTGCAGCAGACTGACTGTATAGTCCAGTTTCTCTTCATCATTGCACTTCATCTGAATTAGAACTCTCTCTGTCCTCTTCTGCCATGCTTCAGCATCTTCAGGATTGGTGGTTCCATTAAAATCTACCGCTCCGTACTTGCGGAGCTTATCATACTGTGCACCCCTATCTACTGGAGTTGGCATCAGAGCTTGTGATCCTTGGCCCATGGCATAAGTGAAAGCCTGGGCAAAGGCTTGAAAGAACTGCGGGTCCATAGGGGTTACTGGAGGAATAGGACGAGGAGGCAGTGGCACTTCGTGTTGCACACTGGGTGCCTCAAAGTCAGGAGCAGAATGTGTCCCTGTATCTTGTGGGACATACGATTCATCGGTGCTCCCTTGGCAAGAGCCAGATCGAGTCAAAGCTCCTCAAGTTCTTTTTCGAGGCGGCATTTCACTCCTTCAATTGAAAAATCATTGAAAATCTTTAGTTCATGCAAAACAGTTTTAAATCATGTAAAACAATTCAAAATAATGCAAGTTGTTCATTTAAAACAATGCATGTGGTTCGTTTAAAATAATGCATGTTCACTTCATACTTGAAAATTACCCACTAGTTGCCTAGGATAATGCTAAACCTAGTCGCTATGATACCACAATTATTGGGCCCCATTCTCTTAGCCTAACTATCTTTGAGTCCTAAAGTATGAGCGGGTTTACTTGTAGGGTTGTGCCAATGTACCCTAATTAACCGTCAACGGTTCCACATTGCTCATATAACATCTCAAGCCACAAAGGCGATCCCACACAACAAATTCACAAAAATCACAATTGAAATCATCAAAATGGTATCTCTTAGTCTCTAGTTTATTTTGGAGAAAGAATCAACTCAATCGGAGTTCTACAGAAGAAGATATGATCAAGAAACCAAAGTATG